>CM049597.1:3965876-4348376 GCA_026979955.1 Megalurothrips usitatus
CCCCAACCCCCCCACCCCTTTCCAGAAAAAAAACATAGTCCAAAAAATATGTTCTTTATTCTTGTTTCTCGCTCATTCTTTCCCATCGGCCAGCAGCGCGTCCTGGCCTCAGACCTGGTGCCTTTGGGAGGGTGGGGCGGGTAGGGGTGGGGGAAGCAGAGAGGGTAGGGGGGGGGGGGGGGTCACGGCTCTCGGCCTTGCCGCCCTGCCTTGGCCCGCCTGCCCCCACGGCGGCTGCGGCTCTGAAAAATGTCGGTGGGACTCGGTACGGAACAAGGGTGCACAGGGGACGGAAGGGCGGCGCGCGGGACTCGTCATCTCTCCCCCTCCCTCTCCCTCTTTCTCTCTCTCACCCTGTCTGTCTGTCTCTGTTTCTCTGCCCCCCCCCCCCGCCCCCCTCTCTCTTTCTCTCTCTCACTCACTCACACACTCTCTGTCCCTCTCTCTCGCTCTATGCCTGTCTGGTGGCCGGCACCGAGGCTCGCGGGTACCGGGGTCTCTCCGCCCCTTCTCCTCCCACCGCTCTCCTCCGCCTCCCTGTGTGTGATGAATTGCAAATTCCTCCCTCATAATCGGGCGAAATAAATACATTTTCCGCTCGGCTTCACTGGCCGGCGCAGCAGCCGCTGACCACCACCCACGGCGGCCGGTTGAGTGTGAGGGACATTCAATTTTCCCGCCGGACTCTCGCGCTGAGGTGCGGAGAAGCGGAGAACTACAGGAAACAACACTCCTGGCTGAGATGGGGACGCAGAGCCGCACACCGCCGGCAGGCTGATTCCGGAGAGACGTCCCCTCGTCCCGTCTCTGTTGCACTCATGGGCCGCCCCTCAGGAGAGAGAGACGAAAAAACCCTATTCGGAGTCAGCCCGCAGCCAGCCTGCAACGTCACGGTGCTGCTGCTGCTGCCGCCGCCGCTGCTGGGGGAGGTGTATGATGAGGTTCTGATAAAGAATCGAGTGAGGTTACGGGAGCCGACAGCGAAAAGTGCAGACAGCGAGGGGGTGGGAGAGGGAGGGAGGGAGACGGAGAGAGGGAGGGAGAGAGAGAGAGAGAGAGAGAGGGGGGGGGGGGAGGGAGGAATCGAACGACAAAGACGTAGGAGCGAGGCACGCGGGGGCGGCACACGGAACAGCGATCAATCCCTTGGCGTGCATGCGCCCCCCCCCCCCACCTCCCTCAGTCCCCTCGCAGTCACTTCATTATAATGGAGCCGATTATCCTCCCCGGCAAACATGTCTATCCGCATACCAGCCGACGGGCAGCATCCCCCCCCCCCCCCCCACTGAAGGCCGAGCCGAGTCAAGCCGAGCCGGCCCGAGCCGGGCCGTTGTGCGCACTTTTTATTCCCTTATTTTTCAAGGTTTTTTGCGGTCGAGCTGGATTGGTCCCCCACCCCCCTCCGCATCCCCCTGTTCCTCCTTCACCAATCCTAGCATGGAGTTTAATATCTCTCCTCTCATATCACATCTATTGTGTGTGCCCGATACGTCAATGTGGACGTTTGTGTGTGCCGCTGGGAAAAGTGAAAAGGAAAACCCGCACGACGCGGATGGATCGAATAGCTCTCCATAATCGGAATATCATTATTATGATGATGATTTTTGTTTGTTAATCGTCATCACCGTATTTGGTGGTCTGGGAGATGCGGACATACGGACACACACACTCACACACACACACACACACACACACTGCGGGGCCTAACCGGCCCCTCCCCCATACACAGACACACACACTCTCACACAGACACACGCACACGGTGAGCGGCACGACGAAGAGAATAACGCAAAAGGGGACGAAAATGAAAGGAAATAAGTCGTCGGCGCGAGAGAAAAACTGTTGGCAATAAGCCCGGGGCGCAGACGAAGAGTTGTTGCAGCGGAGGGGGGCGGCAGCTGGAGCCCGGAGCTGGAGCTGGAGCTGGAGCCGGAGCCGGAGCGTGCAGTGGCCATGTAGCACCGCAATCAGCGAAGTTGTAAGCACGACAGGTCACCGCTTGGGGCAGGGGTTGGCTTGTCGGTGAGAGGGAGAGAGAGGGGGAGAGAGGGTGTGAGCGCGCGCGCGCGCGCGTGTGTGTGTGTGTGTGTGTGTGGAGGTGGGGGAGAGAAACGAGCGGCCCGACCAGCCTTTTCCTTCCTTACGACGGAAAGTCTTTTCTTCGCCTCGGCACGTGTTGTGGACGCACCCGAAAAGAAAAGGGGCGGCCGCGTACGGAGAGAAAGAGGGGTGGGAGAGGGGGCGAGAGAGAGAGAGAGAGAGAGAGAGAGAGAGAGAGAGAGAGAGAGAGAGGGGGGGGGGGGGGGGGGAAAAGGGAGGGGGGAGGGGTGGTAGGGGAGCCAAAGGTCATATAATATTGGTAAGGCTGGGCCCCGGTCATCTGTGCCGGCTGGAAGGGTAGCGGCGGGGCCCGGCCGGCCGGCGGGTCCGGCGCGGCCCCCAGTGTCGGATCATATGGGTAAGTAGCAGGCTGCGCCCGGAGGCCCGCGCCCGTGGCCGGAGCCCTGACTTAGAGGGTCGGGGTGACTTACAGTGCCGGCAGCTAACACAGCCAGCCGCGCGGCGCCGCCGGCCCGCCCTGCACGTATGGCCGGGGGCCGCGCCGAAAACGGGGACAATTTATGACGCTGGAAATCCGGCAGTCGAAGCTGCGGGACCCGCTGCGGGCAGATCTGAATTTATTCAACACCGGAGCCCCGAAGACCGTATGCGATTGGCGCCGACGACGCCGCGCGAAAGTCCCGGAGGAGTAGAAACTTACGGATTATTCCTGGTCGTGTCTGTGGAGGCCGAACGATTTGATCGCTCTTGAAGCTGAAGCGCCACCACTCGGACCTTCCCCTTCTCGGCGCGCCCGGCAGGTAGACAGTTAGTCTCAGAGCTTGATCTCAGAATTTCAATAATGGGATCAATTAACCTCATCTGATAAAAAAAAATGCGAAAATTGTGGATTGATGTAGCTACGATGAATCATCCCACTAACGTTCTCATCGAAACGAATGTCACGTGACCCCTTTTTTGGAATCCTGGGATAAGGCTGAGACGATACTCTGGTCTTTGATTTTGAGAACGAGGTCTTATTTCTTAAAAACAGCCTCGCCGAGCCCCTCATTGCCCGAAACTGGACGACGATTAAGACTGTCGTTCTCAGTGTGCCACTGGCTCTGGGCCGTGGCCGTGGCCTATGTGCCCGCCGCTCCGCACTACACATTGTGGCCCTCGCGCTCATGGTGTGAGCTGCGGTATCGTAAAATACGGAAGGCGTGAGTGAAATCCTCCATAAGGTTTTTTTTTACCGGTACTCACAAGGTGTGTTGCCAAAACCCTTCAAAAATTGAGTCGAGTCGCGGAGCGGGAGTCCGCTCCGCTGGCGGCGGTGGCCCCCTGTGGAGGCCACGAGCCGCGTACCACCTAGCGCATTCCTCGAATAGCTACCCACCCCCCACCCCCACCCTAAACCCCCACCCCACCCTTATACGCCCTGCGCAGGATTTCCCCATCCTTGGGATGCACGCCAGCTTCCGATACATTGCCTTAACGTTACACTCGCAAGGAGAGAGAGCGAGAGAGAGAGAGAGAGAGAGAGAGAGGGGGGGGGGGGGGGGCAGGGAGGGAGGAGGTCGTAGAGAGAGGGCTCTTGGCGGTTAGAGACCCCACAACAATCACATTGCGGGAGAGCTAGCGAAATAGGGAAATGGGCGGGGAGAGTATCAGATCAGGGAGAGCAGCGGCTGCGGCTGTGGCGGCGGTATTCTGTTTGCTGAGGTCAGGAGGGACTGCAAAAAAAATCACAGACTTGCAAAAACAAAAATGGCGAATGAAAAAGAAGGATCGAGAGAATGCCGGCTTATGAGTCGGGCCGTGCCGCCGCGGGTGACGCGTTTGCTCCACAATGACACCCTTTCGAAGCCTCTCTGACCCAATTTAAAATGATATCATGGCGTCTCGTTTTCTTTCACATTCGCTCTCTCCACTTTCGGAATTGGGTCATTGCCGGCACCGTTTGCGTGCCGGCGGCACTTTTACTCTCGTGTGCGAGAGGGAGGGAGAGAGAGAGAGAGAGAGAGAGAGAGAGAGAGAGAGAGAGAGAGAAGGGGGTGGGGGAGTTCGGAAGTAGGTTCGGGGATGTGTGCGAGACTCTCCAGGGGGCTGATGGGGACCGGGGCCCGGCTGGAGAGGCTGGAGAGGGGCCTGAAACACGACCGTGGCCAGGTTAATGAGCAGCGACGGGAGTATGTTTGGGAAACAAATGAAGACCGAGGGGGAGGGGAAGGGGGCATAGAAAGAGACGTCGGAACGCGAAGCGGGGGGCAGAAGGGGGAGAGAGAGGGAGGGGGATGCGAACGAAAGCGTGCTGCTGCCCTACAGGGAACAGAGAGAGATAGAGAGAGCGGGGAAGGGAAGGCGCACGGGCGTGAGGGGGGATGAAAACAGAGGGGGATGGACATCAGGGAGAGCAGCACGGTGGACCAATGTTCCGCGAGGCCTTAAAGAGGCAGGGGCGGGCAGGGCGCGGGGAGGGGGGGGGGGGGGGGGGAGGGTCTGATGATTTTAGCGCGTGAGGGCGCTGCAGGGCACAAGAACGGGGAAAACAAACAGGAGCTTCGGGTACACGGCCGGCAGAGGAGTTCCACCGTTCCATGTTGTTCTTGTTGTTGCACGACAAAAAATATCCAGCGCTACCGCAGCACGAAAGTAACCGAAGAACGTTTGCAATAAACTATAGCGGCATATAGTATTGGGATTTATTTTTGTCTGTAAGGCTACTGGCCCGGCCAGTAATGAATGTAGTCCTCGTGGACTCGCGGCCCGGTCCCCGTCATGAAGAGGCGCGGGGAGGAGGCCCCTGCTCCTGCGCCTCTTGACTCCCACAAGCACTCCCCAAAGTCCGCCTCGGCCCAGACCAGGGCAAACTTTGCCGGCGGCCGAGCGAGCAGCGGCGCCGGTGGAGCCGGCGGGCGGCGGCGCTCGGCTCTTCTTTGTTGCACCACAGGTGGTTTCCGCGGGGCCACGATTGCACGCAGCGCGAGGGAGCCGCGCCGCGGAGCCCGGAGCTCGGAATGCAGCGCGGAGCAGCCGCGCAGTTCAACTCCCCTTTAGTAATTAAGAATTGCCGGGAAAAGCTACGCCGCCGCCGAGTGAATCAACTACGACCATAAAAGTAACTTTTTATTGCAATCGCGTGGGGGCGACGGGCGGGGCGGGGGGCCCGGCTTACAGTACGGAGGGACACGGAAGTCATAACGCTTAGGCGCAATGGCCCTTGTATATACGTTTGTTGAAAACGCTGAGATGTTTTCCTTGCCGTGTTACGACCAGCAGTGCGGTACAGCGGCCGAGCGGGTGGCGCGGCCAACAGGACGGCCTCCTCAGCTTGCAGCGAAACGTGCTGAGAGCATTCGATAGAAATTTCACGTAAACACGTCATCTTGTTCGTTTTTGAGAGGGGGGGGGGGGGGTTGGGGTGGAGTTGATGGAACCCCGTTGTATCCCGCTGCAGCGGCATTTTTTCGGCAATGTTCGGATGCTCATTGTCGTAAAATACTCCGTAGTCCCAGTCATTTGCACGCACCTCTTTTACACCGCCGTGCGCGGAGAACAGGAAGGGACGGGCGGGGAGGGATTATGCGGGAGACTGTTTTGTGAGGTGCGCATGTGATGTCACCCCTCCCGCCCCGCACCCCCCGCTGCTCATCCCCTGCCAGGTGTAGTGCTGGTGGAGGGGCTGCCGCCGCCGCCGCCGCTGCTGCTGGTTCGGGTTAATGTCTGTGCTGCGCCTGTCACCCAGGGGATAGGCAGCCGGCATTACCATACATATCGCAACGCCGGCCCGGCCCTGCCCGGCCCTGCACTGTCTTGGCAGTCTTGGCCGTGCGCGCCCTCCTCACCGCTGCCGCCGCGCCGCTCTGCTCTCCAGCTGATTACGGACGGAGCAGAGCCCCGCGGCAGAACCACGCAGCCCGGCCGAGGCAACGGTTCCTGCTGCTACTGCTGCTACCGCTGCAGCTGCTGCCAATACGGACCGCCGCCGCCGCTGGGGGCGGTAAGGCAGGTCTGAGAAGCTACCTACTATCGCCGCGACCACGTCGTGCATGAGAAGGGTAGCCGTGCACAGCTGCAGCTGCACACACACACACACACACGCCGACGGTTACGCTGTACAGCTGCGGCAGCTCCACACACAGGCCAGCTGCCGCCGCCGCAGCTGCACACTTACGCATCACCGGGGCGCGCTGCGCTCGGCTGCGCTCGGCTGCGCTCCCAGTTAATTACCCGCCCCTGCGCAGTGCGGGGCTCAGGGAGCAGCAGCAGTGCGCCGCCGGCCCGCCGGACCCGAGTGTCGCCTTCTCAACACGCACATTATTTTCCCTCTTCCCTGTTTTGTGTTTTGTTACAGTATTTTTGCGCCGCGCCGCCGAAGAGGGGGAGAAGAAGAGACGTTGTTGTTGTTGTTGGTTTTCGCCGTGTTTGTTTCATGCCCCCCCCCCCTCTGCCTTTCTCGCATCGGCGCACCGCCCTTTGTCGCATACCTCTCTCTCTCTCTCTCTCTCTCTCTCTCTCTCTCTCTCCCGTCCCTCTGATCCTGTAACGAAATATGCCACGCCCCCCGATCTGATGGAATGTCCGTTGTGTTGCCGTGATGGTGGTGGTTGTGGCGGTGGTGGTGGTATCCCCGGTGGCACCTCGGCAACCGCAACAGCAGCAGCAGCAGCAGCAACGGCAGCAGCGGTACATGGCACCGGGAGGACGCAGAGGAGGTGAATAAGAGGAAGAAGCAGAAGGAGAAGAAGAGGCAGAAGAAGAAGACCAAGAGAAGCACGCCTACAAGGATGTAACACGACGGGAAGGTTGGCAACACAGAATGGGATAAGGCCTCCGGGGACCTCTCCCATCCCACGGCCTCTCCCCCCCTCTCTCTCTCTCTCTCTCTCTCTCTCTCTCTCTCTCTCTCTCTCTCCGGGGCCGGGGGGGGGGGGGTGTCGAGCGGGGAATGTAGATTGTATGCTCACCGGCCGCGACGACGAGACTCCTCTGCTCGAGGACGGCGAGGACGGCGGCGGAGGACACGAAAATCGAAAGTAGGTCAGTGCCCCCCGGCGCCTCCCGGCGCCTCCCGGCGCCTGCCCCGGTGCCTCCTCATATCCTCCATCATGCCGTGCTTGCCGATGCGTACAAAAGGTCCACGGGAGTATGCCGCCCCTTCCACCGCCGCCACCACCGCCACCGCCGCCACCGCAACAACAGCGTACTGAGCTGAGACGGAATGGAATGGAATCAATAACTTAGTCTGCCTGGAGCAGCAGCAGCAGCAGCAGCCACGGCGCCGTGCCCGCCCCGCTCCTGCTTCGGCCCCGCCATCATCCAGCCGCAGCTCCTGCCCGCGTGTGTACCTCGCCATGCGATGACATTCGATTTTCACGCGCGCCCGCGGTTGTGTGTGTGTGTGGATGTGGGTGTGTGGGTGTGGGTGTATGTGTGTCGTGATCCCCGTGCTGCGAAGCCTAGCAAGAGCGCCCTCTCTGCCGCCCGCCTGTTGCCGCGAGCTTGCTCTCTCTCTCTCTCGCTCTCTCTCTCTCTCTCTCTCTCTGTCTCTCTCTCTCTCTCTCTCTCTCTCTCGCTCATACGCACTTTCAGCGCGCGCGTATTCTCTTTGGTACCACCAGCCCCCGTCCCTTCCCCTCTAGACGGAGACGGCTGATAAGAGGATGGTAAATCCGTGGATCGGGTCGGTAGCGCTGTGCAGCGCGTCGGCTGGCGCTGCTGGCAGCTGCTGGGAAGGGTTGAGTTGACACGGCGTCCATCAGCTGGCGGGGAAAGGAGGGGGGGGGGGGGGGGGGGGAGGTCGCGGGGGGTCGCGGGGCTCCACGCGCCGCGCACGCGTCGTGCCCTCTGACAGACAGCTGCCGCCGCTGCCACCGCTGCCACCGCTGCCGCCGCCGTCGGGGCACTGAAAATCCAATTTGCCCCGCAATGTTGACCGTACATCCAGACGCCGTGGTCCCGCCCGCAGCACGCCGGAGGCTGAGAGGAGAGGTGTGATCAGCAGAGCGATTTTACACAAAATAATCACTCGCGACTGTTTCTTCAGGTTTTAAATAAAAATAATGAGATTATTAAAAAATACTTGCTCAATCTCCTATTTTGCCTTTGTTTGTATTATGTTGACCCCGCCCCTTTACATACACACACACACACACACAGAGACAAACACCCCTCCCCCTCCCCCTCCTCCCTCTCCCGCCATGCAACCCCTTACCACCTTCTCTGGCCTCCAAGGTGCCTTATATCCCCACAACTCCCTTCTTATTTCTCCCTGTGGACCTCTTGGCACTTACGGAGGTTATGAGCCGTTAAACTGACTCTCTCTCTCTCTCTCTCTCTCTCTCTCTCTCTCTCTCTCTCTCTCTCTCTCCCTCTCTCCCACTCTCTGTCCCTCTCCGGCTGGAAAGGAAAACTCGCCCTTCGCCCTTGCCGCACCACACGCTTGCTCCTGCTGCCCCCCGCCCCCGTCCCCGACGACCTCACTATGCTGCTCCGCTGTAGAATGCCGTGTAGTTTGATGCGGTCCCGCGTCACTTTGTCCTCACGTGGCGAGTGCGAGGGACGACAAGGCCGCCGTCGGCGTTGGCCGGCCGTGCGCCCCGCGGCCCCGCGGCTGCTGAATCCGAGCGCATCCCGCGGCCGACCGCTCAGACCGAATTCGTTAATCACTCCCTTCCCATCCCTCTCTTTCTCCCTCTCTCTTTCTCCCTCCCTCCCTCCCTCCCTCCCTCCCTCCCTCCCTCCCTCCCTCCCTCCCTCCCTCTCTCTCTCTCTCTCTCTCTCTCTCTCTCTCTTTCTCTCTCTCACACACACACTACCCCCACCCCACTTTCCCTTTTCCCCACTTTCCCATTCCGCCTGTCCCGCATACCATCACTACCACCGCTGCCCCCCTTCCCCCCCCCCCCCATTCCTTCCGAAAATTCACAGAGCCGTGCCACTCACAGCCGGGCCGCCCCGGCCGCACCCTCAAACCGAAGCGGCGCGGCGGCGGAGGCGGCAAAGTCTGAAGATTCCGCCGCTGAGTGAATACAAGAGGAAGTTGACAGAGCCGCACCGAGGAAAATTACGACAAAGGGGGGAGGGAGAAGGAGGAAGGAGGGACAGAGACCCGCGACGCCAGCGCCTCGATTCAAATTTAAATGTCTGCCCAATAATCCCACACCATTCCATTCTCTTTCTCCGTCCCGCTCTCTTGTTTCTGTGCTGGCCGTCTCGCCCCCCTACCCGGAGTCCCTCTTCTCCCTCTCTCCCTCTCGCAAACGACTCCAGGCGAGTTGAAATGATTTCGGCCGGCTGAGGGCCAGAGGCCGGTGGCGAAGGGCGCGCGGGGCTCACAGCCCTGCGGGGCCCTTGCGGGGCCCTGCGGGGCCCTGCGGAGGACCCTCACAGCGGGGCCCTTAAGTTGCGTTAATTTAGATGGCACGGCGACATGCGTCTTGCAGGCGAGGGGGAGGAGGAGGCCGGCTGCGCCGCTGCGCCGGTCTGCGCAGCCTCCGACGGTGACGGGGCGGCGGCGGGGGGTCGCCCCCGTCACGGAGCTGTGGGCTCGCGGGACCGCAGGAGCCGCTGGCGGTGCGTGTGATTTAAAACTCTTGCCGAAAATACCTCCGCGCGAGATCAAGAAACACGTCCTGCGCCCCAAACGTGACGTATTCTAAAAGAAATAACCCTGTATTTTGTAAAAAAAATATATATGTCGTTCCAAATTTTTTTGAAAATCGGGGCTTTTAATTCTTTTTTATTGATTTGTCATCCGACTTTCACGCGGTAAGGTAGCCGTACCTGGAGCGGCAGTGCGCGCCAACACACACGCACACACACATTAACCTAATTGAAATAATTTATCGTGTGTCACCTCGCGGGGAAAGGCAAAAGCAGGCCCCTCTAAATCACGAGCCGGCGCGCTGCGTCCAGGACAAAACTCTCCCTCTCCGTCTCTCTCTCACTCTCTCACTCTCTCTCCCCCTTTCTCTCTCTCACTCTCTCTCTCTCTCTCTCTCTCTCTCTCCCTCCCTCTGCAGAGGGCCCCATGGCTATGGTCCGGACGTAGCCGCCCGCGTAATGCAGCGCACTGCAGGGGTGGCGGTGGTGGCGGCGGCGGTCCTTGCGGCCGGGAGGGTGGCATCCGTGCTGAAGGGTGCGGTTGGCGGCCCTGCACTGCTTCATCGCGTCCGACTCGTCCGTGTCACCGGCGGTATGGAAGGTTTGTGTCGGGGCCCGCAGTGAAAAGTCCTCGGGGTTAGTAATTCTCCATATTTGTTTATTCAATACAAACAGTTTAGAAAATAACATGGTTAGACAATAATAATAGTAATAATATATTTGGTGGTGTCACAAGATCAGAAACATAAGGCAGACAGTTACAGGGTCTAGAAATAAATAAATACGTTAACTCTCTCAACGCATTACAAAAAAGGACTCGCTCTACACCATCGATAAAATTTGGAAAAGCTACGCATTTTCAGCTGTACACAGCTACAAATGAATAGGACAAGGTAACAAAGGAACTTGAATAGTATCCATTTTCATTGCTTTCGTGATAAAAGGACAATGGAAAATTCTCGAAGCAATGAAAATGGAGACCGAAGTGCATTGCCTTTCAACAAAAACAGAGCATGTCACAAAGTTTCGATGTGATATGGTGCCACATTTTTTTATTTACTTATTTGGTAGGGAGTGTCATTCCGTTACGAGGAAGTAGTTAGCCCTACGGTACATTAACTAAACAAAAAAATAATATTAAAAACAGGCTCTCGAAACTTTCAACATAGTCTTAAAAGAGGTGGCATGGCCCATCAGGATCCCTCCTGCTCGACCGTAAACAATACTTCTTACTTATTTATAATTTAGTCGAAACAATAACAACTAACACGTCAATAATGGGTTATAGATTTTTTTATTGCCCCAAGGGCAGGTAACCGCTTGCTAGACACTTAACAGCAAGAATCACAGGGCAAGAGAGATTTAAGCTAGGCTGCACGCACGGGTGCTCGCTCGATACGCGATCAAGTCGATATGGAGATACCGACCGAGTCGGTGGGCTTTGGTCTGCGTCCTATTCTGGCCGAGTCGATATGGAGGCTTACTGATATGAACATGTACATAAAACACACTAGCTCTTCTGATGTCTACACCTACACGAGCAAAGTCGCGGCTACGTTGAGCGATGACTTTCAGACTTGGGCGCAATCTTTGGACCTTTTCTCAGACTTAAGCACACAATAGAAGCGACTCCGCCCCGGCGAGTGGGGCGGGTCCGTGTAATTTGATTACAGAAAATAAGAAATATAAACGCGACGATAATTAACTTATCAGACGGATGGCAGACGGTTGGCAGCTGGAATGACGGTGGCGTCCGGGTGCGGACGAGATCCTGGTTGTCGGCGCGGCGGCCGTGAGATCATAGGCGCCGGCTACCGGGCGTCGTCGGGGGCTCCCGCGGCGCCGGCCACGGCCGTGGCCGCGACGGCGGGGGCGGGCGCGGCCAAGAGGCGCGGCCGGGGCCGGTCGCACTTGTCGCCGGACCACGAAGAGCACCAGCACCACGCCCACGACTCAGGGAGACAGCCGGCAGTCGGCGAACCTGTGCGGGCAGAGCAACGCGACCGTGAGGACGTCTCCGACGGGGCGGTGACGAGCAAGGTGTGACGAACAGGGTGCGTCGTGCGCCGTCCGGCGGGACTTGTAGGCGCAGCGGAGCGGCGTGGGGTGCAGCAGGGTAAGCGGTCGGCAAGCGCGGCGGCAACCATGCTCGACGCCATGCACACATACAGGCAGGTGGTACTCACGTTCGTAGGTCCAGTGCTGCGCCGAGGCGGCCGCGGCCTTGAGCTTCTCCTGGTCCTGGTGGCCGTCCCGGCGCGAGCCCCGGTGGTGGGCGCCGCGCGACCGCGGGCTGCCGGCGTCCTTGCCGGCGGACCAGCCCCGCTCGTCGCGGCCGTAGACGCCTTGGGGCACACAGAGAGGCGTGAGAGCGGAGCCCGAGGGGGGTCGCGGGGCGGCGGCGCCGCGGGGGGCATACTGACCAGGTGCGTCCTCCTTGCCGGAGTCGCGGCCCTCGCGACTGTCACGGCCGCTGCAGGAGGGCGGCGCCGAGCCCAGGCTCTCGTACCCCGAGCTGGAGCCGTGGTTGCCGGACACGCCGGAGCCGGTGCCGGAGCCGGTCCCGGAGCCCGTGCCGGAGCCGGCAGAGCCGGGCCCCGGGGCCGTGCACGGCAGCCCCGGGAGGCCCGTCAGCCCGCTGAGGCCCGGGTGGCCGTCGCCGCTGACGGGCGTGCTGCTCCTACTCCTGGGGACAGCGAAGAGCGGCAAGCGGATGACGGGGAGGTCCGAGGCGGCGGTCAGTGGGTTAGAGAGACACGGAGGCAAGCGGCCACAAGCAGTCGGCGCCAGGCAGCGCGGCGCAGCGCGGGGGGGGGGGGGGGGGGGGTCCGAGTCCAAGCAGGGGGCCGTCGTCGCTTACCTGGGAGAGGCCGAGTGGTCCGACAGGCTGAGCAGCCTCTGGTGGAGGCGGGAGGTGGGCGAGGACGGCAGCGGCGGCGGCACCACCGGGTCCTCGTCCGAGTCCACGGGAGACGTGGCCGACGTCAGGGTCGAGGCCAGCACCGGCACCGGCAGCGCGGACGTATCTGAGGAGCAGAGAGCACGCCAAGCTGCAATCGGGTTGTTGGGGCCGACGGCGGAGTGTCGCAGCCGCCGCGAGTCAGAGAGCAGAGCGTTGCAATGGAAGGGCGGGCGGGTCTTCGAACCCGCGAAAGGCGTCCGGAAGCAGCACCTGTGCGCGTCACACTCATCAGCAAGTACCGGGCGAGACAGTGACAGACAAACATTCCGGACGCGCTTCGAGCCCGAACACCCGCCCACTGCCTACGCTCTGTCACAAAGCGACCGCGGGGCCAACTCGCGACGTGTTAACGCCACCATGTCCTCGCTCCACAAACCAAGTTACACAAACTAACCCGTCCCACCGCCTGTCCCGCTTCGCGCAGCGCGGCGAAAGCTGTTGACATCCGCCTACGCCGCCACCATGCCCCGCTCCGCCCCGCCATGCGACTTGCCTCGCCTTTCCTTCTCGGGGCCGATGCGATAAGACATCAGCGAGTAGTAGTTTGGCTCCGTCGCCCGTAAATTAATCAAGCGGCAAACTTTTCTCCCTCGCGCCCTGCGTACTGCGACTGCCCCCCCCCCCTTCCCCTCCCCAAAGGCGCACGAGCGTAAACTTTGTGACGGAGAAATAATTTCCATCCTGAGCAGAAGTCATGACATGTACGCGCAGATATATAAATAGCAATCAAGTTTAAGTCGGGGCGCGCGGAGTACACTGGTTGAGTCTGAGCGCAGCAGCCGGCGGCAGCAGCAGCAGGCACCTCATCAAAAGTCAAAGGACTTGTTGTCGGCACACGCAGATGACAGAGCTCTGATGGATGCTGAAGAGCCCCCCCCCCCCTTCTCTTTCCTCTTCCCTCTACCCTCCCCCTGCCCTCCATTCCCCATCCCTCCTCTGTCTGTCTCTCTCGTTATACATGGCCGCCCCCTCGCACTCACACGCACGGCGGACTTCATCACCGCTTAAGCACCCGCGCCCCGCGCACTCGGCTCGCAGCACTGCCAACCCTCCGGCAGTTAAACGGAAAGTGCCGAGGGAGGGCCGGAAGTTAAGCCGACGGCCAGGCCGGCCACGCCCAGCCAGCCCGTCAGCCCCGCCCCGCCAGACTCACCCATGATGGGCAGCACGTTGGCCGCCTTGAGCTTGGCGTCGATCTTCCTCTCGATCTCCTCGCAGTCGATGGCGGAGGCGAGGGTCGGTGGCGCGGCCAGCGCCTCCTCCTTGAGGTCCGGGTTGGAGGCGCCGTCAGGGTGCCTCAGGTTGCCGTAGTACCGGTGCAGCGAGCCCCGCGCCGCCCGGCCCGCCGTGTGCGCGGGGCTGCACTGCCAGGAGGAGGCCGTGGGGGCGAAGCTGCGGTGGCAGCTGTCGCAGAGGGCGCCGCTGCAGTGGTGGTGGTGGTGGTGCTGGTGGCCTTGTTGCTGTTGTTGCTGCTGCTGCTGCAGCCGGTAGGGCGGCTCGCTGTAGATGGAGCCCGCGTCGCTGGCCGCGTGCTCGCCGTCGCCCTCCCCGTCGCGCTCGCCCTCCGAGAGGCTCGGCGCGCCGTTGGGGCCCAGGCCGTGCAGCACGTCGGACAGGGACAGCGACGTGCACCGAGAGGCGGCGGCGGACGAGGCCGCCGAGCCCAGGCCCAACGGCGGCGGCATGCCGTTGGCGGCGTTGGCAGCATTGGCGGCGCGCCGCGACGAGGTGGCGGCCGCCAGCTTGGTGCGGTACATGTCGTGGAGCCGGGCCAGCTGCATCTGCGAGTGCCTGCTCGCGTCCGAGCCGACGCCGCCGTCGGTAGAGCCGCCGCCGTCGCTGCCCCGCCGGCCTCCCAGGCGGCAGCACGCCGGGCTCCCTGCGCCGCCGCCGTGGTGGAAGGACGCCGTCGGTCCGAAGCGTGACCGCAGCGGGCAGTAGTTGGGCTCCAGGTCCGACGCCAAGGACAGTGTGTCTGCGGACAGGGGACGCCGCCGTCAGGTAGGGCACCCCGACAACCGCCACCGCGGCGTGCCGCTCCACCCGCAAGGACTCACCGGCGAAGGTGGAGACGACGGTGAGGTTCTCCTGGGACAGCACCCGCAGCGGGTGCTCCAGCCCGCCCTGGTCCACCTCGGGCAGGGGGTTCTCGCCCATGCACAGCGCGATGTCCTCCTCGGTCACCTGCACATTATTGTTGAGGTTTTCATTAATAATATTATTGTTAAACCTGTTTTGCGAGCCTCGGAGTCAGTGTCTGCTGGTAGGGTGCGGGCAGAGGAGGAGGAGCCCCGGAGCCCCCGGCCGCCACCCTCGGCCGCCCTGCGAACAGAGGAACAGCATGCCGGCTCCACCCCGCGCCAAGCAGCGCCAAGCAGCGCCAAGCAGCGCCCCGAACACGCCCGGTTAGCCGACGACGCCAGCAGGAGGGAGCGGCGTGCGGGAGCGAGAGAGAGAGAGAGAGAGAGAGAGAGAGAGAGAGAAGAGAGAGAGAGAGCGAGGGGAGAGGGCGGGGAGCTATGAAATTGACTCCAGAATCGAAAAAGGCGGTGGTAATAAAACTCATGACAAATGCATAAAACCAGGGCGCAGGAAAAGACAGAGAGAGAGAGAGAGAGAGGGTGGGGGGGGGGGGAGCAAGTGGAGAGCAACAGCAGTTGGGAGAGCAAGAGAGAAGGGAGGGGGGGGGAAAGCAGAGAGAGGAGAGCCAGAAAATAAGAAACGGTGCCTGTGGGAGTGAGTGAGAGTGAGAGAAAGAGGGCGAAAAAACCGCTAGAGGAGGGAAGAGGAAAACGTGATCAGGCGAAAAACAGGAGGGGGAGGGAGGGAGGGAGGGAGGGAGGTAGGTAGGGGGTGAGAGCGAAAGCGAAGAACAGACTCTGCACTGCACTGCCAAACCGAGCCGAGCCCCGGGCCGTCGTCGGGCCGCGCTGTACCACCACCACCATGTGCTGAGACGTACATTAACCGCTCCCCCTTAATCTGGCCATGAGCGAGCAGTCCGCAGTCCCCCTCCCACACGCAGCAGCATAACCCTTTCGGATCAGCCTCCGACCAGAACACCCCCTCCTCTCCCCGGCGGCTCAGCTCCGTCCGTCAATTCCCCGCCCCCATAACGGTCCGAGTGTATCGGAATACAGTGGGAACAAAAGGCCACTAAACATATCACTCCTGGCCCGGCGGCGGCGGCGCCCGGTCGCTTCGCGGGGGCCGTGCCCCGTGCGGTGTGGTGGCCGGGGCGGGGCGGGGCGTGGCAGTGCGGGGGCATCATCCCTTTGTCTCTCCCTGCCGCTTCCTTCCGAGGTCCGTGAGTCCGTGTGGTCCTCGTCGTCCCCGTTCTTTCCTCTTTCTCTCGCCTCCGCTGCCTCTGCCCAGCGCCCCCGCCGCCCCCGCCGCCCCCGCCGCCCGGCCTGATTCCGTATTCAGGGTGTGTCTGCCCGCGCCGCGCCGCCACGCCCCGTGCGGCTCTTTGCGTCGTCTTCCCTGCGACAGCGGCGGCAGCAGCGGCGGATCCACCACCACCACCACCAGGACGACCCGGCCCGCCCCGCCTCCCCCACCACTCCCCCGGTCACATCCGGTCACATTCGTTCGGCTGGGGGCCCCGGAGCTGGCCGCCGCCGGCGCAGCGGGCGCGCGCGCGTGGTGCAGCAAGCAAGGAGCCCTCCGCCCTCCGCACACTCCGCTCTCCCCACCCCCGCACGCTCCGCTCCGCGCCAAATCCGTTCGACTCGTTTTGGTCGGTTTCGGTCTTATTACCGAGGCAGCACGGTGGGCCGCTGCAGCGGCGGCAGTCGGACGTCGCCGGAATTCGGGAGCGAACCCCTTCCTATTCTCCGCGGCCGCGCTGGGCGTCGGGCGGCCACCCGCCCCGCCGGCCTCCGGCCTCCGACGCCGGACTAGACTCCGACGCCGGCCGGCTCCGGTGCACACAGTCAGAGGACCGCGGCGACGGCGGCCGGGGAAGACGCCGCCGCCGCCGCCGCACACAAACCGTTGGCACCGGGCGAGGGCCCCGGCGGGGGTCGTGTCGGCCGATGTGATGTCATCCCGGGGACCGCCGCCGCCGAGGGCCGCCGCCAAGGACCCCGCCGGGGGCGGAGGGGCGGTGGGGCGGCTTCCGGTGCGCGGAGGCCGCCGCTGAGCCTCCTTACCCGGCTTTGGCCCGCCCACCCCCTCGCCGCCCCGCAGCGCGCCTCGGTCCCCGTAGTCATCAAACCGCCGCCGATTATCATGCGTCGGCCCTCCTCCTCCTGCTCCTCCCCGCCGCCTGGGGAGGGGTTGAAAGTCCTCCAGTCAAGTGGCCCCCGTCCGTGCGCGCTGCGCCGGTGCTCCGGTGCTCCGCTGCGCTCGCCCTCCTGCTGGCCGCACCCGAGCTCACGAGGCTCAGGGTGCGCGGCGGCGGCGGCAGCGCCGCCTCCGCATTCCGCACTCAGCCACACCACACCCCGCTGCGCTGCAGCTCCACTCTCTCCTTACCCAGGAAATTCCGCAAAAAAAATTAAAATTCGCACGGCGTCCGCGGCGTTGAGGAATATAAAGAGCGATAGCCGCGAAAACGGGCCTCTATCCCGGCCGCAACGACAACGGCCGTGAGGCCGCGAGCGCGGCGCGGCGCGGGCCCCGTAATTAAGACTACTGGTTTCGTTCGTGTTTACCCTTTAATAACGCGCCTGTGAGGGCGAGAGAGAGAGAGAGAGAGAGAGAGAGAGAGAGAGAGAGAGAGAGAGAGCGGGGGCCGTGGCGCTTTCCATTCTGTTTGTCGGTCTCTGCGGCACAACACGATAATGAAACAATTGCCCCGCGAGCCCGCCCCCCTCCCCCTCCCCTCTTCTGCTGCTTGCAGGGGGCACGTCGTGCCCCGGCCTCATTGCGCATTCAGGAGGCGTTAGCGGGCACCTGGCGGCGCTCGTCTGGTCCGTACCCCCCCCCCCCCCTCTTTCCTCCCCGCGTAGCTCCGCGCGGCCCCCCGCCGTCTAGTACTGGCGGGCTCTCGTCTGCTCGGTGGGGGCGGAGGCGGCGGTGCGGCGCGGTGCAGGGCTGCTGCCGGAGACGCTGCCGAGCGAAGACGACGCGACTCCGAGTCCAACCCCCATCCCCCTTGTAAAAAAAACAAAAATGAAAACTGATCCAAAAGACAGCGGGAGCAGCAGGACAGTCGTTTTAAACCGATGGCGGGGGCGGCTGCGGCTACGCCACGAAGAGACGGTCCACAGCCCTGGAATGCCCGGAACGTCTATTGTCTATTGACTCTGGAAAATTCGGCGCACTACTACTCCAACGTCTTGCGTTGTGCGTGCGGAATCCTCCCCAGTCCAGGCGCAGGGAGAAAGGGGAGGGGGGGGGGGGCGGAGTCTGTGCGCTCGCCACCGATACTCCTCCATTGTCTCGCTCCCCTCACAGAGAGGTCCCGGGGGCCATAGTTTGGTACCCCTTCGCGCTGTCAGCAATGTGATGCCCTCCACGGCTCTCTCTCTCTCACTCTCTGTCTCTGTCTCTCTCTCACCCTGGCGCAAATCACGGCATCGCCAAGCCCTCGTCGGGGGCGGGGTGCGGGGAACCGGCATGGGGGGGGGGGGGGCGATGGAAGTTGACGGGGGCGTGCAGGAGAAGAGAGAGAGGGGGGGATGGAGCCAAAGCCACGCCGCCGTAGGACCGTTCATTCCGAATTCACACGGCGTCCGTCTCGTCCGTACCTGGGATGGGGGCCGGGCGGCCGCGGGGCCGGCGCGGGACATGATCGTCACCTGTTCCCCGCGCGGAGGTGCGCGGCTGCGCGGCTCGGAGCCTCGCCGAGGGCTGAGCACGGAGCACGGCCTGCGGCTGCTTGCCTGCTTGCTACGGCTGCCTGGCCCCGGCCCCGGCGGCGGCGCTGCACCCGGAATACAAGGAGTATGCTCCGGCAATCCGCCCCCGGCCCGCCGCCCGCCGCCCCCCCGCCCGCCGCCCCGCCGCATCCCCCCTTCCCGTTCCGTCGTCGGTGCGGCCCCTGGGGCGCGCACGGAGCCCCTTGCAGCCTGCTGCTGCTGGTGGGGCTCTGGGGACAGGGGCCGGGTGTGGGGGCGGCGGGGGCGGCACGTGATAATAAATAGCTGAGATGTGGACATGTTGTGGTAACGAAGCAGCGGGGCGGGGAGTGGAGGAGGGGGGGATGGCGGGGGGGGGGGGGACATATCGCCTGCGGTGGCCTCCCAAAAGCCCGTGCCATAACGCTACGCCGTTCCACCCCCGGCGACACGGAGCCACGCCGCCGCCGCCGCCGCCGGGGAGGTGCACATGTGCCCGATAAACGAACGAGGCCATTGTGGAATCAGCAATGAGCGCGTCCAGCTCGCCCGGAGGGACCCACCTGAAGGCCGCAGTCCACCATGGGCACGGGCTCGGCGGGCTCCAGCACCTCGATGATCTCGACGTCGTCGCCGACGTTGGTCACCTCGAGCAGCATGTCGTCGTCGACGTCGTCGTCATCCAGGATGTCGCCGCCTCCCGCGGACTCGTCCGTCACGCTCGTGCAGTCGCTGGCCACCTCCGAGGCCGCCGCCGACGACGGCACGAGCTGGGGGGCGGGGCAGTCCGCGGTGGCCGCCGCGCTGGTGGTGACCGGCTCGGCGGGGGGCGGCCGGACGCTGGCCGTCGTGCTGGACAGGGAGAGGTGGTCCGGCCGCTGCGGCTCCTTGCCTGCGCAACAGCAGTCGCATCGGGTCATAATCAGCAAACAAAGAGACGCAGAGTGCAGCAATGGGAAGGCACGAATGTTCGTCTGCCACTGTCCCGCCCAATACCCGCTGATGAGTGCGACGCGTACAGGTGATACCAGACGTGAATCCAGGGGGGGGGGGGAGGGGGAAGTCAGGGGGTCATGACCCTCCCGAAGGACTGCATGAGACCGCCTCGTTGGTAGGCAGCAAACGCGAATTTCAGCGAAAAAGCAGGCAAAAGGCGTGAAGTAAACACCTCCGAAAAGTCAGGCTGGATGGATACGCGCCTGGCTGATACTGGGGACTTGGGTCCGAAGACCCCGCTGCCACGCTCTGCCTCTGCGGCGTATGGCGCCTGCCGGGTAGGCAACGACGGCCTCCGACGCGCGCGTGTGCGTGGCGGGCCGGCCTACCTCGCCACTTGCAGGCGCTCGGCGCCGCCGACACCGCCGGGAGTTTAATTCGGCTGCGCGCTGCAGCCATCGTAACGTAATTCTAGAACGGTCCTGCTTATCGCGGATCGTGCAGGTGCGCGGGTACCGCGGGGGCCGCCGCCCGCAGCCGGCGGGCGTGCGTGCGTGCGCGCCGACAGCATGCCTGTCCTGTCCCACTACGGGTGCACCGGGCCGCCGCCGGCCGCCGGCTGCATTCCTCGCGCCGCACCGCTCGCTTTTTGCCCGGCGTGGCCTCTCAGCGCACGGCGGCGGCGGCGGCGTCATGGGCGCTACGCACGCGAGCACCCGCGAGGCCCCCGACGAACACCCTCGCAACTGCCGCGGCCCGGCCGCGCCCGCCGGCGGCGTCGTCGCCGTCCCCCTCCGGGCCGGGCCGCCGCCGGGCCGCCGCCGTGCCGCCGGGCGCGGTTCGCATTCCAGCACGGCGACGAAGGCCTCCGGGAGCAGCAGCGGCGTGCGGGGCGGAGCGGCCGCTACTGCGAATAGGGCTGCCGTCGTCGGCGCACGGCACGGGCCCGCGGGGCTGCGGGGCCGCGGGCACGACAGACGGCGGGCATGTGCCTCCAGGAATACTTCCAGCAGGCATGCAGGTCAGGGAGGTATTAACGGCCGGCCCGCCGCCGAGCGCCGCAGCGCCCCGCCGCCGTTGTTGTACACAAAGGGAGAACGCGCGCCCGCAACAGAGGCATAAACAGAGCCCCGCCGCCCCCGCAGGCCCCACCGCCCCTGCATGCCCCACCCCGCCCACGTCAGCTGTGCCGCGGCCAGTGCCCTCACAAGGGAACGTTCAGTGCAACCCCTCAAACCGAGCTCAACTCAGTTCTGGGGATCGGTACGACGTGTGACGTGCATTACGGAGGTAGGCGGGATCTCTCGGACAACACTTGAATAGCTGTCTTGAATAGCGTAAGATATTGATTGTAAAAAAAATCGCTGAAAATGCGATTTTACCGCTCCTTAGTCGAGAAGTGCCACTGCTTAAAATTTGGTTCGCTTTGAATGGTTACACCAGGGAGCATTCCCCTGTCAGGTAAGACAGAGGTGGAGTGGAGGTGGAGGCCTGCGGCCTGTGAGCTGAAGACCTCACAATATAATTCAAAAATTCCTGAGATCCCGTAGCAGCGAGCGAGGCCCGCGGGGGATACATATTTAGGGGTCCCGCGCTCGCTGGCCGCCTGTTCGGCGGCGGTGGAATGCGTCGAAAGAGGAACATCCCATCCCCCTTCCCGTCTCCTGGCTAAAGGTCTACAACTACAGCTGATCTACAGTGCGGTGTGGGCCGCTTACCGGTGCCGTGGCCGTTCTCGAGACTCGTGTTCCGCCGGATCTCGGCGCAGCGCACCCTCGAGTCGTCCTCGTGCCGGTGCCGGACTCCGGACGACAGCCGACCCCCGCTGCGGCCGTTGACGGCGCGCCCGTGCCTCGCGTCCGCCATGAACTTGGGGTCGACGAGGACGCCGTCCTCGTCCTCGGACTCTGCAGCGGCGGCGGCTGCGGCGTTGACGACGGCCTCCTCGTCCAGGTTGAGGCCGAGGCTCTTCATGTGCACCGTCTGGTTCTCCACCCACTTCCGGATCATGGACTTCTTGTGGGAGTCCATGTAGCCGTAGTTGCCGGAGGCGGGGCCGTTGCCGTGGTGGTTGTTGCCCAGCATGGACAGCCCGTTGCCGCCGGAGGTCTGGAACCGAAGACAAGACATTAAGTGTTTGGGGCTCAGGGGCGGCAGGTGGCGCCAGCAGGCTGAATCCGAGAAAACGTTTCGTAACTCACTTTCGTTTCGTCGCTCTGTCTCTGTCGCACTCATGGGAGTAGGGGCGCGAGAGAGACAGAACAACGAAACCACCCTTCGGAATCAGCCAGCGGGCGGCGCGGGCGGGGCAGTGCTCACCTTCTGCAGCGGGCCGTCCACCCACGTCTCCTTCTTGGCGTGGCCCTCCTTCAGGATCAGGGTCCGCGCCTCCACCACGCGGGACTTGGACACCCGGGGCCCGTCGATCCAGCGCTCCTCCGCGCCGCCCGACTTGTGGCCGGCCGCCGCCGTCGCCGCGGACTTGGCCGGGGATGACTTGGCGGAGGAGACGTTGCGGACGGGCGACGACTTGGGGCTGCTGGAGGGCGTCTGCTTGGTGCGCGCCCGGCCGGGGCCCGGCGAGCCGTGCGGCCCGTGCGGCCGGTGGTGCTCGGCGCCGGAGCCGCGGAGGGCGCGGCCCATGGCGGCGCGGTGGTCGCCCTCGCCGAGGCCGGGGATGTAGACGGGCGGGTGCTCGCCGTCCGTCGCGTCGTCGGCGGGCCCCACGTAGATGACGGTGTCCGCGGACTGCTCGGACGACGAGGGCTCCAGGTCGGAGGTGCGCTGGCCGCCGGCGAGGTCGTCGTGGCCGTGGCCGAAGGGCGTGGGGCCAGAGGGCCCGCAGCCCGTGCTCACCGCCTGGCTGGGAAACTTGATCTTGCGCCGCCGCATCCGGTGGATCCTGGACGCCAGCTGCACCGTGGCCAGCGTCTCGGCGTACGCCTGCAGGTTGGCGGGCTGGCCGGCCGGCTGGCCGACGTGCACCAGCATGGCCGCGTGGCAGGTGATGGGCGACAGGCACTCCTTGAGCAGCTGCGTGATGCGGTGCTCGCGGTGCGGCAGGTGCTTCTGGCCGTTGAAGATGGCGAGCAGGACGTGGCCGAGGCTGGACAGCGACAGGCCCTGCGCGCCGGCGCCGCTGCTGCTGCTGCTGCGGCCCAGGTCCACCAGGTGCAGGCGGCTGCGCCCGCCGGCCACTGCAACCGACCACCCCGCGGGTTCAAATACCACGTAACGTCTAATTCGCACGTGCGTGCTGGTGATCCGTAATCTTTACCTCCGCCCTTGCCGGCCACGCTGTACTGGTACACGTGCAGGGTGAAGAGCAGGTGCGCCTCCCCGTCGGACCGGGCGGCCAGCGCGCAGTCCAGGTAGTGGGCGGCCCGCTCCGCGGACGGCACCCGCAGCTCGCAGTGGTTCTGCAGCTGCGTGCCCAGCACGGGGTCGTCGCGGAGGTACACGCCCGGCGACTGCTCCAGGTCTGCGGCCGGGGAGAGGAAGACAAATAAATGAGCCAACGGAGTACTCGAACCGGGCGGTCGGGAGGGCGGTGGTAGCGTGGCGTAGCTGCGCTCCACAGGTGGCCCGGTGTGCCGGTGCGGCCAGCACCTTGCGCCACATTCATTCACGCTCGCCACAGAGGGGAAGCACCTGCCGGGGGAGTAGGGGGGGGGGGGGGGGGTCACGTCCAGTGGGGGTGTATAGATGTGACACGCCACCCCCGCAGGGTTGGGGGAGGGGGGGGAAGGATCGCGGGGGCACGGCCAGCACGGTGCGCGGCGCGGGTCTCCGTACGTTCGCTGCCGGGGAAAAGGGCTCATAAAGCGCGGACGGAAACTGTTATCTCGGCACTAAACCGATTTAACACCCCCCCCCCCCCACACACACACACGGCTCGGGGACGCGACGCGCTGCACCACCGCGGCGGCGCGCCCCGTGCTGCTGCCTGCGGTTATTACACTCCACAAAGAAAAGATCCGAGAGAGAGAGAGAGAGAGAGAGAGAGACGATCAAGAACAATTCCTCTGCGAAGGAGCCTCCGCGCGCTCCGCCTTCCTGGCGCAGTGCCATTCGGGCGTCGCTCATCGCCTTTAACGCGCGAGGCTTCAACGGAGGAGAGAGAGAGAGAGAGAGAGAGAGAGAGAGAGAGAGAGGGGGGGGGAGAGAGAGAGAGAGAGAGAGAGAGAGAGAGAGAGAGAGAGGGGGGGGGGGGAGAGGAAGAGAGACGCGAAATCCGCGGATGAGACGACGAGCGGCCGAGTCAACAGCGGAGTTGGAGAGAGCTCCCGCATAGCTCTTGCTCTTGCACAGCTCTTGCTCAGCTCTTGATCAGCTCTAGGCAGCTCGCGCCCCGACGGCGCGGCCGCACGGCGCTCCGAGTTGTGAACGTTTCGAAATAGAAAGGCGAGCACGGAAACTGGAGGGGGAGGAGGGGGGGGGGGGGGGGAGCTAATCTATGCCGCATAGCGGAGTCCATGTGCGTGCAGGGGCTTAACTATTCAGACCGTCGACAAAATGAAGGATGGTGGTAAACACACGTCCCGACAACTGCTATGGGGGCGCGACTGTTGCAAGTGCAAAACAATACAAAACCAAAACAGAAAAGAAAATGATTTTTAATAAAATACATCCCACATGGCTCTTAGCTCGAGAGAACGAAACTTTTAGTCTCAAATTACTTGGGGAGTGAAGGTTTCTCTTGGCGGCTTCCCCACTGCCCTGATTCCAATCCTATAAGACAGCGCTCACACACAGACGCACACACGCAGGCCGACAGCACTGGGTCGCGTGAACGGAGTCAGCAAGGCCGAGAGAAAGGCAGGCAGGCAGGCGGGCAGCCCCCAGAGAAAGAGGAAAGGCCGGAAGCCCTCTCGGCAGCTGGCTAAACTCTAATTTAAGGGAGGTGAGGGCGGCGGGGCGGGGTGGGAGGGAGGAAGAGATCCGACGTTTCCCGACGTGGAAAGAGAGAAAGGGACTTTGTACAGCTGGCAGCCGTGGTGCCGGACCGGGCGTGCGGCCGGCGCCAGCCGCCCCCCTCCCCCCCCCCGGCCCCCCGGGGCCCCCGTGGGCCCCGCGGCCCCCGCAGCAGCCTCCCTGCGGACCCACCAAGTCCAGCCGAGCAGCAAACTTTGCGAGCGGCTGACTTTAATTGTTTCCCCAACGCAAAGACGCGGCGATTCACAACTTGCCCCCCCCCCCCCCCCCTCTCTCCCCCAGCGGATCAGCCCCCCCCCCTTCCGAAAAGTCTACTTATCGCCGGGGTAATTATTGGATTAGCGGGATGGCCATATGTTGCGCTGTGCGCTTTCCTTGTCTTGTAACGTCTAATCGGGCGGAGCGAGAGCCGAGTTCGGCCGGCGGCGGCGGCGGCCCGGGAGCGGCACAGTCTTCCCGCGGGCCCTGCGCCCTGCGCCTTGCGGGCCCAAGTTTTCGCGCAGATGGCCCCGTCTGAGATACTGGAGGAGGCGAGAGAAGGGAGCCGGGCCGGAAAAAGACCAGACGCTTTTCCGGCGCGTCCACCAATGGGAAGCGGGAGGGAGGAAGAATAAAATGAAAACACGCGGCGCGCGCGGCACGGCCTGTGCGTGGAGGCGCCCAGGCTCCCGGGTGGTGGGCACAGCCGCCGGACACGGCCGGCCGCTGCCTACCCGCCAGGCTCGCGATGCTGTCGGCGGGGGAGACACTGCTTTCGTGCACTGATGATGAATTTTCAATTTTGGACAAAGAAGGGCTCGATAGGAGGCTATATTTTCAAAACGCGACTTCACATTTAAGATTCGAGTTAGCCTCAGCTTGCTTCTATAGGATTCAAAAAATGGGGTCATATGATCTGTTCCGATAGGAAATGCGGATGATGTGAGTTGAAGCTGCCATGATGAAGTCTGTCGCTAGCGTTCTCATCTCTTATCATAAGAGTTCACGTGACCACAATTTTGTAATCCTGGGACCGAGGTCAGGCTTATTCTCAAATGTTTGGCAAACGTTCTCCAAACAGCCTCTTCGAGACCCGCGCAGTGCATCAAGTTGATGAAGAATCACAATTTCATTCTCAGTGTAGTCCTGTCCCTGTCGCACGCACGGGGCGTGCCGTCAGGTGCCGTGTGTGCGAGTGAGAGAGAGAGAGAGTGCTCACCGTGGGCGTGCGCCGCCAGCAGGTCGCGGAGGGGCTGCCGGCCGGCGGCCTCCACGGCGGACACCCGGACGGAGAAGCGGGCGTTGCCGCGGGCCTTGAGCTCGGCGATGCCGCGGAACAGCCAGGCGATGGCGCACGGGGCGGCGCCCAGCGTCGCGGCGCCCTGCGGCGTCCCCAGCATGGTGCGCGCCGCGCCTGCAACACCGTCCACAGAAACACAGCCAGGTTAGAGACGCTCAGGACTTTCATCAACAGTCAAACAAACAACTGGAAAATCGTATCCTTAGATTCTAAAAAAAAAGCATTCAGATTCAAAGAAATGCGACCAGAACAAGTCTTTTTTTTGTGAGAAATTCTGCGGCAGATCCAGAAGCAGCGGCAGGCGGAGGCGTTGACGCAGGACCGCCAACGGGGCGGGGCCGGGGATAGGGAGAGGGAGGGAGTGAGTGAGAGACACAGAGAGAGAGACAGAGAGGAGAAAGAGAGAGACGCGAGGTGATTTAAGGAGGGCACTCCCCCAGCGGCCGGCACCAGCGGCGCATTCCGAGGGCGACATTATTTTAACTGCGTCGCATCCGCGTCGCCCAGAAAGGTAGGCGGCGGGGTGCTGCACCGCGCGGCAGCCCAGGCAGCCCAGGCAGCCGCATGTAGGTGGAGAAGGGCGCCCGGCCCGGCCCGGCCCGGCCCGGGTAGGTGCGTCTGCGCCGCGGGGGAGAAAACGACATCTGCTTCTCCATGCAGGCCGTGTCGTCGCGTCGAGAAAAACTCCCGCGCGCGCTCCGACCGTGTTGCTACTGCTGCTGCTGCTGCTGCTGCTGCTGTTGCCGCTAAGCAAAACGAAGGAGGGGCAGTTTGTCACTGACAGCCAGCCACAGATGTATCCGTCTTGCTCCGCCCGCCGCGCGGGCCGCCGGGCCGCGCCTTGCTGCGTATGGTAATGGAGTGCGGCGGGTCCGCCGACGCGGCGGCCGACGGGAGGGGGCTCCGCGTGGTGACCGCGCGGGGGGACGTCCTGGGGAGGAGCAGCGGGGCGGCCGCAGCCCCAGAGGGAGGGCCGCCGCCGCCGCCGCCGCCGCCCACACGGCCGCGCCCGCGGGGCGTGCCGCGAGCGCAAATGACTGCCATCGCGTGAAATATCGGCGGCGCGTGTCGCCGGGGTGCCGGCGGTCATGTGCTCGCGCAGGTGCAGCGGACCGGCGCCGCCGCCGCCGCCGGCAGGGCTAACGCGGCCGGCGTGTTCCGGGGGACGCCGCTTATCCCCATCATCATCACTGCCCGCGCCCCTTCCGCCCCTGGCGCCCCTGCCGCCGCTGCGGGCCGCGGGTTCGAATACTGGCGCCGCCACGCCCGTCGTTGGCTTTTACCTCTTTCCGTGCTGCTTGCGGTACGACGGCCTCCAGGGGGCTCCCCCCCCCCCCATCCCCCGCCCGCTTACAGCAGCAGCGGCAGCAGGCCTATATGGGATGCAGACAAACCTTTCACCACCCAGTCGGCCCCGCCCGTCTGCCATTGGCAGGGGCCGCGGGGGCTGCGGGGGCCGCGGTTCCCCCACGAGAGGCTCGCCGCACCGCCGCCCCCGCCGCCGACGCACTTGGTTCCGGCCTGGCTTTCCCTCCGTGCGCTCTGCTTTTATGGGCCGGTTTCGATTTCACGAGTTGCGGAGGGTTTGTGTGTGTGTGTGTGTGAGAGAGAGAGAGAGAGAGAGAGAGAGAGAGAGAGGGGGCAGTGGGGGTGGGATAGAGAGGGGATCACACATGGTTAGGGCTTTTATTCCTCAAACACGGGAAATTACCGCGTCCAAACGCGGTGTTTGGTCTGCGGGGGCCGCGGGGGCGCCTTGCAGAGCGGGCCGCGGGAAGCGAGGCGAGAAGGCCCCCCTCCTCATCCCTTCCTGCACGGCAGGTGAGAATCGTGAAAAAAGAGGAAGGTTGAGGGGGAAAGTGGCGGCAGGAGTTTCATTACCTCCACTCGAGGGGAAGTAAGAGGGAGAGAGAGAGAGGGGGGGGGGGGGGGGCGGGGAGGGAGAGAGAGACGATGAGGGTCCGTGGGAGTGAAAAATAAAGCGCGAAAAAGACGCAAGTTTGCGAGGGGAGAAATTTGCATAAATCGGGCAAAAAGGCGAGGACGTTTTCGGCTCGGGGTGAGAGGGAAACAGAAAGGAGAAAGAGAGACAGAGACGTCGCGGGCCGCAGCCGCAGCCGCCGGCAGCCCTCCTCATCCGTCCGCTAAACGGCGCGGGTTCGCTTCTGTTTCCGGGCGGGCGACCGGCATCGTGCAGGAATCAAAGCAGACGACGCCCAGTCCGGATTAGCCGGAGGGGAGGGAGAGAGAGAGAGAGAGGAGGGGGCATCGTGGACTGATTTACATAAACAGAAGGGGAGGGAGAGAGATGGAACGGGAGATAAGCGTCGGAGCGAGAAGGAGGACGAGGGCCATAGAGGTGAAGGCGGGAGGAGGAGGGAGGGAGGGAGGGAGAGAGAGAGAGACAGAAAGAGAGAGAGAGAGAGAGAGAGAGAGAGAGAGAGAGAGAGAGAAAAGGGGGGGGGGATAGAAGGTGCAGGAGCGGGCAGGCGCCGGCCGGTGCATGCGGGGCGGGGCCCAGGAATGGGACTATCGCAAAAAGCGATTCGCCAAAGTCGGAATAAACAGTGAAATCTGCGCTGCAGATCAGCGGCGGGGAGAGTTTGGGAGGCCCGGAGCACCGCCGGAGCCGCAGCCGGAGCCCGGAGCCGGAGCCCGGAGCCGTGAGCGCCGCTGCTGCCCGCGGCGGGGCCCTCTTCGGCCGAGAGGGAAAACTTTGTGGGGGCGGGCGGGGAGGCGGCGGCGGGCAACGCGATAGGATAGGATAGCATGGGATAGGGTGGTCGCGAGCGCCCCGGCCTCTCTCAAAGGGCTTCTTTAGGCATTCTAAACTGTCAAAGATCAATGGGACGGTGCAGAGTGGGATGGTGGGCGGCGGCGGCGGCGGCGGCGGCGGCGGCGGCGGCGGCGGCGGCGGCGGCGGCGGCGGCGGCGGCGGCGGCAGCGCACGCGGGGCCAGTCTGCCCCCTCCCCCTCCACCACCACACCGACCCCCTGAGGCGGTGCACGGCGGCGGCGGGAGCCGCGCTCTCGGAGAAAACAAGCGACTGCTGTTAAAGGTTTCCTATAACCTTCTCCCCGACCCTTCACTACATGCACTGGGAGGACACTGCCGAGACAGAGAGAGAGAGAGAGAGAGAGAGAGAGAGAGAGAGAGAGAGAGAGAGAGAGAGAGAATGGGAAGCAGACATAGAGAGAGTATTAGGGTGTGGTCGGGCCGGGAGGAGAGGAGGCATACATCTAATGCACACGCAGGCTGCGCGCGCGCACACCTTGAGCGCTTTTCTGTACGAGGTCTTTCCACGTATCACGTGGCGCTTCTCCCGCGTCGCCCTTTCTCTCTCTCTCTCTCTCTCTCTCTCTCTCTCTCTCTCTCTCTCACTCTCTCTCTCTCCTTGTTGCACCCTTATGGCAGAGCGTTCTGTGTGAGTGAGAGGGCGGCGGCGTTACGTGATACTTGGACGCCCCCTAATCCTCCCTGACGATCGCCATGACCATCACGGCATGGCCGGAGCAGCAGAGTTGAGGCGACTTTTCCCGAACTCTGGCGGCAGCGGCACCGGAGGATGCTCTTCGTTGCGCCGTCTTATGGGCCCCCGCAGAGTAGGTAGGGGGCGGGGGTGCCAATGCAATTGCACACACACACACTCACACTCACACACACACACACACACGGGCGTGCGCCCGCATATGTGGGTGCCGCGTGCTAATGACACATTCCCATGCTAACGGTGCGGCGGCAGCGTGGCGCAGCGTCGCTGGGAGTCTCCTCGCAAGACGAGACCACGCACGCACACGCACACGCACACGCACACGCACACGCACACGCACACGCACACGCACACCGACACGCGCGTCTCCTCTGTCGCTCATCTCAAAGGCCCCGACCCTTGAGCAGTGACGGAAAGACCGCGCGTGCGCCGCCCTGCCAGGATTTCGCCAAAAACAAGAAAGTGGAAAAGTGGCAAATAGAGTCCGCTGTCATTCGAACCGGGCCCGCGACCCGCCGCCTTTCCATGCCAGACGACGCGGCGCCTCAGCTCTGCAGCTCTGTTTGAACCCCCCTCCCCGGCTGCTGTCTGTCGCTGTAAGAGCTGTAAATGGAAGAAGAGGGGAGGGGGGGGGGATTAAGGGTTGCGCTGCGCTCCGCTCGGGAACAGAACAGCCCTCTCCGTCTGCTGCTGCTGCAGCCGCTCCCGCGCGCCGCCATGAAGGCCGTGAGGGCCGTGCGGGACGCCATCGGCAGCGCCATCCGGCCGCGCGACAGCTGCCGCCGGCACTCGTTGGGGCTCGGCGGCGCGGCTCCGGCAGGCAGGCCGCCCCCGGGGCCTCGCGGGGGGTCCGCGGGGCGCTTCGGGCGCGGCGCGGCGCCACTCTGCACTAGTGTTATTTTTCAGTCCGTTGGAGTTTACGGTTGGCCGTAAACCTGCGCGGCAGGCTCTGCCGACTGCCTGTGTGCGTGTGTAGCAGTGGAGAGGATTGCTCCGACGTGCCACTGCTCTCTCTCTCTCTCTCTCTCTCTCTCTCTCTCTCTCTCTCTCTCTCTCTCTCTCTCTCTCTCTATCCGTCTCCCCCCCTCTGTCACTCTCACTCTCTCCGTCCTTTGTCGTTTTACCGCGCTGTCATACTGTCTCCGTCTCTCACTCTCGCTTTGTTTGCGTTGGAAATGAAAAGCGTTCAACCCTTCCCTCTCGCCCGGCGCCGCTGCCGGCTGCCGAGGCCGGCACTCTCTCTCTCTCTCTCTCTCTCTCTCTCTCTCTCTCTCTCTCTCTCTCTCTCTCTCTCTCCCGGCGCGGCCGACAGGTGACAAACACCTGTCGTTGGTACGGGGTGGGCGGAGAGGGGCGCGGCGGCTTCACGCCCGGCGGACGGAGACAAAATCGTCCAGCCGGAAAAAGCACGTCCAACACCGCAGAAGCAAAATCAACGCGGTGGCGGCGGCGGCGGCGTTGGCCGCACCGGCAGGCGCTCCCTTCCCGTCTGCCGAGCTGGGCTGACTGTGAGCCGAGCCCGAGACGCGCAGCCTCCCTGTGACTCCCCCGCACCGCCCGGCTGCCCGGCTCCAGCCCCTCAGTCCCGGCGCGGCCGCCCCACACCGCCGTATCGCCCGATCTGGTGAACGAACGCGCGCGCGGTACGCAAGGCCCCCGCCCCGCCCCGCGTGTCCAACGGAGCGCCTCCCCCCTGCTGCTACCGCTGCCACCGCTGCTGCCGCTCCTGCCCGGCGGACGCTAAACTGTCGTCCATAAGGCGTGATTAGGTAAAGCCCCGGCTCCGCAGCTCCGGGCCGCGCGCCGCCGTGTCCCTCCTCGCCGCCTCCCGGCGCAGGCCGCCTCCCCGCGGACGCCGCGGACAGGACACGCGCGCCGCGGCGGAGGAGGCGGCGCATCGCATACGATAAAACCGAAATCCCCCGCGAGATGAGGGATCGGAAATGCATAGCAGCGGCCCAATACGCCGCCGCGGCTCCCGCGGCTTTTGCATCGCGCCGCGCGGCCAGTGGCGTCCGATCGGGGCCCTGCAGGAGGGAGACGGAATCGCATTGTGCACCGAGAGAGAGAGGGAGAGAGAGAGAGAGAGAGAGAGAGAGAGAGAGAGAGAGGGGGCGAGGCGATTTCGTATGCCTCCTGACCCTCCTTCCGCCTCTCTCTCTCTCTGTCTCTGTCTCTCTTGCTCTCCTGGCGCACAGTCCGGTTTCGCCTTACGTCTCACTTCCGCGGGCCCGGACGGCGCAGACTACACCAGTGACATGCCGCGGGGACGTGGCAGGGCAACAGCAAGAGGATGGGACGCAGTTGCACAGCCGGCCAGCGGGCCAGCGGCGGGATTTGTCCGGCCGTGTCCGCTGTCGTTACTTTGTAAGGATGACCACCGCGCTCTCGGCTCGGCACGCTCTGAGGAGGAGATCGGACCGGAGACACGGACTGGTGTAACCAACGTCCACCCCCTCCCCCCTCCCCTCCACTCCCCGCGCGCTCCTTTTCCTTCCCCCGTCGTCGTCCTCGTCGGCCCCGCTCCGGTAGTTTTGATAGGGGAAGTGCGCCAGACATACGGTGAAAGGCAGCGAGAGGGGCGGGGGAGGAGAGGGGGAGGAGAGGTGGAGGAGAGGGGGAGGAGAGGGGGAGGAGAGGGGGGCTACGAACGCACGCTTTAAAGCCTCACCACTCGGCGCGCGCGCGTGGGGGGGCGTTTTATGTTACTGGCGGATAAAGCGAGATTGGGGGACAGATCGGCGTGGACCTCCCCGCATCGCAGAGAGAGAGAGAGAGAGAGAGAGAGAGAGAGAGTGAGTGAGAGAGGGAGGAGGAGAGAGAGGGAGACAGAGAGGGGGTGGAGGGCGAACAAGCACTGAAAGGCATATCACTGTCCACGTAAATCCAGCCAGCCAGCGGGCAGCAGCAGCGGCGGCAGGGTGGCTCTGGCAGACTGGCTCTGCTGCAGCTCCGCCAGCCCCGCGCTGCCGGCCGGCCGGGCGGCTCGGCTCGGCCCGGGACGGGGGCCCCCCAGCACTTCAACAACTTGTCCTGTCTGCACAGTGTCCCCGTCCCGTCGCCGCCGCCGACTCGGCCGGCCGGAGAAGAGGGAAGAAGAACAAGGAGGGGAAAAAACTGCCGCCGCCGCTTCTACTACACAGATAGAGCGGGGGATAAAACTACTGGAGCGACAAGCTAACTCACCCTGGCGGGAGTGGCCGAAGCAGAAGAGGACGCCGTCGTTGCCGTTGAGGACGGCGTGGAGGAGGTCCGTCAGCGCGCCGCCGCACACCTCCGACTGCGGACACACACACTCGACGGGTCAGTTCACCACCGCGGGGAGGTCCAGGGGTCGGCGCCGTGCTCGGTAGGCAGCCGCAGCAGCTGCAGCGCGCGCGTGTCGGGCGGGCCGGCCTACCCCGACACCCGCAGGCGCCCGCCGCCGGCCCGCCGCCGCAGCAGCAGCGCGACGCGCGACGTGCAGTGGGAACGGTTACCTGGGCGTCGTCGTCCGTGTAGATGGCGTCGAAGGCGAACATCTTGGGGGCGGCCACGCCCACCCTCTGCAGCGCGGCGTCGGCGGCGGCGCCGCTGTGGCCCCCCGCGGATGGCGGCTCCAGGAGCGTGACCTGCACAAGGAGCACGCCGGTGGCGTTGTGAGTCCAGGGCCGTCTGTGGGCCGTTTGGGGCCGAGGGGCCGCCGCACCCCGCTGGTTACCTGCTTCCTCCGCGGGTCCACGCTCAGGTAGGGCGGCTGCTGCTGCGGGTTCCCTGCGGCTGGCGCTGCGGCCGCGCCGGCAGGGCTGGCAGCGGCGGCGGCGGGGTGCTGGGGCTCGCCCTGCGCCTCCGCCGCCCCGTTCACGAGGTGCGCCGGCGAGCTCGGGGTGGACGTCGAGGTGGACGTGGACGTCGAGGTGGTCGTCTGCGCCTTGGCGGAGAACCCCATCACCCGCAGCATCACTTTCACCTGCACAAGCGAGAGCGGAAACATTTGTTAAAAATCATGAATTCTTACATTTGTTTTCGGAAAGCGCATTTTTTTTTGCGAAGGGGTGCCTGAACCTCCGTTTCCCCTGGGGAGTATCAGGGCGTGGCCGCGGCGGCGCCGGTCCGGCCAGACAGCCACAAAAGCAAAGATAACGCCGCCAGGATAAATCGCACGTGAACCGGCGTAAAAAAGAGGGAGGGAGACAGAGAGGGAGAGAACGAGGCAGAGAGAGAGAGAGAGAGAGACAGCCAAGTGCGCAAAAGGGTTTAAAAGTGCCAGTGCCAATCATCATTAAACCCCGACCCAACGACGAAGGGGGAGAAGGGCCGGGCGCCGTCAAAACTCGCGGCGCGCCTGCTGCGCCTGCGGCCCCCCGCGGCGACTGCTACGCCCCGCGCCGCGACAACGCCCGGCCGCCGGGCCTCACGGGGCGCCTGCCCCCGGCCTACGCCAAGCCGAGCCGCCGTAGTCAGGGGCGGGGCTCAAAACACAGCGTGCAGCGTGCCACCTGCAGTGGCCGCCTCTACCCTAACCCTGCCGGACCCCCCCCCCCCCCTGGAACGCATGTTCCTTTTGATTCCTTCCCACGCCTTGTTTTTCGCCGCCCCTCTCCCCCTCCCCCCCTCCTCGACGGGGTCGGCGTACTCGGTAGGTTACGGCTGGGCAGCGCGCGGGTGTGGAGCCCCGCAGCCCCCAGGGCGACACTCGGCGTGCGCAGCTGGGGGCGGATAGCGGAGCCCGGAGCTCCGGCAGTGGCGTCTCCAAGTTTATGACTTTGGATCGTAACGCGGGATCAGCGGGTTTCGCGGAGGAAACACGCCCACAAACGCGGCCCAGTGCGCACGCACCGGGACCGTCTCTGCGTATGTGTGTGAGAGCGGTGCACGTCGGTGACATGTGTGCTCGTCCCCCCGCATGTAGCGACCGTAAAGTGCGTACACAACACACACGCACACGCACACACATGCCGCGAGAGCAAACTCGCGTAACTGCTATCCGATCAGGGTGCACCAGCAGTGACGTCACCGGCCCGGTGCGGTGCGGGGCGGGCGGGGCAGGCGGGGCGGTGGCGGTCGTAAAGTGTGTTGGGGTGCGGCGGGGCAGCGGCGGCAGCGCCGGGCAGCGCGTACAGAAATGTGTAGCAAGTTGTTGTTGCTGCCGTGGGCACGAAGCGGGCAGTAATAGTAATAATGATAATACTGGGAGAGAGAGAGGGGGGGGGGGGGAAGAGGGGGGGGGGATAATACAGAAGTAAGACGAGGTAAGAGTGGAATACGGCCGCGCGGGCGACGTGCTGCTCGCGTTCCCAGGAGAACCACCACCACAACTACCACAACTTCTTCTTTTCCACCCCCCCTTTTCTTTCGTTCCCCACTCCCGCGCAACTCGCTTATTTCTCCATCTGTACCCTCCCCCCCCCCTCCTCGTCGTTTTGCGTGAGTTTGCAAGCTTGACGCGGTGGCGGCGGTGGCGGCGGTGGCGGCTGCCCTGGGGCTGTTTCGGCTACTGGCAGAGGCGGCGGTGCCCGGCGCGGTCCCGTGCCAGCGTCGGCCCCGGCAGAGAACAGGCAGGCGGTGGCCGGCGGTGCCCCCCGGGCCCCCCGGGTCCTGCGGTCCTGTGCCACGCTATGCGGCGGTGTGCGTTGTGGCGGTTCTGTGGTTCCTTTGCCCCTCCCCCTCGCCCTTGCACCCCTTGATTTCTTCAGACCCCTCCCCCCTTCTCTTTCTCTCTCTCTCTCTCTCTCTCTCTCTCTCTCTCTCTCTCTCTCTCTCCTCTCTCATCCCTCCTACCCCACCCTCCTTCTCTGGCGTGGACAACGTCGCCAGTCGCAGCAGCACACAGTGTTGGACTACCCTCCTCCAGTCTATCCAACCAACAGCCTTACATCCGTGTCCCTTTCCTCCGCCTTACCCCCTGTCTCTCTCTCTCTCTCTCTCTCTCTCTCTCTCCCGTCTCTCTCTTCTCTCTCTTGTCTCTCTCTCTCACTCCCCCCTTGCATGCAACTCATTACTCCTCTCCACTCTCCCTCTCTCTCTTTCTTTCTCTCTGTCTCTCTCTCCTCGACCCCCCACCCCTTCTGCAGCGCAGCAGTCCTTGCCTAGTCCCCTTGGCGGCCGGAAAGGTCCTTTCTTCGCTTTCCCCGCCAACTGTTCTCCTCTTTTTCATGATTATTTCCTCCATTTTACCGTCCCCTTCTCCCTACCCCTCTCCTCCGCCGTCTTTGCCAGTGACAATGGCCTCTTCGTGCCGAGTATAAAACCGCGAGTGAAGCCCTCCCCCCACCCCCCTTCTGGTCCCTTTTCGATTCAGTGTATCGGACCGGGAACCCAACCCTCTCCGGACGGAATAAATCCTAAAGGATCTTATCGGCCGGACCGCGATAAACGCCACCGACATTCTTTTAATTCTATTTCATTTTGTACGCGTTTCAATGAAGCCCGTGTACAGACATTGATACTACCAAAGAACAAACGTTAATATCTTATAAACATTTTTCAAAATTAAAATTATTTGTCTTTTGCCGATTGCCGGCGCCGCAGCACGCGGCGTGCACAGCGGGGACGACAGGACGACAGGTGCACCGAGTGGAAAGGAAAGGGAGGCAGGGGGTCTGCTGCTGCTGCTGCTGCCCCTGTTGGCTGAATTATTGAAGCGTGATCGGCGAGATGGGCCATCAAGTGCACTACGGCCCCCGGACCCGGAGACCCCCCGCAGGGCCCGCAGGCAGCGCCAGCACCATGTGACGCAATCTATATCAGAGCGGCGACGACGGGACGCCACGCCGCCGCCGTGCTCTGCTCAGTGCGTGGCCGCCACTGTTTCCAAGCCTTTCATTCTGAGCTGCACACACACACACACACACACAGGGTGAGGAGGGGCAGGCACGTGCAACTGGGGCGGAGGCGCCAGGAGGGGTCGAGGGGAGGGGCAGGGGGGAGGCGCGGGGATTCGAGGCGGAAGCGGGCATCATCATAGAGCCCGCGCTACCGGCTCCCTCCCCTACCCCTGCACTCCCCCTCCGGGCCTGGCCAACCCTTGATTACCTGCTTTTTCCCAGAGTCGTGGTCCGCCACCGCCGCCGGCCACGCGAGCCCGTAGCCTAAGGGGGCCAACACCAGAAGCCGCCGGGGCACACACCCGCCACCACCCGCCTCCTCAACGCGTTAAATTTGTGTCAGGTCTGAGGAGAGAGAGAGGGAGGGGGGGAGGGAGTGGGCGTATCAGGGCCAATCCTTTACTCATGCGCCCCCTCCTCCACCCTTTCCTCTCCCCTTCCTCTTCCGCTTCAAAAAAGGCCCCCCTTTCGTCCCATCCACACCTATCGTGCCGTCCCTTTCATGGCGTGCAATCTGGGATGGCGCACACTTACGGAAAAAAGCCCCCCTCCGACCCCCCCTCGGCTGCCTTGGCCGGGTGGTGGCCCCCGCCGCCCCCGCTGCCCCCGGCTGCCGGCCGCCCCTGGAAGCCATCTCGCCAGGGTGACCATTTTCCCTTTTCTTTCCGCCGTTTTCGCGACGGCCGAGAAGGCCATTGCCGCCAGGTGCGCCGCCGGCGGGGCGGGGGCTGCGGGGGCCCTGGGGCGCCCCGGAAGGCAAGGCAAGGGCCCCCGCGTTCGCCTCACGCTCAAGGGCTCAGGGCTGACGGCGTAACGCGAGAGAAAGGCCTCGATAGGCCCTGTAAAGATTACTGACATACCTACCGTGCCCCTCCTCTCTATCTTTCTCTCGCCTCATTCTCTCTCTCTCCTTCTTTCTACCACCACAGACTACACCACTTGACGAAAACTGCGATAATGTTGCAGCCCGCGGCATGTATCATCTTTCCAGCCTGCCCTGGCCCACTTCCTCACGTGCCTGTCCACAGAGAGAGAAAGGAAGAGAAAGATATGATGCTGAACGGCCTCCGGCCTACCGGCCACCTGGCCAGGTTGTGAAGGGTGCCTGTGCACAGGGAGTAACGGCGGGCTCTGGCCGCGGCCCCGGGGCTGACGGTGTGCTGCGGACAGCGAGTGAGTCCCCTCCGGGCCGGCGGCGCGGCGCGCGGATTGAAACATACAGAGGAGCGCGCGGGTCGCGGGTTCAAATAACCGCGACAAAGTGATTCCCATCCCTGGCGCCGCGTCGCCAAGCCGCTGCTGTGTTTTAGTTTCGCCCGGTCCGCCCCTCGGCGCCGTAAACGGTGCGGGGGGGGGGGGGGGGGGGGGGGGCGGCGGCGGCCTGCCTGGCGCCCTCGTGCCTCCAGCCCTCCCTCACCCCCGCCGCCGCCGCCGCCACCGCCGTGGCGATGGTCATTGTCAACGCCGGCAGTGTGACCGGGTGAGAGCGAGCGAGCGTGTGTGTGTGTGTCCGTGTATGTGTGTCCGTGTGTGTGTGTGTGTGTGTGTGAGCGCAACAGAATGGGCAGCCAAAGAGGCCCCTCGCACAAGTGGCGTGGAGGATACTTGGCCAGTGGACCGGGCGCGCGCGGCCGGCGCCCCCGTAGGGCCCCCTGGGGAGCGGGGCCCGGCGGGCCGCACAGGCGCTAGCAGCGGCGGCGGCAGCGGCGGCAGCGGCGGCAGCGGCGGCAGTGGCGGCAGGTCCAGCAGTCCGCCCCGCCGCGGTCCCGCACGCCGTCCTCGGGGACTCGCTCTGCGTGGCCGCGCGGGGGAAGAGGACCCCGACGACGAGGCGTCAACCGCGCGCCCGGCCCCCGCCAGCTACGCGGGTCTGCCGGGTGCGGGGCGGCCGGGCGGCGCCCGCAGTTGCGTGATTGTTACCGGGGCCCTCCGCAGGGCCTCGTAGGGCCATCCAGGGGCATTATTTACCGACAAAACACGCCGAGGGTTCCGTAAGGGTTTTGGCCCCAAGACTCTCTCTCTCTCTCTCTCTCTCTCTCTCTCTCTCTCTCTCTCTCTCTCTCTCTCTCTCTCTCTCTCTCTCTCTCTCTCTCTCTCTCTCTCTCTCTCTCTCTCTCTCTCTCTCTCCCTCCGGTCAGCCCCGGGTCAAGCGGCCGCCGCCGCTGTCGATAGGAAGGGGGCTCCCTTGCGGCCCGGCCCCTTGGCCCCTTTGGCCCCTGGACCCGCCCCTGCCCGGCCCGGACGGCGAGCGCGCGGAATGCTAACTAGCGCCGTTCGCACCTCCTCCTCCCTCTGTCTCTCTAGCACTCGCCATTATTAGCTATTCGCACGTCGCCGCCACGACGGCATCGCCCAGCAGTGAGACGTGAGGGTCCGGCGCCGGGGTGACGCGGGTTCGAATCTCAGGTTGTTTATGCTCCCATTAGATGCAATTGATATGCTTGTTATCCTTTTTATTCCGCCGCGGCTCATGTGAATTATTGATATTGAAGACAGGTGCCAATTTTATCGTCATCTCCACACACACGCGCATTACAAAAGTTAATTGGAGCCGCACGCGCGTGTCGCAGCGCTGCGGCGCCTGCGCCTCTCGTTGCAGAGAGAACCGACTGCTACTCCCAGTCGCTCCTGGTCGCCGCCAGAGCAGAGAAAGTTAGGCCGTACGTCTTCTGTAAGTGCACCGCACAGTGCAGCCGGCACTATTTACCGCCTCCCGGGGCGCGCGCACGCACGCACGCACGCACGCACACGCACACACACACAGAGACACTGCAGAGAGGTTGCGGCAGTGGCAGGTGGACTGCAATGCTGCAAGCTGCATCCTCAAAAGAACGAAAAAGAAAACAACACAATGTTTTGCTACGATATTTTGTTCGGTTTGTCACAAAGTTTGATGCAAAAAAAACACCGACACGTAAACGTGCTTGCTTGGTTTCTCATCCCGCGGGCACCGTTTAGAGGTGGCATCAACACTGGAGGGAGTCTGCTTCCAAAAGCCGTGTCTTTTTCGTCCTAGCGGCACGGAAGCAGCGCATCTCCGCAAAAAAAATCCATATATTGCTTTTCTTTCTCCCACAGTGTTTACGCCCAAACCCCGTGCATGTGTGTGTGTGCGTGGGTGGGTGTGTGCCAAGACAGAATGGAGAGCGGTGAGGACCTTTCACTACTTGGAGGGGATGAAGGGAGGGGGTGTCTAGAGAGAGAGAGAGAGAGAGAGAGAGAGAGAGAGAGAGAGAGAGAGAGAGAGAGAGAGAGAGAGAGCGGGGCGGGGGGATGAATTCGGCCGCTACCACGACCGCCTGCGCCGAGCCAAACCAAACGAACGCGAGATCGACGGCGCAGAAAAGAAAGGTAAACTCTTGTCTTATATTGGAGCTCCCCCCCCCCCTCTCTCTCTCTCTCTCTCTCTCTCTCTCTCTCTCTCTCTCTCTTTCTCTCGCTCGCTCTCTCTGAACGGAACGTTCGAACTTCCTCTGGCGCAGACACGGCGTTTACCGTCGCGTCGCGGCTGCTCGCTGTCTAGGGGGGCAGTGCAGTACTACTTCATTTCCAACCCTTTCCCCTCCCTCTCCGGCGGCGGGGGGTAAGTGGTGGGTTCGGAGAGATATCTCGCTCGGGGCTTTGGGGGTCAGGGGCCCCCGTCAGGCCGCCGCTGGGCCTCCATGACTGAGCCTCTTGAACCGTCTGGCCTGCGGCCTACGGACCCACCGCCGGCCGCCGGCCGGGTCCCGGTCCGGTCCGGCCGGCCATTGTGTCCGTCGGCAGATAGGGAGGCTCTCTGCACAGCAGCCCCTGGCGGCCCCCGGCGGGGCCCCGGCCCTTAGCCGTCCCCAACGCCCCGGGGATGGAATCAATATCTCCGCGGGGGGTCACTTGGTCAGCAGGTGGCGGCCCCCGCGGACCCCCGCGACCCCCCGCGGAGCCTCGAGGCCCTTCCGTGCCGTTAGGGCCTCTCGATGCGGAGATTTACAACACAACGGGCGACCCGTCCGCGTGCCAGGCAATGGGACGACGACGCCCCGCCCCCTGCGCTACAACTTGGCTGCTGACTGCGCCCTGCGCCGCGGGTCGCGGGTTCGAATCCCACCTCCGCCGCTGACGCCACCGTTTCCATATCGTATTCCGGCCTTGGCACCGCCCACCTGCCTGGCCTGCCGCGAGCGTCACGGAGCCGCGCGCCGCGGCGTGCCGATAACCGATACGGGCGAGAGCCGTCCCTTACCGCCGCCGCTGCTGCTGCGGCTGCGGCCCCGCGCCAGATAGAATCGACGAATCGACTCCTTTTTGCCGCGCTCTGTCCATGTACCGCTGGGGGTGCGGGGGTGCGTGTGAGTGTGTGAGTGTGTGTGTGAGTGGAGGGGGCCTGGCCTGGGGGCGTAGCAGCAGCGAGGACCCCCTCCGGCTCCGCTGCGCCGCTGCTCCGCGGGACTCTGAGGAGGGCATCAAATATTAAGGCCGTGCCGAACAACAGCGGGACGGAGTGAGGCAGCGGCAGCTGCTGGCGGCAGCGGCGGCACTCTCTGCCCCCCCCCCCCCCTAACCTCCCCGCTCAGTGTAGCGCACCGCAATAAAACCGGAAAAAGAGAAGGAGGTCATATCGGCGCCGCGAAGCTGCGGCCTGTTTAAACACAGAAACTGCCAAAAAAGTGCGATGGATTTTATTTGCGGCTGTTCGCCCCGCCCTCGCGCTGACGGACCGGGCGGAACGCCTGTGTGTGTGCCCGAGGGTTCAAGTACCGGGCCACAATCACCACCAGCCCCGACCGGCCCTCACCCCCCCCCCCATTCCTTTATCTACTCCCTCTCCCCCCCCCCCCTCCTCCCAGGTACTAATTGCACAGCGTACGCTCCGGGACAAAAGTGAGCCCGCAAAACCTTTACGGTGCGGCCTGGCCGGCCGGCGCCGCACGGCGGCCGTGAGTTGTGGTGGCGCCGGCGCCTGCGTCTACCGCCGCCGCCCCGCAGCTGAAACAGCCAGCAAGTTATAGTGCAATAAGTTAAGACCCCCCCCCCCCCCCTACTCCTCTCCTCCGCCCCGCTTCCCCTCCCTCCCGGAAGCAGGTGCGCTTGTTCTGCTCACACTCTCATATTTCCTGATCCCAGCAGACAGTGACACACTTTCGGTCTCCTCCCCCTCCCCCTTCTCTCTCTCTCTCCCCCTCCCTCTCTCTCTCTCTCTCTCTCCTATGCTAGCTCGTTGGGGGAAGAGAGTGGGTGTGTGATACGATCTGATTGACCAGGACAACACGCTGTCGCGTTAGAAATCTCTCCCCCCCCCCTCCCGACATTTCCTCGCCACAACCGCAGAGTCCGCGCCCGACTGTTTCAAAGAGCACACACAGAAGTATGTGTTTAGCGGAGGCCAAACGCACTCCCCTCAGCGACACACACACACACACACACACACACACACACCATGCACACAAGCTCACCGTGGCGCGCAAGTGGTGGAAATTGGCACGCACTTGCGGCCAAAGTGGCAAATTTGCTTGGCAGCGAGGGGCGGGGGTGGGGGCGAGGAGGGTGGGAGAGCGGGAGAGAGAGAGAGAGAGAGAGAGAGAGAGAGAGAGAGAGAGAGAGAGAGAGAGAGTGGAGGGGGAAGGTGGGGAATGCGTGACAGGGAGAAGTGGCTTACCACCGTCTGTGGAAGGGGAGGGGGGCGAGGAGAAGGGGACAAAGGCAGGGCACTAGGGGGGCGAGTGGGGCACTTGTACGCCGCGAGCGCGAGTCTTATTCATGATTTTCGCTACCCGCGCCGCCCCGCCCTCTTCAGGACCCGCGCCGCGTTCTTCTGGACCCGAGGGCCGCGGGGGAAGGGCGGGGCTGGGGTGGAGCCGCAGACACCCAACGCGCGGTGTGTTGTGTGTGTGTGTGTGTGTGTAGGGGGGCCTCCAAAACCAGTCGACAAAAAACGCGCGCTGATGTTGCGATTCGCTCATCCGGATATGTTAGTTTCGGACGCCGGAAACTCGTCGAAACTCCCAGCAGAGGATATGATACGACTTGCGGTGCGCGGGCGGCAACGGCAAACACTGCCCCGCAAAAGGAAGGTGCTGCTGTGCGTGTGTGTGTGTGTGTCTGTGTGTGTTGACCCGGTTACTGCAACAGCCGGGCTGGCAGAGCTGGCGGGCAGGCAGCTGGCAGGGAACTCATAACGCACCACAGGGCCATCCTACAGGCTCTGCCGGCCTCCGCCGGCTCCGCTTCCCCGGCCTCTGCCCGGACTCGGCCCGGCCTCTGCCCTGCGCTCACCACCAGCACAGGCCATAACCCGGCCTCATAAGCCCCTCTCACCACCATCAATAACGCTATTTCCTCAGAACCTCCCCCCCTCCCCCCTCTCTCCTCCCTAACCCCCCCCCCCCCCCTTTGCTTTCTCTTTTCTGTGGAGGAATCGCGCGCTCACAGCGGCGGCAGTCCCCTGCGGCCAAACGCGCACGCACGGCCACACACACACACACACACACACACACACACACACATGCCCTTCTCTAATTTCATCTAAGCCTCTCTCTCTCGCTCTTCCTTCAACGTCCGTCGGCAGTAAAGATGAGTTGTTCGCCCGCTCGGCGCTGCGCTGCTGTTTCCCGCAGCAGCAGCTTCGGCCGGGAGATAGCGAGTAATCGAGTCAGCCCGGAAATGAGAAAGAAACACACACAGCAGACTCACTCACACACAGCAGACTTACCTTGCCGACGCCGGTCACCTCCCGGGTGCCGAGCCTCCGGAGCAGGGCGGGCGGCGCGGGCGGCGGGCAGGTGCGGAGCACGGCGGAGAAGCCCGCGGGGTCGTCCTCGGCGGCCGCCCCCGCCGCCCCCGCCGCCCCGCCCGAGTCGGCCCCCGCCGCGCCGCCGCCGCCGCCCCCGCCGGACCCCATCCTCCTCCGGTGCGGCGAGCCCGGCAGCTGCTGCAGCTTCTGCGCCGCCCTGGAAGCAGAAGACAATCCGGTTAGCCGTCAGCTCTGCACGCACGACCCGCGGGCCGCGGCGTGGGGGTGTGCCGGCCGCAGCCAGCGGAAACCGGGGTTACCACGCGGCATGCGGCGCAGCCCGCCGAGCTGCAGCAACTGCAGCCGCGCGGACGTAGAGCCCACGGTACTCTATCTGACAAAAGTCGAACCCGCGGCACTCTACCTAGCGGTAGTCGAACCCGCGGCACTCGAGCCACGAATCCGAGGTACTCTTTCCAGCGATCCCAGTCGGTCCCGCGGTATCAAGCGGTAGTCGAGCCTGCGGTATGGTACATACAATCCGGCCGTAGTCGAATCCGTGGTATTCTCTCTCCAGCGGTAGTCGAACCCGCGGTACTCTACACTGTAAAAAAAACCGTACGGAGCGGCGTGGAGCAGTGTCTCCGCACCTGATTTCTCCGTTCTGCCATTTTTCTCCGTACCACTCGTACCGCTTCCGAGGCTCAACAAGTTCCACACCTGTTCCCATGGGGTGAACTACGGGATCCTCCGTTCTGGGCGTGCGAATGAACCGTGGAAACGGACACTTTGTCTCCGTACCTCTGATCTTGAGTACACGCTTTAAAACCTGGCCTCCGTTATAAAAGTTTGCGGTACTTTCCGTACATATTTTTCACAGTGTATTCAGAAGTACTCGCGCGGTACTGTTTCCGGCGGCAATCGAACCGGCACCACTAGAACACATGGTATTCGAACCCGCGCGGCACCGGAACACCCCCGACACACCCGCACACACCCCGACGGTGTACATTACCAAGCGCCCCGCTTCGCGCCCCGCTTGTTACGGCAACTTGCCGCGTGCGCACGGCACGGCGGGGGCCGCGCCCGAGCCATCCTCCTCCTAGGCGCGCATCCCGCCGGCAAAGGTATTTGATTTGGGGCGGATTCGGCGTGGCAGCCGCGCGCTCGCACGGGTTTCCGGGGTGCTGATAGCGCAGCACACACACACACACATCATATCGCCGGGGACGAGAACCACACCAGCAGCAGCGGCGGCTACAGCGAGCCCCCCCCCCCCCCCACACACACACACACGCGCACCGTGCGGTGCGGTACTAAAACCCGACGGCCACCCAAAGCCCCGCAACTCGGCGGCACTCGGCGGGACGCTGCGGCGGCCGCCCTCACTCCAGCCGGGCTCCAGCCGGGCTCCAGCAGGCCTCGGTGAAACTGCTGTGATAGAGGGGAGGGGGGGGGGGGGGGGGGAGGAGTAGGAAATAGTGTTGGTTGTAAATAATTTCAGGGAGAAATGTTGGAAAAACTTTGCCTTCCTGTTTGTTCGCATATAACGGGCATCGATTATGATCATATACTCTGAACAATGCGGATTGAGTGGCATACATGACAGCCGCCGCGCACCCCGTGCCCTATATTATTCTTGTATTTTTTGGGACCTTGACATCAAGTGCGAGTGAAAGACATGGCAGGCGGACACAGGACGCGGGAGAGAGACGGAGCGAGATCAAACACAGCATGCACCACCGCACCGACACCGGCACCGCGCTCGCCTTCATCCCCAGCCGCGCCTCGTCATCGCGGGGTCGAATACTGCTGCTGTGCCGCATTCATGCGTCCGCAAACGGCGAGAGAGAGAGAGAGAGAGAGAGAGAGAGAGAGAGAGAGAGAGACAGACAGAGGGATACATAGAGATATAGAGAGAGAAGCAGACATAGAGAGAGAGAGAGAGAGAGAGAGAGAGAGAGAGAGGAGAGAGGAGGGGGGGGGGGAGAGGGGGGGGCGGGGGCAAGCAGACATAGAGAGACAAGCAGACAGAGAAAGAGAGAGAGGGAGACAGGCACACACATAGAGACAGTGAGACATAGAGAGAGAGGCGAGACAAGGACCGTGGGGCGCGCGCATCATGCCGCCGTAAAAGCAGAGCGGCGGCAGCGCAGGGGATGTGGTAACGCCCCAATCATGAGGAGCGGAGCCGCGGCGCTGCGGGGCGGAGCCCGGCAGAGGAGACGCTTTGTCTCCGTGGGCTCCTCTGGGCGCACGCAAAGAGTTTTGGCGCGTGTTCCGTGCGGTATTTACTGCGGGCCGACGGGGTCGGCGTGAGTGAGTGAGTGCGAGAGGGTGTGTCTGTCACGGCGGCCGGGCGGGGCGCGTGGCCGGCGCGTGGCCGGCGCGTGTCGGAGCGTGGCGGCCGAAGCAGGTCATTAAGTAGCGCCGCGTTATGGGTCACTGTGGGGCAGTAAACTACTCTGCGTCGCTTCGAATACTGCCGGGTAATTAAGGGGACCGGGGCGCGTGCACGCCGCATAGCAGCGCGGCACGGCGCGGCACGGCCGTGTGTGCGTGCGTGCCTCGGGGCGGACCCGTACACCCGGACTTGTACACCTCGAACTGTACAACTGAAGCTCGTACACCTCGAGCTCGTACACCTGGAACTCGTGTACCTTGAGTAATAATCGACTCTATACTCGTACAGCCCGTACTCGTACACCTCCGACTAGTACACCCGGACTCGTACACCTCACACCGCTTACCCGTACCCCGCACCCCCGTACATTCTCGCTCATTATTTCTCCTCGTTTACTTCCCCTACAAAGTAACGCAGCGCAGTCCGATACACTGCCCCGCTCTCCTGCGCCAAAGTATTCGAGCCCGGGACCCGCCGCGCAGCCGGCTGTCGGGGCGGCAACTCCACTACTTGACAGCTGGGCCGCTGGGCCCCGCGGGGGGTCGCCCTCCTCCACTCCGCCGCTCCGCTCGCGTTCCTGCACGTCATTTGGCGTCCACTAGTCCCGCCGCCGCCCGCATGCCCAGTCCAAAGCAGTCGACAAGTCGCCCAAAACGAGCGACTGCCGACCTCTCCTCCCTCTCCAACATTCCACGGTCGCGGCGCGTTCTTTCGAGGCGAGGAAGGCTTTCCGTGGGGCTCATCGCTCTGGCCTGTCACGGGAGGCGCAGCGGCGGCGCGGGCGGACGAGTCGGCCAATCCGTCAATCAGCCTCGCCTCTCGCAGCGCGGAATAACCGAACCGGGTGAGTAGGCGCGGGGAAATATTATCGACGAGGCCGGAGTCCGTTATCAGTGACAACTGGCGGGCCGGCCGAGTGGTCAGAGCCGATGAATCAAAGACCGACCCCCCAACATCCGCCGGCCGCCGGGTACGACATTTTGCCAGAGACTGTCTGTCCCTGCCGCTGCTGCCGCCTCCGCCCCCGCCGCTACCACCCCCGCTGCCGCCGCCACAGCCCGCCCCCGGCCGCTGCCGTGTTGACTAATGCCAGCCCGCATTGCTCTGCGCACCAATTTTAGGGGTCGCAACTCTGACCCATCCATCTCCGGCGCCCTGTGGGCCCCTGTGGCCCTGCGGCCCTGCGACCCCTCTTGCCGTGGGCCGGCCGCCCTCTCACGCCCCCGGCAGCCCCCGGCAGCCCCCAGCCGCTCCCGCGCCGCCCCCGCCCCCATGGAGAGCACAGAGTAGGCCGCCGGCCGCCGGGGGGTGTCCGGGGGATCCATTTTTTCCCCGGCCGCTGCAGGGCTGGGCGGGGAGCGCTCTGCGTGCCCTGCGTATGCTGATGGCAGCGGCCCGAGTCCATCACGAGGGTCATGACCACCCCGACGAGGCCACGAACGTGGCGACACAAGCACGACGGCGGCGGCGGCCGGCGCTCGACAACAAGTAGTGCACCAGGGAGCAGGGGAGGAGGGCGGAAGCAGCGAAAGGCCTCGGGGCGGCGGTGGCGGGCGACGCCGCACTGCAGCGCAGGTGAGTGCGGCACGCTGCCTAACCGCACGGCCACAGGCGCAGCACGCCTCGGCAGGGGCGGGAGTGACGGGGTGTGTGAGCGAGAGAGAGAGAGAGAGAGAGAGAGAGAGAGAGAGAGAAAAAGCAGCATCGGAATTGATTTACCGACCAAAGGCGTGACATATTAAACGCTACACGCGCTTCGCCCCGCTTCGCCCCGCTTCGCCCCGCCTCGCACATACTGCGTCGACAGCTGGGCGGCACAAGCGGCGGAGGGGGGAGGCAAAGGTCGGATGCCGGGGTCGGCCCGGGTCAGCATCAGCCCCAGGAGAGGGGGGACCGGCCGGAGACGAGGCGCGGCCTCATCGCCATCCCTCTCTCTCTCTCTCTCTCTCTCTCTCTCTCTCTCTCTCTCTCTCTCACCACGGATCCCGCGACGTGACCGTAAGTCAATAACAAGACCGTATTTGAATGATAAATGATTTGCAAAGTGATCATCACATAGTTTTCGAGGAACTAGATCCAGTCCGCCCTCGGACGTTGCAGCCCCGACAGAAACAGCGGTGTCGGAGCGGTGACACCTGGTGGCGCGTGGTGCGTGGTGCGTGGCGCGTGGCGCGCGTGGCGGAGGGCGGTCCGACGCCACATCTCATCGGGCGACGATGCGGGCCGACAGATAGAGCCATTGCCTGCCGCCGCGGCACGGCGGGGCCAGGCGGGGCCAGGCGGGGCGAGCAGCGGCGCTTCCACGTGCGTGTCAACAGCCCGCGCCGCGCCGCCGCCGCTCTCTCCCGCTACGCCGCGCCGCCGCCGCCCGCCAAGCCTGGGCGGGCCCGTGATGTATGGCGACCCGCCACGCCACGCCACGCCACGCACGCCACGCCACGCCACGCCACGCCAACGCCACGCTGTACACCTTTTCCGCGGCACAACTACATCAGCGCGGTGTGGCGGCGGGACGGCGATCGCGTGTGGAGAGGCAGGGACAAACATGTCTAGTGCAGCCAGCGGAGGCCCATCACGCCAATCGTAATTGAAGAAATATGGCTGTCATCTCGCTCTCTCTCTCTCTCTCTCTCTCTCTCTCTCTCTCTCTCACTCACTCCCCCCCCCCCCCCCTCACTCTCTCTCTCTCCCGCGGGGGGCGGGTCCTCTCGAGACGACACACACGCACAGCGAGGAGGTGTAAGGCGCCTCGGCATAATAACGCTAGTGGGAGCGGCGCTCGCAGCGTCGAGACGACACTCTCCGCGCCTCTTTGCTGTTCCGACCCGGGAGCCCCTTCGGTGCAGGAAATGAAGTGGGAACACGACTATTAACGGTACCACCCTCCCCCCTCTCTCTCTCTCCCTCTCCCCGTCCCCACCGGCTCACGCCCCCCCCCCTCTCTCTCATCTCTATGCAGCATATTTCACGCTCATTCCCCAGAATCGAATCGGTGCCGCCTCCGCGAGCGCTCGGTAGCGAGAGAGAGAGAGACAGAGACAGAGAGTGAGAGAGAGGGGGAGGGGGCACAAGAGAGGGAGAACAGGGTTACAATAGGAGCGCACATGGGACTTGCGTCGGTCCTCATGACCGCATACCGAGCGCCCTGCTCGTCCCGTGATGGTCCGCATCTGTCTCTATCCAACAGCTGTAGGAGCACCTTCTCTCTCTCTCTCTCTCCCTCTCTACCTCTCTGTCTGTCTGTCTGTCTGTCTGTCTGTCTCTCTCCCTCCCTCCTCTCTCTCTCTCTCTCTCTCTCTCTCTCTCTCTCTCTCTCTCTCTTGCCGTCTCGCCCTGACACGGCGGCGGGCAGCGGGCCGGCTGCGGCTGGACCGGCCGCCGGAGCGCCTGGAGGCTGTAGGGTAGGCAGTCCCGCGCGACACGGGTGTTCGCGCGTTGCCTACCGGCCCGGCGCGTGCGTCGCCGCGTCGGTAGCGATCAAAGCGCTGCTGGCATGCAGGCGTGCAGCGGCGGGCGGGGGCCTCGGACCCGCAGCGCGTCCGAAACTGTCGGCCCTGCGTGCGTTCGCACTCATCGGAAGGTACTGGGAGGGACGCTGCTGACAGACGGGCGTTACGACTGCTCACTGGTGTCCGCCTGCTGCTGGCCCTGCTGACCTTGTTCACCGCGTACGGGACCAGGCCGACGCGGCGTTGACAGTATGGATCGTCTACATATTGTCACACAAGGATAGAGGGGAGGCGAAGGGGGAAGTGGGAGGGGGAGAGAGAGAGAGAGAGAGAGGGAGGGCAGAAGGAGGGAGGGAGCGCGCAGGCTGGGCCGGCTGGGCCGCCTGGGCCCCTCCCCGTCCCCACAATAACCGGGCCATCCCGGTGATTTAGGGCCCAGACGGTCGGGTCTGTCCTCTCGGAGCAGCCAGGGAGGCCCCGAGAGTGCCATCGCCGTGCCCCGGGACCGCCGCTGCAGCAGCAGCAGCAGCAGCAGCAGCGGCAGCAGCGGCAGCAGCAGTAGCCGCTCAGCGCCCCGACACACATACGGACGGGGGACGCCCCGCTTCGGTCGGTCACACACTCCGCACGACCTGCCACACTTAAAAAGAAGACACAAAAGAGGGCTTCCCTGTCGACCCGCTGCTGCGTTTTGATGCATCACGCGATGCAACACGGCCGGCCTGATCTGCTCGTAATTGAATCCGGCGAGCGGCGATCCCCTCAGCAGCGGCGCCGGCGGGGGGTCGCACACGTGTAAGTCCACGGCATCGGCTGCATTTACATGGCAGCCGGCGCGCGCGGCGGGGGGGAGAGGGGGGGGGGACATGTCGGGGCGGACGGCGGACAAATTGTTAATTCTGATCCCGCCGCGGCCAGGCTTAGTTCACCTGTGTGGGTGTGGAGAGAGGGAGAGAGAGAGAGAGAGAGAGAGAGAGAGATGGGACAGTGCACAGCCTGCCGGACCCCCCTACAGCAGGCACACACACACACACGCGTCATCACGCCGAAATGTCGTGTGATGTAAAACAAAACAGAAAACAGATCTCGCGGACGGCCCCGCCCCCTCCCCTTGCCCCTGCCGCATCACCCATCTTCCTCGCACAGCTAATCCTCGCCTGTCGGGCGGTCCGTGATCGTTTTCGAACACGCCGCCGACGCCCTGTAAATCCCCCCCCCCCCTTCGAAAACTTTAAAACCCCTCAAACACTTGCTCTGCAGCGGCGGCCGCCGGCAGGGAGGCCGGGGAAGGGGGGGGGGGGGGGGCGGTGGAGGCGGAGCGGCCAAAACTTTCCGGCACATTTTCGCTGGGATTGTGTTAAAGGCGTTGGGCTGGCCTTCAACCACTCACACACTCACTCCCTCCCGGAGCCTCTCGGAGCCCCCGCGGCCCCCGCGGCCCCCGCAGCCCCCTCAGCAGCTCCGACGGGGACCCCCCGGAATCCCCTCGACGACCGACTTTCTCTCCCCCGGCCCGCTTTGAATACGGTCGGCAGCCTTCTGACCCGTTTAATACGCCGGCCCCCCTCCGCCCCCCTCCGCCCCGCTCCGCCCCGCTCCTCGCTGCCGTAATGTGCCCCCAGACGGGGCGGGCGGCGGGGCTGCTCCCCCATGTGAGGGGCGGCGTGTGCGCCGTCGTGCACTACTTGTTGGCCGAGATGAACACGCCCGGGCGTCCCGAGCTCCTGCAACGCTCCACAACAATAAGTATCACCAATTTTTTCTCTCAAAACCGGTACATGTTGCTTCTTCGAAGAGTTCACCAGATAAAATGAAGTTGACAATAATTTCGTCGATTTTCTTAGTTTATTAAGTCCACTTGACAAGAACTACTATGTTAATTAAAGCGGATTTTTTGAAGAGTGACCTAAGAAAATTTTACGGTTCGTTTAAGTTATGGATAGTCTAGAAGACGGTGGCCGATGGCGCCATATGGTATCCTGGCCAGCCACTTCGTTGTCCTCGCCGCTTCCCTCTCTGCCAAAAGCAACCGCCTGTTGACAACAATAACGGCCTCCTTTTGCCGCCGTGGGAAAGGGAGAGGTAGGGGGCGGGGAGGGGCCGTTTTCATTGAACGAAGCGGAAAAACAATTTTTCCCCACCCAGCAGCGCCAAATGAAATTTTCATGGGGGGAAAAAAGGTAACGAGGAAAACGTGCAGTGTGAGAATAAATGTTTATATTCTCCCTCTCTCTCACACACACTCTTTGTGTTAGGACCATGCCGCGTGGTAGAAACTGAACACGACCTCAGACTCAGTATTTTTCTAAAATACTTTTCAGATTTGATTTTTTGCTCAACTGAAAATTTGTCTGCCGAAAGAGAGCGCCTTGGTGCACAAAACACACACGAGTGCTGTGCTCGAATCCCAAAGAAGAGACGTATGTGTGTGTGTGTGTGAGTGCGCGGGGGCGTGCGCGCGCCTTGTCACATCATCTGTCACTGCGTCGTGGGGGCCACGCTCCGCCCCCGCCCCGCCCCGCCCCGCCCCGCCCCGGTGCCGCGCCCCACCCTCACTTCACATCCATTATTTCACAGAGAGACGCGCGTCAAAAAGTTTAGCCCGCCACCGCCGCCGCTGGCTCCGTCCGACGCAATAAAGATCCACGCGGCCGACGCACGGCGGCCGAAGGAGAGGGCGGCCGTCTTTTGCTCCTGACGGCGGATAGAGAGAGAAAGAGAGAGAGAAGTACACCTTGGAGAGCAGCACAGAGACAGGGTGTGTGTGTGTGTGTGAGAGAGAGAGAGAGAGAGAGAGAGAGAGAGAGAGAGAGAGAATAAAAGAGAGACTACTGTACGATCGCGGATATAAACGTCCCGGTATTAAACGAAAATTTTATTTCATTTTCTTTGGTCCGAACGGGATAGTTTCCAACTTTGCGGCGTGCGGGGATTCTTTGGGGCAGCAATAGGTCGGTCTCTCCGGTCCGTCGGGGTGCAGGGGGATGGGGGTGGGAGTCCAGGGCAGGCTTCCCCTCGGCCTCACCTGACCCGCTCGTCAGGTCCGAGTCTCGGCACTTATTAGCTTGGCACTGCAAACTTCGGCAGCGGTAGAGAGACTTATTCGGGGGTCAGCAGCAGCGGCCACGACGGCAAGGAAGCTCCGCCGCTCCAGACAAGCACATTGGCAGCGTGCGGGAAATTCTCAAAAACAAGAGAAGACAATTTTTCTTTCATTTTTTCTTCGTGATCTGGCGACCTGCGCTCACTTGACGTACTCGAGTGCTGCCATAAACCGGTATTAGAAGGCGGGGATGGTCTTCGCTATCATCGGCCGGGGGGGGGGGGGGATGAGTGCCGAAAAGGAGCAGAGGGGGAGGGGAGGGAGAGTAGGGGAGGACCGACGTACTAATACTGATTACTGCCGTGGCGCCACGCGCCGCCCGCAGCCGCCGCCGCCATTCGCGGAGCCACAGGGCATCACATCGCACAGCCTCTCTGACTTTATGTCTCGGCCGACGCCACACCTCGCCATAAGGAGCGAGAGAGAGAGGGAGAGACAATGCCGCACATGCGGGATCGATATGCCATTTGAGACACACAAAAGTGCATGTGGCGCTATCTGGCGGCGGCGCGGCGCTGCGGCGGGGGAGCGCACAGCCGCCCGCACGGCCCTCTCCGTTTTACGGCCGCCATTCCGACATCGGTCTGTCTCATCACGTGACTCACGGGGGGAACAAGCGCTCATCTCTGGACGGGAATCACCGTCACCCCGCGCGGCCGCGTCAGGCTGCCGTGTCCGCCGCCCAGCGCCACCACCACCGCCGCCGCCACCACCACCACCACCACCCTCTCACACTGTCCACCACCTCCACCACCACCACCACCACCACCTCACGGTACGCGGGGCGCGGCGCGGGGGCGTATTTTCGGAGGACCCTCCGCCGTTGTATCGGGTCGGAGGCGAGCGGTGCCGTGTTAAAAATAAAACCGCGCGGCCGTGTCAGGTAGACGCGGCCGCGGCCATGGAGGTGGAGCGGTCGCACACGCCCTACAGCGGCCGCCCCGCCCGGCGCCCCCGAGCAGCGCGCCGCCGTCCTGCAGCCCGCCCCGGGGCGCCCCGGTGTGTAAGGGCTCGGATTACCGGCCGGAATTAACCGCAGCCGTAACGGAGCCCCGAATGGGGTCGTGCGGGTTAACCGGGCCGCAGGACCTTCAAGGACCCCGAGTAATTGACCGGCACGAATCTGTCAGGAGGCCACTCGCTCTCTCTCTCTCTCTCTCTCTCTCTCGACTGTCTCTCGCTCTCTCCGCACTCTCTCTCTCTCTCTCTCTCTCTCTCTCTCGCTCCGTCTCTGCCGCTGCTGTGCCACCAGCACAGGCATTGTCCTGCGGTCCTCTACTGGAGCACGCGGGGGGTGTCCCTTGCGGGGGACCCGCCGCGGCGGGGACCGCAACACAGTTTAGCAAATCTAGTGTGAAGACCCGGGCCCGGGCTGTGAGGGCACGGCGGCTGCGGCGGTGGGCCGGCGGAGGTAACCCCGCTGCCGCTGCGCCCTTCCCAAAGTCCGAGCCCGCCATGCCTGCGAAGCTTCCTGTTTGTACCGCCCTCTGCCCTCCTCTCCTAACCTCATCAGGACAGCCGGGGCCTCGGCCGGGGCGCCCAGCCCAGGACGGACAGATCTGGGCGGCGGAGGCAGGCGGTGCAAACAAACACACGGGGCGCGGGAGGGGCGGGGGCAGATTAGATACAAAGGAGAGCCCCGGCCCCGTGCACCCCTGATGAGGGCTGCGCGTACGACACGCGCCAGCCACGCGCCAGCCACGCGCCGTCCTTACAGACATCGGGGCTAATTCTCTCACTGACACCTCCTCCTCCTCCTTCCGTCTCCTCCTCCTCCCGCCCCCTGCACGACGACGAGAAGATGTCACACAGGAAAATAGGGGGACCGCACAGTTACGCCCCTAAAGAGAACACAGGGAGAGGGAGGGAGAGAGAGAGAGAGAGAGAGAGAGAGAGAGAGAGAGAATGAGAATTCCCATCTCAACCAGGACCACCAGGGCCCCGCCCAGCAGCGGCCCGCCGCACTCCGGCATCGCAGCAGTGTGCTGTGTTAATGATGCAGCGCCTCATCTCACTAGTGTGCGCCGGTGCGCCAAGCCCTCTGCAGCGTGCGTGTGCGTGTGTCTGTGCGTGTGTCTGTGCGTGTGTGCGTGTGTGTGTGTGTTTGCTACGCGTGTGAATGTTTAGACTTCGTCACCTGGCCGCGGAGCGTCGAGGTGACGGGCAAAGGGGAACATGAGATTGAAGATTGACTCCACGATGTGGACAGCGAGCGAAGGAGAGAGAGAGAAAGAGAGGGGGAGAGAGAGCGTCTCAGGCAGAGAGAAGCACAGCACCGTCCTCTCTCTCTCTCCCTTTTCCTCACACACACACACACACACACACACACACACACACACACCACCGGAACCACATGCATCATGCGTGCACATACGGCTGGGGGGCGGATACCTGCAGTGCGCGTAATGTATGTGTATGCAATCTCCCGCTCCTCCTCCTCTCCCTCCTCCTCCTCCTCCTCCTCAAGTGCCGGGATTTCAGCGTCCGCGCCCCCCGCGAGCCCCGCGCCCGCTGCCACGCCCACCGCCGCACCGCCGCGCCCCCAAGCGTCCCGACACATAACAGCTGACTATAAATCCTCGATACCGAGAGCCCGCGGGGTCCTGCGGGGTCCTGCGGGGTCCTGCGGGGCGCTGTGGGGCGCTGTGGAGTGCGAGCCGAGCCGACTTATGCCGCTGCAGTCGTCGCATGTGGGAGAGCAAGAGAGAGAGAGAGAGAGAGAGAGAGAGAGAGAGAGAGAGAGAGAGAGAGAGAGGCGCAAAGGCGAGGGGAAAGTGTGAAGGTGCGTGCGGGAGAAAGGGGTGTGGCGGGGAGGCGTGACGCAGAGGCGGCGCCCGGCGGCACCCCAACCGCAGGATAGAGAGAGAGAGAGAGAGAGAGAGAGAGAGAGAGAGAGAGAGAGAGAGAAGGAGAGAGAGAGAGAGAGAGGAAATGGAGACGGAAAAGGCAAGAGTGAGAGGGAGAGGGAAAAAACACGCCGGGGCGGGGGTGTGTCTGTCGTCTCAATCTGCCTCCTCCTCCTCCTCCACCTCCTCCTTACACACGCGCCCAGCTGCCTCTTCCTGATAAGACGCCCATAAATATTTTGCCGCGACAAATCAGATAATGAGCCGAAAAAAAAGGGAAGCTGCGGGGCGCGGCATGCGGCGGCATGCGGCGGCAGAGGGGGCCTATCTATATACACGGGAGCACGTCGTCAGGTCGTCACGCTGGAGGAGGGAGAAGCGTGGGACGCATGTTCGAGTACCACCGCCCGCGGCTCCGGAGTATTCCCACGCATCCGCAGGTCGACATGCTGCGTGCCCAAAGACCGCATATCTATTCGCTTTTGAGACGTTATACAGAAAACTCTCTTTCTCTCTCTCTCTCTCTCTCTCTCTCTCTCTCTCTCTCTCTCTCCCCGTGCTGCTCTGAGCGGCGCGAGGCGATTGAAAAAGTTTTGGCGGTCGGTACGGCACAAGCAGCCGCGGTTACACCATGTCACACGAGCCCGGAGGCCGTCCGGAGGCCGCCCGGAGCCGCTCCGAGCGACAGCGGCGAGGCTCGGAACGCACCCAGATCACGTAGAGCGCCCCGATCAAAATAAGTGTCGGTCTCGCCTCGCCTCGTCTCGCCTCGGCCGAGACCAAAGGAGCAGGCGCCTCGGGAGAGAGAGAGAGAGAGAGAGAGAGAGAGAGAGAGAGAGAGGGGAGGGGGGGGGCAGAGTGAGAGACAGAGTGAGAGAAACAGTCAACCGCAATGCGAATTTTTCAGCGCGAGGAGCAAACTCCACTTCTCGCAGCGAAGTTGTCGCCGACTGCCGCACGGACACGAACGCAAAAATTTATAAGGGTCTCGGGGGCGGCGTGGCGGCGGCGGGCGGAGAGATACTTGCTGGCAGGCGCCGCGTCAGCACGCCGGGCGGGTACCCGGACAGCGTCGTGCGGAGGGCTCTGGCCGCTGCCCTCGCTGACACGCGCTGAGAGGCCACGCGCAGGGCGGCTGGGGGAGGAGGAGCACGGTGGAGGCAGCGATCGCATCGGGGGCGGGGGCCGGGAGCGAAAGGGGGAGGCAGCGCGCGAGGCGCCGCAAAAAATAAAAATAAATAAAATAAAAAATAGGAAGTCGAGGAATGTAACACGCCGCCGGCATCGCCAAGCGTGCCGCTCCGCTCCACTCCGCTCCCCGCACGAGCGCCTGCCCAGGTGGACCGGGCCGCAGTGCAGCTGTGCCGGACGGGACTGCCTACCCAGCGGGCGCTCACCGCCGCCGGGCCGCCGGCACAGTGTATATTGACTGACTACGATGTGTGTGCCTGTGTGCGTGTGTGCGTGTGTGCGTGTGTGCGTGCGCGCGCACCGCGAAAACCGCCCCAATTTCTGGGTTTCGGCGTGCGGGCGACGATATGACACGACACGTTGTCGTCGAGCCCTGGTGGTGGTGGTGGTGGTACGTCTCCCTCCCACCCTCCCTTTTCCCTCTCTTTCTCTCTCTCTCTCTCTCGCGCACCCTCTGTTCCGTCGTCATCACCCGCTGCCCCCCCTCTCCCCGTCCCTCTCGCACGCTCCCCGCGGCCGCGTGTGAGGAAATGGGCCCTCACAGTGTCGCCAGCGCATGATTGTGCACAAACTTTCACAAACATCCATATCGGCCCAGCCTCCTCCCCCCGACAGCCCGCCGGCCCCACGGGGCCCACCGGGCCCACCGGGCCTACGGGGGCCACCGGGCAACGCGGCAGCGCCTTCGCGGCCCCATATACGCCCAAGCGGATCACGGTCGCTCCGAACGGGAGCGAGAGAGAGAGAGAGAGAGAGAGAGAGAGAGAAAGAGAGAGCGAGGGAAGCGGGAAAAAAGAGAGGGGAGGGTGAAAAAAAGGAGATCAGCATGCAGGACACACGGAAGTCGTTCGTAAAAAATCACGCCCTCCGCGAAAAGCAGATTTCCGGGAGGGCGATCTTCCCCACCGCCGCGCTCCCTTCGGAGGATTTCAGGAAACGACTGCAATTTTCGGTCAAGTTCGATTTCACTTGCGGACGATCAATATTCTAGCAGGCGGGCAGCGGGCGGTGCGAAGGGGTGGGGGTGAGAAGGGGGGGGGGGGGTACAGGGGCGGCGACCGATCCGCGACCGGCTCGGCCGACCCGACGCACACACGCACACAAACACAGGGGGCAACTCGCGCGTACGCGAAAAACGGAAGTGTCGCAAACTTTTCCTTTCCGGGGCGAACGCATGTATATATGTTCCCCTGTCCCTTCCACATCCGCAGCCAGTTCATCATCCGCGGAGCCGAAACTGTCGGATGAGCACGGCGAGCAGCATCGCGTTCATGTCTGTGAACACCGTGTGGTGGCATCGCATGTGTGGCCTGCATGAGGGCGGTGGGGAGCTGGCGGTGTCCGGGGGCCCAGAGCTGCAACCCGACCGGACCACAACCCCCCCCCCTCTCCATGCCCGCTACTCCAAAGTCTTTGAACCCCCCCCCCCCCCCCCCCCTTCCCGAACCAGTTGACCCTCTGTGCGAGTAGCACTTCCGATGTCAAGTGCGCGGTAGCTCCACCCTTCCGTTTGTTACTCCCCAAAAGTCCTACTCCTTTTTTTGGTGGGGCGTCCCCCCCCCCTCCTCCCCCTTTCTTCGCTCCTTCTGCTGCCGCTTCGCTTTGAAGGAACACAACACTCCATTCGATCATTATGGAAACAACGAATTAAGAACTGCCCCGCTAGGGGCCCCCTCCGGAGGGTGGGCCGGGGGCCGCGCGGGGGCCCGTCTGCAGGGGCCCTGCGAGGGCCGCGGGCCGGCAAAGGCCATTTTTATTCCGGGCAGGCGCCCGCCCCCTCGCTCCCCCTTTTCTTTTCATATTCTGCACAACAGCAGCAAGGCCCCCTGCGTTCCCTTTACGCCCTTGTTTCCTCCATCCCTCTCTGTCTCTCCCCCCCGCTGTCCCGGCTGTCCCTGTTCCTCCTTACACCCGTTCCACCCGCAAGGCACATGCGCGTCCCCCACTATCCGCTTCGACTGTAAACTCACTCGCGCAGTATAAAATTTGCAAGCAGGGAAAGTTATTCGCCAATTTGATGACCGCACGATACGGTTCAAAACCCCGCGCGCTCCTCGCTCATGGTCCGTAAGCGGCGGTTCAAGGGCCGTCTCGTTTCGACCCCCGCCGCGAAACGGCCAGTACGCGGTGCCTGCGGCCACCTGGGAGATGTCTTCGCCTCGACGGCGTCCTGAACGGTGACCTCAACGGTGTCCTCGACGGCCCCGACGGCGTCCCTGTGAGGCCCCCGTCCGCCTCCATCTGTGCGGCGACGCTAGTGCCCTTTTATGAGCTGCTAGACGGCCCGGGGACCACCCCGCCGCTCCCCTCAAACATTACTTGTTGCTTATTAAATTCATCCTGCCCCCTCCTCTCTCTCTCTCTCTCTCTCTCTCTCTCTCTCCCCCCCCCCCCCCTTCTCTCTCTCTCTCTCTCTCTCTTGGCCTCGCCCCGCTCGCCTTTGGCCGCCCATTTGACGGGGGGATAAGGTCCCCCTGGAATGCCGAGATCCGCGCTCCCGCGCCGCCGGAATCCTTCAGCGCGCGAAGCGGTCGGAAACAGGGCGCGTCCAAGAAACAATTATTACGTCTTGTTTTATTTTTATCAAAAGAAAAATCTCTCGGAATTCCTTAAAAGAAATCGGCCGCACGTCACCGGATCGAGCTGAAGCAAACATCACGGCGATCCTCTCCCTCATGGGTACAGGAAGACAGGGAGATAGAGAGCGGGGCAGAGAGGGAGATAGAGAGGGAGAGGAGGGGGGGACGCTGTGACACACTACACACGCTTGTTAGTGGCGCCGTGGCGCCCCCGCACGCGCTAAGTACCTCGCAACAGCCTCCTCAATGGCCTGCAAAGCGGATTTACTTCTGAGACGCGCCGATTCGTCGTGCGCTGCCCACGCTCCGAGCCGCGGGCTCAGGCGGCCCAGACGAGGCTGCCAGCCGAGCGGCCCAGCCAGTCCGCCATCACGGCAGCCCCGGGGGGGGGGGGGGGGGGGAGGCAGGGGCGGATCCGGATTGCAGCATTGACACTGCACGGCCTCGGCGATAGCGCAGGGAGTGGAGAGGGGGGGAGAGAAGGGGTCGTTGTAAAGGGGGCGCGGCTCATTAGACCCCGGCCGATACACGCGAGGATTAGAGGGAGAGGGAGCAGGACAGGAGATAAATATCATAGAGTAGTGCGGGAGAGAGGGAGAGAAAGAGATAGATCCGCAGGGAGGATCGCGGAAGCGACGACGACGACGACGACAAAAACGAAGAGTGAGTGAGTGAGCGAGAGAGAAGGGCTGAGGATCGTGCCTTCTCACCGCGATGCTGCCGTCGCTGCACTCTCTGCCGCTGCATTCCCGCGTCGCTGCAGATGCCTCCGAGCTGCCATTCTACACAATTCAGCCAATCCCGCGCGAGCGATCGAACGCTTCTATCGCCCCCCCCCCCCCCCCCCAGCTCCTACCACCTCCCTCGTCCCCTACGTCCCCTACTACCGCTTCCCCGTTCATCCATAAATTCAGCACCGCATTCCGAGCGGATGGACAGCCCGGAGAGGAGGACGCTGTGTCGAGGCGTCGGACCGCGGCGCCGGCCAAGTCATCAATATTACCCGAGGCGTGGCGGCGGTGACGTCCGAGTCTAAAGAGAGAGAGAGAGAGGGAGAGCGAGCGAGAGTGAGAGATGGAGAGAGAGGGAGAGAGATGCCCGTCAAACTTCTACGTCCGTCGTGGTCCTATCTCTGTCTCTCCCTCTCTCTGGATCTCTCTCTCTCTGGATCTCTCCCCCCGCTTGGTCTACGTGTGAAATGTTTTAAAGCAGCCAGGCACAAGTGAGAGGAAAGCCGATCTCGTCTTGTTCGATCCCCCCTCCTCTCACTCTCCCTCCCTCCGCTGTGCCGTCCACACCCTCACCTGCCCGCACTCCGTTTCCGCACCAGTCGCACGGCCGGTGGCGCCCGGTGGCCGCGCGAGGACCCCCGAAAGCTGATGAGTTTATTCCCCACCCTCTTCTCCCGCCGCCCGGTCTATTTTATTCTCCCCGCGCCCCGCCGCTGCTTTGCATAGAGGCGCAAGGTGTAGCGCGCCGAGGAGCCCGTCCCGTGCCGCATCAAGCAGTGCCTCTCGGCCTGCCGGGGCTCTGCCGGGCTCTGCCGGGCTCTGCCGGGCCCTGCCTCCCCTCGGGGGACCTTCCTATCCGGCCGGTCGCATATAAATCGTGTCGTTTAAGGAGTTCCATCTGAACGTCACCGACTTGGCCAGACAGCCAACCCGTAGCAGCGGCCGGGAGCCGCGGGCGCAGCCAGGGCGCAGCCAGGGCGCAGCCAGGGCCGGAACGTTGGGGGATGCGAGGTATAAGTCCCTTTCTGAAACTCGGCTGCTGCAGAGAGCCGGCCGGGCCCGGCCGGGCGCCCCCTTATGCGCACTTTACTGGCAAGACTCCGCTCCCCCCATCTCGTCCGTGTAGCAGCCTCACGCACACACGCACGCACACACACGCACGCACGAGCACGCAGCGGGCGGAGCAGAGAGTCGCAAAACATCAATCACCCCTTGCCAAGTCCGCCGGCTCCGCCGGTGTGGGCGAGGTCAGGGAGAGCTCCAATCTTGCCACTGCTGGAGGCTGCTGCGAGGCGCCTGGAAGGCTCCAGAGGCCCGCGGCGTGTGCAGCGGCGGCGGGCGGCGGGCTCCATAGCGGCCAAGAGGTTCCGGGGGGCCACTAAACGGCGATGGCAGCAGGACGGGGCGGTCCGGGCCGGGGGCCGGGGGGCCGGGGGGCCGGGGGCCTCATCTCCACTCGACTCGTCTCTCGGCTGGAGGCCGTTACGGTTAAAGTTTGGGCCGCCGCCGCCGCCACCGCAGCAGTGCCGCCGCCGCCACCGCCGCCGCAGCGCACACCCCGTACAAACGGTACACAGTGCAGGCAACAGATGAAACGAAAGGGCGCGGAGGAGCGGGATAATTGTTTCTCATTCCGCGCACACGCGACACCATACACACCCAGAGAGAGAGAGAGAGAGAGAGAGAGAGAGAGAGAGACTGCAAGGGAAAGAGAGAGAGAGAGAGAGAGAGAGAGAGAGAGAGACTGCAAGGGAAAGAGAGAGGGAGAGAAAGAGACAGAGAATGAGAGAGAGAGAGAAGAGAGAGAGAGAGAGAGAGAGAGACCGCACACAAACCCAACAAACCGCCCGCTGCCGTACCGTCGCACCGACGACGGCGCAACTTTCGGCCGGCGTTTGCGCGCGCGGCCAAGTAATTTCAGTCCGAAGCGCCTCTCTGCGGGCTCTCTAATCCCTCACAAACTAGTGTGTGCCTGTGTGTAGGTGTAGGTGTGCTTGTTCGTGTGTGTCTGTGTGTGTGTGTGCACGGCGGAGGGCCTACCTGCTGCCTGGCAGGGCGCACCTCCCGCGCAGAGCAACTCGTAATCCTACCAGCACCAGACCGCACGACGCCGACGAGGCGTACAGAGTGAGTGACACACAGCACAGCGTACACACGCCTACACACACATACAAGGCCCTACGACAAGCTCGGAACAACTTTGAATTTTGGTGTTCATTGGTGGAAAAATTCTATGTTTTTTTTTCAGGTGATGTAATTTTTTTTTTGCAAGTAGGAAATTATTTTTTTTCAGCATATCACCCACATGTTTTTCGCATTGGTCGTCCGTGTATGCCGAAATGACACAAAAGGCCCCCCCCCCCCCCCGCCCAAATCCGATGGCAAATACCGAACGTCGCTACCGTGCCCGCCCACCCCTTGCAGCAGCGGCGCCAAGCGAGTCGCTTTGTCTTCATCCTGCAGGCGAATGCATCCCCGCGCCCTGCCGCGCCCCGCCACGCCACGCCCCGCCACGCCCCGCCACGCCCCGCCACGCCCCGCCCTTCCCCGTCGGCGCGTCGCCGCCCGCCACCGCGGGTCATCTATCTGCTGCCGCCTTCCCTCTCTGTCGCCCGTCTGCGCAGCACAGTATCGTCCTGCTCTGTCTCTCTCTCACTCGTACGCACACGCAGACGGCACCATCGTCGTCGTTGTCGTCACCGCTTTGTTCGCGGACGTCAAGAGGGACAAGAGAATCAACTGTGAGAAGGGAAAAATGAGAAGTTTTCGGGGCGGAATAACGCCACGCGGCACGGCAGAGGGCCGCGCAGGAGGATCTCTCTCTCTCTCTCTCTCTCTTTCTGTCCCTCTCTCTCTCTCTCTCTGTCCCTCTCTCTCTCGCTCCCTCTGCGGCGCCTATCGAGGCAAGCCCCCCGCCGCCAGAAAGGCTCGCGATTTTTCCACGACTATAAAATGAAACCGCCGTTCCGCTGTGTCTCTTGGTGCTGAGGCGCGCGCCGCCCATCTCATCCCGCGGACCGTCCCGGACCGTCCCGGACCCCGCCCCATCCCATCTCCAGCGCAGGCAAATGGACGTCCTCCAGCGGCCGGAGGCAGCCGGAGGCAGCCGCCCACACGGCCCCGCTCCAGGAAAAATCCCCTTCCTCCGGGCCCTTCGTCGTCGTCATCCTCCGTTCAACACCCGCGCGCGCTCTCCAGGTCGGGGGAGGAGGAGGAGGAGGGGGGGCGGGGGTAGAGAGAGGGGGCTCATAACATCTTATTAAATAGAAGCCCCCCCCTCCCCCTCTTCCCCCCAGGGGGGTACACGTCGGACGCACCACTACACCCCCCCCCCCCCCCGGGGAGGGCCGCACCACCGCCGCCCTCTCATGCCCTGACCTGACCTCCATCGGCATGCTGTAATGCGAGTATTCAAACCGAGTGGCGTGTCGTTCCTGGAGAGCGGCCGACCAAGACAGAAGGAGAGAGCGAGAGAGAGAGAGGAAAAGACGAAATCTGCAAGAAAACTTAATTAAAATAAAGCCGGGGGCGCCTTTCACTTAGAGAGGGCGCGGCGGGCGCCGCCGCGACGGCGCCGTGGAAACGACCCGGCCGCCGCCGCCACCGCGAGAGAGGGACTTAGAGAGGCGAAGGGGAGGGGGGGTCTCGGAGTCCGCTAGCACCCGCGGCAAGGACTGGAATTCACTTGTCCGAGAGTGGATTAAACCCGTCGAGGTGACGGCACCTCCGGATTCTCAAACAATATAAAAATAAATAAATAAATATATAAATGTGAAGAAATGCAATATATTGTGTGGCGGCCGGGGAATACAGGGAGATACACGGGGCTCGGCGGGCGGGTGGCCGGCTGCCCCGGCGCGGTGGAGGCGGCGGCGGTAGGCGCGAGGGGTCATTCAAGTCGTCGTAATACCGGGGGCTTAGGGCGGCGTGTTTATGTAAATCCAGCGAGCTGAGCGGCGGCAGCGGCAGCAGCGGCGCGGGGACGGACTGCCACGGCAGTGGGGCTCTGGCCGCTGCCCAGCCGCCGCGCCGCGCCGCCGCGGGTCTCTGGAGGCTAAAAGGGGTTTCCGACCCGCCCCGCCGCCGGGACGCCCGTCCGCCGGGGCAAGGTGCTCCAAGTCCCAGGCGTAATTACAGATTGATTTAAATTTTCATGGCTCTGTCCCGCCCCCTCCCCGCGCCCCTCCCCGGCGCGCGGGGCTCCGCGTAGCGTCGGGTCGTCCCAAAACAAAGCCCGGGCTGGAAATGGTTCGGCCCCGGACGGTTCCGGACGGCGGCCGGACGGGCGGGGGGTCGAGGCGCGAGAACCCACCACAATCCGCCCCGCCCCCTCTGGGCCGTGCCCTGCAGGACTGCCACCTGGAGAGGTCCTCTTACCGATCAGGAATTTCAATATGGCCATTTCAATACAGTGTCATGACAGGTCATGACTGGACAGCAACTTCGGCAGGCGACAGGCCGGCAACGCCGCGCCGCCGCCGCGGGGCTGACTCCCACCATAATCCTGCCCGAGTTGTCCTGCTCCGAGAGCAATATGCTGCCTCGACTAATTTATTCATATAAAAGGGTTAAGGCGGTTCAGGCGCCGCCACCGCCCGGGCAGGAAAAACGCCGGAGCCACTGCTGCAGGTTTAATCAATATTTAACGAAAACGGGGAGTGGACCCTACCCCCCGCCCCCTCTTTCCTTCTCTCTCTCTCTCTCTCTCTCTCTCTCTCTCTCTCTCTCTCTCTCTCTCTCTCTCTCTTTCTCTCTCTCTCTTTCTCTTTCTTGCTCTCCCTGACCTCCCTCGCCACGCCAGCCAAGTGTGTGTGAATGTGTGAGTGAGCGAGAGCAACGCCATGAGAGCGAGGGCACCGCCGCCTGGTAACAGGCAGCCAGGTAAGCACATAGCCATCCGCGGCACAGGTGCACGGCATGCAGTGTAAACACTCAACCAACCACAAAAACTCAAGTCCGAAATAATCCAAGCAAATTCTGGAAAAAAATTGCATTACATCGAAAAAATTATTGACTTTTCTTTTTGAGGACATATCGCGAAAATAAATACACTCTGATTATTCTGAAACGAATTCAGTTTGTCACCGATCGCTTGCATCCGTATTTGTCGTTTGTTGTTGTTGATGTTGTTCCTCTCTAGTGGCGGCAGTCAGTTTATCTTCGGGGCGCGGCCCCCCGCGGCCCTCGGCGGCGGCCTGATCACGTCGCTGGTGATCAGCCCGCCCCGTCCGTCCCGGTGGTCCCGGCCGAGTCCGGCCCAGCCACCCAGCATCCCTGGTCCAGCAGCTGGGATCGGGCGGGGAGAAGGGAGGGGCCGCGGGGGCGGAGCGGCCAGGCCCCGCACAGCGCTGCGCAGCCGGGGGGCCCCGGCTCCCTGTAATGGAGTTACGGGCCGGACGAGTTGCACTTGTTACGACAAACGCCCTCGCCGAAATTCGCCGTCGTCGCGCTGCTGCCGGAGGAGGAAACGGCGAAAGGAAAAAAAGGGGGAATTGTTTCGGGAGGAGCCCTCTCCAGACAGCCGGCGGCGGCTGCCGGGCGGCTGCCGGCAGAACGCAGTTTGGGGCACAAGTTTTGGGCGGGCGGGGCCGCGGGGGCCGCGGGGGCCGCGGGGGCCGCGGGGTCCAGGACGTGCACGCCCTGCGGAAGACGCCGCCGCCGCGCCGCCGCCTCGCGCGCCGCCCGGTCTGCATCGAACAACAAAGAAGAAGAAGAAGGAAGAAGAGGGAAAAGGGGGCACGGCCGCGCGCGGTACGTGAGGAGCGACACGGCCGGAAGTGCGCGGCCAGGAGGAGGCGGCCGCGCCGGCATCTGGAGGCAGAAAAATAAAACGCTGCCGCCGCCGGTATTCGAACCCGCGCCACACCAAATGTGAGCAGCGTCACGACATGTGTATGCAATTTTGGCGGTCTTCTGAATTTTTGGCGCGTGCACACACAAGGGTGCATTTACAACATGTCATAACACCGCGCCTGTGCGTATGCACACATCCTTTACGTCGCGCGTGCGTGCGTGTGCGTGTGCGTGCGTGTGCGTTGGTGGTGCCGCGGGGAAAAAGAGGCAGCGAGCGTCTCCGGACTACAAAAGCGATGCCAAGCGGGAGGGAGGGAGAGGAGGGGGGGGGGGGAGAGAACTCCTTCCATCCATCACTGGCATCGCGCTGCCGCGCTGCCGTCGCCTGGAAAGAGGAGAGAGACAGACAGACAGAGAGAGAGAGAGAGAGAGAGAGAGAGAGAGAGAGAGACCTGCAGCGGTGTGTACTGTATGAATAACCTCGCAGCTCTGCCCCGCGGACCCATTCAGCACGCACTCTTGCGAACTGCACGCGCCGGACCGGGAGGGCTGGATCACTGCGTCGGGGACCAAACACCGCCGCAAAACCGTCCTAAACACGCATAGTCATACGAACAACGCCGGCAAGAGTCCTTTTAAAAAAATAATATGAACGGTTTCCAGTTTTCGGCAAACTGTTTAGGGGGGAGCGGCACGACTACCCGAAACAAGCGTCAAGTTCCATGTACTCGGGTGCTGCCATAGTAGTTGGCTGGAAATCGAACACCCCCGAAACAAGTGGCCTGTCCTCGCATGTGGCCGGCGCCGGGGGCGGTCGGTGGTCCGCCGGGTGGTCCCGGGCGACGGGTCCCAGAGGGGAGGGGTCATGGGTCACCCGATATGCGCTCTTACTTTTTCTACACCCTCCTCTCTCTCTCTCTCTCTCTCTCTCCCTCTCTCTCTCTCTTTCTCTCTCCCATGCCCTCAGAAGCGTCACTGACACTGTTGTGGAATTTCTTTACTGACTGACGTAAACATGCTGACCACGCACACCAACAAAAACCATCACAGTATTCTGTGTTGCGAGCGTGCTGCAAAAAAATGTGCCTCAAGACACGTGCCCCAAGTTCGTAAAATCCCCAAGAAGGTAAAATTACCCTGTAACTGAAATTTTTTTTAACAAGAGTACGATTATCTTTCCCGTGCGCCATGCTACTGCCATCTACATATAGACGCGTCGTCCGCCCGCACTTATGCCCCACCGCTGCCTGGCAGCGTCCTGTCAACCCTGCCACTCTGGTCTGCACGCCGCCACAGGCAGCGAGAGTGCGATAGAGGGAGGGAGAGAGAGAGAGAGAGAGAGAGAGAGAGAGAGAGAGAGAGAGAGAGAGAGAGAGAGAGGAGCGCACACGTCAACCAAGTCCCGCCCCACACACAAATGAGAGCAAATCAGCGGAGAGGGAGCGAGAGAGATGGAAACTATGCAGCAGCGCTGCGACGACGGAGCGGCGTTCCCCGCAAACACAGGACGGGCATTTGACCGCCACTGGGGGAACGCGAACCTCTTCCACGTTTCACAATAACGTTCCGAGGGAAAAATAAAAAGATGGTACAGTCGAGGTGCGAATAGTTATTACCACATTGTCACAGAAGGCAGTCAGGTACAAAGAGGGAGGAGGGGAGGGCGCGGGAGTAGAGGACGATGGCTCATGAGATACGCGCCGCCGCCTCATCAGTAAACATGGCGCGAGGCGTCCGAGTGAAATCCGCGCGTCTTGCGCCACGCGCCGCGCACCTGCCACGCACACGCGGCACGCGACGTGCGCCCGCCGCCGCCATGACGGGCGTAAGACGGGCCGCACCGGAATGCGTCACGGCCCGACACCGCCGCCGGTCTGCCGACGCGGAAAATGAACGACCGAAAATTAATAATCGTAACGTCTCGCGTTCCATATGTTGCCTCGTTGCCGTTGCCGAGGAAAGTTGATGACCGACCGTCGCTGGTCGGACAGAGGATGTGATCAGAGTCATTGACCCATCGCGTGCGGCCTGTTTAATGCCGCTATCTCTCTCTCGCTCTCTCTCTTTCTCTCTCTCACACACACATGCACTCCCCCTGCCTCTGAACTGCTGGACCATTAAAGGGATGACGAGCTACGGTTGGATCCGTTTCCGCGCCCAACGCATCTGTGACGCCTATTTACTCACACGGTTAGCGCACCTCTCGTCCGACCGTCCGCGCACGCAAATACGCGTGCGGAGGGTTGTGTGGAGCGGTGCAGCGGCAGTGCCCATTCATCCGCGCCGGCACCGATTCGTTTATATAATCCATTCATTCGTGTTCTGGTTGATTGATAATTTCATAACAAAGTAATGCGCTCATTTATATTATCATATTAATTCTTTTTTTTTTTTTGAAAATTCAATAACTATCACACCATACTGCCTTATCTTCATTTCGCAACTGAATAAACGATAACTATGTATTGCAAAGGAAGAGCTAACGCTCCCGTGTATTCAAACCTGTGCAATGCAAAACGACTGTTATGGCAGATTTGAGCGTGAATTTGATTGAAATCCCACACCAGTGGTACCGCATTTATTCATCATGTATCATTCTTTCAATGTTCGTTAGCAAGCTGTTTGTATTCATTCATCGTATTGCATTATTTGATTGCATTGTGTACATTCATCTCATTGCATTATTGATCAGATTGTACAGTCATTTATCGAATGTATTCATTAATCATATTGTATCTGATGTTCATCTTGCATTCAACCATCATATTGTATCCACTGTACATCTTTCATTTATTCATCAGTCCACCCATTCACCATTTCATTTAACAATAGATTCACATTCAATGTCTGCTGCAGCACCTCGTGAAGCACCGCGAATAGGAAATTGACAAAGGTACGTCACACTCCGCGAGGTGGTTACCTGCACTGCGCGGACTCAGGCCTGGAGCCGTTGAGCATGGCGGCGTCAGGCGGGCCGGCGGCTTGTCCACGGCGGCATCCCTTGTCACATCCTGTGGCTCCCCTCACTCAAACGCACCCACACACACACACACCCACACACGCACGCGGCGACGGCACTACCACATCACCGCATGGCGTGACAACGCGCTGCAGCAGCAGCAGACGACACTCTAGCAGACGGCGCTAGCAGACGACGCTAGCAGACGACGCGCGATGTGGAGCACGCGGTGTCGGTCTCGCGGCGCGGCGCCGGCTCGCTGAGCGTCCCCGTGGGTCCGTGGGCCGCGGGTGGGAGGGCGTTGTGCTCGCGGCGGCTCCTCGCGCCACACTGGCGCGGCGCCCGCCTCCCCCCACCCGGCGCCGCAACCCCCGGCACCCCCCGACGCCGGCCGCCGGTCCCCGCCGGTCCCCCTGCCAGCGGCGGGCTCATCGCCCCCGGACCAGGAACCGCGACGCCGCCGCCAAGGGGGCCGGCAACACCCGCCGCACGGCGCCGCACAGACCGCCGCCGACTTCGGCCGATTTGGCACCCGAGCGGTCCGCATTTAAATTTCAACGCAGACGAAACATGACAGCAAAATATTAATACTGTTCAAACTGATGAGGAGCAGAATGGGGTAGAGGCGTTTTTCGCGAGCCGAGGACTTGAACGAGGACCTCCGGGTCGTCAGTCACCGCTCAGAGCGCAGCAGCGGCCGGCGGCGGAGGACGAGAGCAACAAATGGAGGGACGGACTAGCCTCGCTCGCTGTAGGAAAACAATAAGAAGCCCCTAAGAATGATTTACGGGCGGGGCAAGCGGCAGCCGCGGCGGCCCCAGAGGCAGGGCAGTCAGAGCTGGCCGGCCGCCGGCAGGCAGGGGGTGGCGCTGCGGGGGAGGGAGGGTCACAGATGCAGTCAGCTCGTAGCTGACTCAGCGGCAGCGGGGAGCGTGTTCAGCTGTTGTCAGATCACTGTCAGCTGTCGCGGGGAGGCGGGCGGCGAGCCGAGGTGGGCGGATCGCAGTGTTTTACTGTGGCGGCGCCATGCGCCATGGTCAGTGGGACGCGGCGGCGCCACTGTGGATGCGTGCTAGGCAAGTGCTAGGCCTGTGTCACCACGGGGAATGATAAGAACGCGGCTAAAAACGAGTTGTGTACGAACCATATACGTTCCCATGTACAACTTGTATGCGGTCAAACTCATGCAAATGCAGCTTGGAAACTTTTTGTGTCGATAATTTATGTATGTTGATAGAAGTTCTTACAAATCAGTCATATACAACTAAATACGAACCATATATGATGCAACACAATAATGCATTTCATATGCAACCTTTTTTACCTTGACATTCAGTAGTAAATTATTCGATGTTTCCGGAAGTAGTTTTGCATCCTATATGCACACTCTTTTTTGACCCCTATACAAGGGTCAGCTTCGCTCCAAACCAAGAACCTGTATTGTTTTCCAGAATAATTGCGACAATACTCTCGAAAAACTCTTGGAATAGCTTTGCATTTTGGTTTAAAAAAAGAAAGGGTCGTAATGGTAAAAATGATTTTTAAGCATAATCGGAATTTTAAGAATGCTATTCCCGGGGACACCATAACATGTACCTCGAGCATAAATGGAGGCGGTACCAAGAACACTGAGGCTGCATACCCTTGAGTAGGGTGTCTCGCCAGGGTAACTCAGGCGCCGCCGCCTCCGCGCCACCCCTCCCAGACGTCGGGACTGGCGTGGCACGGAGCAATCTCTGAGTAAGTAAGAGATTGCCGTGGCCGGACAGTCGCAGACATTAGCTGTGCCGGGGCGGCTGGGCCGGCCGGCCGAGTCACCAAACGAGCGCTAACTGACCGCGAAAGACTTATGGCCCCCTGGAATCACGCGGGCGTCGGCCAAAACCACCACCGGCGGCGGCGGGGGCTGCGGGGGCTGCGGGGGCTGCGGGGACCCGGCCTGCCTCCCTCCCTGCTGCAGTCTATTTATCGTAAAGCCCTCTGCTCCCGGCCCGGCGCGGCTCGCTGGGCTGGCTGGCGGAGCAGTATGGAATGCCCCGTCTAATCGCTGCCAAGACTCGCAGGCCGGCAGGGCAGGTCTGTCTGACGTTGCGCTGCGACGCCAATCAAAAACCCGAGGCCCGCCAACACAGTTCCCTTCTGGCGTCGTGCTACTCCGAACCAGAGGAGTTTCAATAGGGGTGAGCGAGCAGGCGAAAGTGAGAGGGAGGGAGGGATTGAGGGAGGGAAGGCAGGGAAGGAGGGAGGGCGGGAGGGAGCTGGCCGCTGCACAGTGCCAGTGACGAAAAATGAGGAGGGAGGGAAATTTTTCGAGCGGGAATGGTCGGCTGTCGCTTGATGAAAGCAGTGCGCTTTATATCAGGGGGGCTGATACGGCTCGTGTGCTGGATGTGTGCAGTCGGGCCATAGCTCTTTCGTCTGTCAACCGGACGGGGGCCGGACGGGGGCCGGCGCGGGCCGCGCCGGGCTGCGAATGCTTTGTGGATAGCCGGCCGAGCCGGCCGCAGCGCACGCAACGCCCGCAACGCCCGCTTGCCCCGGGGCGCATACTCCAGGGGGCTGCGGGGGCCCCACAAAGGGACCCGCTCCGCAGAGAGCTTATTCGAGGGAAAAACAGAGTTGCAGCGCAGTGGCCGCCCGCCGCCGCGCCTTGACTTGCCTCTTGCCGCTGCCGGCAGCGCCGCTGGCGTTCGGTTTCTCGTTAGCGGCCGGATGAAAAAGGAAAGAGCCGAGATACGTATCTCTCCGTGCTGTGGTGCAGCGTTACGGCTCTGCAGCGGAGCTCTACGTAGCGGAGCTAGTGGAACTCCATGCAGTGGAGGTCTACGCAGTGGAACCTTATGCAGTGGAGCTCTATGCAGTGGAGGTCTACGCAGTGGAACTCTACAAGAGTAAAGCTCCTGGTGTGGCTACCCTTTGCTTCCATTCCGGTTCCCAATGCGCTTTGGCCGCGGATCAGAGACTCTCTAGTCTCGAGTCTCGAGGTTATTGCGAGGCCAGCAGGGGCCATCGGTTGAACAGAGCTGAAGCGGGGGAATGGATGTGTGTCAACGTGAGTTGGCTCACCCACACCCACACACACACACAAACACACACACACGCACACGCACGCGCACGTGGGGAACCGTCAGGGAAGAATAATAAAAACAGGAGAAAACGCAGACACACAGACACACGTCAAAGCTGCTTCGGCTCGGCCTGCTCCTCTAGGAGAGGGAAGAGAAAAGGCCAGTAGTGTTGGAGGGTATGGTACACACGGAGGCAAGACAGACAACATCAGAGGTAAAGTTGGTGCGCGGGGGCGGCGGTGGGGGCGGCGGAGAAGGGGGGCTCCGCCAGAGTCAAGGTACGCCCCCGCAGCCCCCGCCGCGCCCGCCGCGCCCCTCTCCGTCATCCTCTTTCAAGGTTCACACACGTCCAGCCCAGAGCCCGCGCGGGCCCGGCTGGGGCCCGGCCACGGCCGGCAGCGGTCCCAGCCTCCGGTGCCTTCGGTCCCGGGGGAGCACCCTTCACTTGGCGCGCCGTCACGCCGGCGAGAGGCGGTCGCATCCTCCTTTCCCTCTCTCGCTCTCCCTCCCTCCCTCTCTCCTCCCGCTCACCGCACCCCACTCTCTATTAGATCCCATTCTATTTGCTGGACTGTCCTCTGGCGGACTGGGTTCCGTCGGGTCGTCTGGACGAGCCGTCTGGCCGTGTGCGTGCGATGCACCAGGTAAGCCCGGGCACGCAGCCGCCACGCGTCGCCACGCGCCGCCACGGCCAGGTCGCGTACGCAGGGGTCCTCTGGGGGTCTGGGCCCGCCGGAGTCCGCCGGGGCCCGCCCCGACGGCCAGCCGGCCTCCGGGGGGCTTGCATGCCACGCCCTTGCAGGCCCTGATGCTGCTCTCAGCCCCTCCAAGACGACGGCGACGCCGCCGGCGGGGGCGCCCCCCACCCCCCTTTTCTTTCCCCTCACGGCTGTTCCTGCTTCCTTTTTCGGAGCCGGTCGCCATGGCAACGAGCCGTGCTCGGCATTCTAATATCACGGGCTGCCTACCCGGCAGGCGCTAGGCCGAGAATTTCTTCCTTCTCTCTCCCTCCCTCAGCCCCCTCGTCCCCCCTTCACTCCCTCTCCCTCCCACTCACTGATGGGGGCACGTGATATCTGTGTGATAGGGCGGTCGACTTCGCCACAGGAACGCTCGGGGGGCATTACGACAGATAGAGGCAAGTAGGAAGAGAAAGCGAGCGAGAGAGACAGAACCGGGCAGAGAACGCAAGTGAGAGAGGGAGAGAGGCGGGATCCTGTGTCCCCCCCCCCCCCCGGCAAGGAGGATTAGGGGGACGGTTAGGTGTGATACGGACAGAGGTGCCCCGCCGCTGGGCCTCTCTGCTGCTGGAAAAGAGGAACGGCGGAGGAACGAGTTGTCCTGGAGAGGCGACCTAATTTGCTGGAGGTATATTAAAGGCCGTATTAGACTACGGGTGGGAGAGAGAAAGACTGACTGAGAGAATGACTGAGATGGAGAGAGAGGAAGGGCTGTTCGTACTGCGTGTCCTTAGGTTGAAAAGAGAGCGAGGATCCGAGGTGACGATTGGTGGCGAGGAAGAGGAGGAAAGTGGTGTCGGCGGTGAAAGGGATCCGGCGGGCTGGGCGCTGACAAAGAGCAGAGGCCGCCCTCTGAAAGCCGCAGCAGCCGAGCAAACTCTGTCTCTCTCTGCTCTCTCTCTCTCTCTCTCTCTCTCGCTCTGTGTCTCTCTCTCTCTCTTCCTGTCTCTCTTGCACACCCCGAATCTCGACGGGTCCGCATCGCATCCCTCAGTGACGCCGCCGCTTGCTTTTCGGCCACTAAGTCATCACTTTACTGCTGTCGAGAAGAGGCGGCGGCGACGGTCGAGAGGCAAAGGACGAGCAAAAGGGCACCGAAACACCATTGTGCGTGCGTCGATAGGGCGGAAAACGTTCGGGGAAAACAGGATAAAGAAAGAGAGGGACTGCAGAGGGAGGAAGACTGGGTAAGAGCGAGCGAGAGAGCGGTGGAGGGGAGAGAGAGAGAGAGAGAGAGAGACTTTTGTACAAAATCGGATCGCGCAACCAGTCGGGAGTCTATTGGAAATAAAATGCCGGACTGTCCACGGTCGCTACACGCTCGTGACGGCGGCATCCTGGAGAAGGGGCGAGTGAGTGAACGGGTCAGCAGCAATAGCCTCGCGGGTGAAAGGCATGCAAAAATAGGGGGCTCGAGGAGGCGCCCAGGGGAGGGAGGGAGACCGATGGCTGTTCCAGGCCCCGGAGGCCGAGGAGGCGGGCGACGCAGGGACCTCAGACTTGGGGGCGCGGCGGCGGTCAGCCACTCAATATAAATAAAAAAGAAGAAAGGAAAAAAAAGGAGGAAATAATGGACGCGCGAGACAATCGGAAGTAGTCCTCGGCGCACAATGATGACGAGGACGCGACATTTCCTAATTATGCGGAGGTAAAGAAGACGGCCCCCGCGCCTCCCCCCGGCGAATTTATTAGTATTCCCGCCGAGGCCGTGCTTTGGTTTTCACAGACAAAAAGGGAGTGGGAGGGACAGAGAAAGAGAGTGTGTGTGAGTGAGTGAGTGAGAGAGAGAGAGAGAGAAAGAGGTTCGTCAGCAGCTGGGAATAATGGGCCCCCGCCGCGACGTCAAAAGATTAGGAGGGCAAAACTTGAGAGTAATTGGTTTTTCGGGCGACCGAAAAGGGGGTAGCTCTCTAATTGGTTGCGGGGTGGGGGTGGTCGCGAAGGAATCGCGCCCGGAACAGAGAGAGAGGGATAGAGATAGAAAGAGAGCGAGAGAAAGAGAGAGAGAGAGAGAGAAGAGGGGAGGGAGGGGGGGGGGGAGATGGCCGCGATCGGTCGCGCGTAATGCCTATAAAAGTTGTGTTGACTTTGGCAGTGCCAAACCATTCACACGCAGAGCGAAGAATAAATTACCGCTAAACGGATGAATATTCGGCACGACGGAAACTTCATTTTTCAGTTCCTCAGCGCTGGGATCATGTACTGTACTGTACATTACTTTTTGTGTGCGGTACGTCGGTCGGGAGGGTCCGGCGGCGGGGCAGGCAGGACGCCGCTGCTGCTTGGATCAAGTACGCATATCATTAGGTTTGGGGAGGAGAAGGGGAGTGGCACACGTGGCAGCGCCGAGACGCGGCCCGTCGGCCCGCGGGGACTCCGGCCAGCCCCCCCGGGGGCCCCGGGGAGGTCCACGGCGGCGCGGCCCCCAGAGCCCCCGCCGGCAGCGGGCCGCCGAGTGCCCGCCGTGCCCGCCGCCGTACCCCCGCTGCTCCGCAGATCAAAAGCAGGGGGTCCCCCTGGTTGCCATGCAGGACACGCTCCCCGCATAACGCGGCCGGGCCGTGTCACCTGGTTGGGGCCGCCCGGAGCCGCCCGGAGCCGCCCGCAGCCACGCGACGTCAGCCGGCGTCCGCGGACGCCGTCGAAGGGCTCTCGCAGCTCCCTTTTTGCATCAAGAAGTCGCACCGGCGGCGGCGGTGGCAGCGGTGCGCCGGCGACTTCAAAGAGAGTCGCCTGCTCACGACGGCGGCGGAATCCACAACCCGCGCGACGGTGGACGGGCGGACGGTGGCAGGAGGAAGGGAGAGAGAGGGGGGGGAGAGAAAAGGAGGGGGGAGAGGGAGTGAGAGAGAGAGAGAGAGAGAGAGAGAGAGAGAGAGAGAGCGGTAGAGGATGTCAACCTCACGATGATACCGGCCGCGTCCCTCCCCTGCGCGGGGATCAATCACAGAGCAAAGTCGACCACTTTTCTGTCCCGACTGTCCCCGGCGCCGCCTCACTTCACACGGCCCCGCCGCCCCCGCCGCCGCCCCCTCGATCCTCGCACACCGCGGCAGCCGCCCTCCACGCGCTAACAGCGGGCATTTGTCACCGCGTAATTGCGAAAAGATAATATCCCGACGAGCCGGGCTGCTGGTCGGCCACTCTGGAGCAGCGCGCCGCGTCGCACACCGGCGGAGAGAAGGAGAGGGAAGGGGCTCAAGGGAAGCGGCGGGAAGGGGGAGAGAGAGAGAGAGAGAGAGGACAGAAGAAAACAAATCGGCAGGGGCAAAAAAGCGCGCGAGTTCCGCACACCGCGCGCGCGTCGAGTCGGGGCTCTGTGCTGATAAATCTGTTATTTTGGTCGGCGCAGTGCGGCCGAGGGAGGGGCGGTGCGTGCGGAGAGGAGGGGGGGGGGGCTCCGGAAGTGCAGGACCTCAGGCCGGAACCGGAAGCCCGGCGGGGGATGCGTTTCCGGGCGCCACAGCCTCCCCAGTCTGCCCCGCCCCTTCCTCCCCGCCGGCCGCTTCCACTGCCGCCCGCCGCCGCCCCGTCTGCAACAAAAGCCGAGCGCAACGACAACGAGACCGGACAGATGCACACGACGACATATAAATCGGAGAGTCGAGTGTGTCGTGTGTGTGTGCGCGCGTGTGTGTGTATTTGTGTGTGTGTGTGCGTGTGTGCGGGCGACTGGACCGCTGTCCGACCGATCATCGTCGTGGGGCCTACTGAGCGGAAACGGAGGGTCAAGTCGGGGCGGATCGGGACAGATCCGCTCGCCGGCCGGCCTCCGCCCTCCGGAGGGTGGCCTCCTCCACCGCGCGGCCGCCGCCACAGCGGTACCGCCCACACCAGCGGCGCCGTGCATCTTCTCGGTCTACACCGCGTCACGGCCGTCGCCGTCGACGCGGTGCTCGTGCCGCCCGCGGCCGCCCCCCCGCGGCCGCCCCCCCGCAGCGCCGGAGACACGTCGCCACGCCAAACAATTACTACCCGCTGCGGCGGGGTGAAATAATTAAGCAGCAGGCGGTGCACACCTCGCCGGCGAGTGCGCGGCGCGTGTCGCCCGCACCGGCCAGATTTATCGGGACGACATTGATAACGAAGGTCGTGGCGATTTTTATCGCCAAGAGAAAGGGAAACGTATAAATTGGGTTGCTGGCGGGAGGTGGGGGGGGGGGGGCATGACCCCCCGCAGCGCCGGCGGCGCCTGTCGCCGTCGGGGCCGGCGGCCGCGGCAGGTGACAGACAGCGGGGCCTTAAGGGGGCGGGGGAGGGGGCCCCGTTATCGTGGCGGCCGCCGCGCCGCGGGGGGTACTTTCCATGCGACACTGTCCACCGCGAGGGGGAGCGGGGAGGCGGACCGGACGGACAACCCCCCGCGCACACCGCACCGCACCGCACCCTCGGCTGACTTTCTGCGCCGGGATTTAGCCGACGCCCCGGGGGCATCGTCGGGGCCCTCCGCCAGCGAAGGAAGCCGGTGTCGGCTGGCGTTACGTTACATTGTGAACGGCCCCTAAACTGCAGCCGGCATCAGCGCGCCCCCACTTTACCTCCCCCCCCCCCCCCCCCTGCGGCCCTCCCCTCCGACCTCTCACGCCCCGCGCTACAAAAACTTAAGCACCGAACGTCCTCGGAAAACTTGCTATGATTTAGTAATGTGGGCGCCTGAGCAGCGAGCGCCTCGCGGCCCCAGTGGAGGGGGAAGGCGGGATGGAGAGGGAGGGGGGGGGCTTCGTTGGGCGTCGACGACGGCGACGCAGGCCGCGCCCCGCGGCGCACCCTTTTCCTCGCCATTGCCCGCCATAGCGGTACGTACCGTCCAACACTCCCGCCCGCCGTACCGCTGCTCCCGTTTCCGGGTGGCGCCACGCCGTCTGCCGCGCCGCGTCGCTATGGGGGTCGTCGGCATGATGACCCCCCCCCCCCCCCCCCCCCCGACGCCGCGACGTTCGCAGGGGGGATCGAGTTCGTTGGCCTCTGCCCTCCGATGCCTCCAGGCGGCAGCAGGAGCAGTAGCAGCGTTCGCTTATCGAGACCGTGTCCCCCCTGTGTGAGAGGGAGAGAGAGAGAGGGTCCCGGCGGGGTCCTGGGGGAGGGGACCGTGCAGGGGACCGGGGCGGACCGGGGGCGCACGGCCGCGGGGGCGGAGGGGCGCGGGCCGGGGGCGCTTCCTGCGGCCTCCTGTGGCCTCCTGTGGCCTCCTGTGGCCTCCTGCCGGCGCCGGGACCGGCAGATGCATGGCACTCATCATCATTAGCCGGAACTTGGCTCTGCGCTTATCAAAGTGCGACAAGGCGACAAATGCTGGGGCGTGCTGCGTGTGGGTGTGTGAGAGAGAGAGACGGCGTGTGCGCGCGTCGCATGCCCTTTCTCCCGGTTGCCGAGGGAGGTGACTTTTCCGTTTCCATTCCCTTCTCGCCGCGACGAGTGCGAGAGGGATGGCCTGATGTCCTCGCAGCGGCGGCGGCAGCGGCGGCGGCGGCAGCGGCGGTGCGGCCCGCAGATTATGCGGAGCGGACGCCAGCAGCCTCGGGACGCGAAGACACAGCGCGCGTGTGGCAATTTTCCAAATGAAAACCGAGAGGAGGGAGCGAGAGGGAGAAGAGAGAGAAAGACAGAGACAGAGGGAGAGATGGAGAGAGTGAGGGGGGGGGGGGGGGTAGGCGGAGGGGGTGTCCTCCAGGACGAGGTGAGCGAGCGGTGTACAGCAAGCAGCAGCAGCAAGCAGGGCGACGCCAGGCGACGCGCTCAATGACTGACGGACTGGCGGGCGGCGGGGCGGCGGGGGCCTCGGGGGCAGCAGCGCACACCACCTTGTAAGGCTAATGGCGGCGCCCCCGCCCCCGGCCCGCCCCCGGCCCGCCCCCGGCAGGCCTAATGAATCACTGAGTGACACTTACTTTGGCCCCGCGTTGCAGCAAGCGAGCGCCCCTTTAACCCCTGCGCCTGAAAATAATACTGCGCGGGCCGCGGGCGGGCGCCGCCGCGCCGCCCCCCGCCGCCACTTCCCCCTCCTCCCCACCACCACCACCATCACCACCACCACTGCCGCCACACCCGGGCTGCGATAGATTTGTGTGTCGTCATGCGCGGACCGCCGCCAGAGGCCGCCAGCCCTTTCGTCCATGCATGGCTTCGGCGTGTAAACACACGATAACATGGCGGCGCCCCGCTGCGCCCGCCGCGCCGCGCCACGCCGCGCCGCGCCACGCCGCGCCGCGCCACGCCGCGCCACGCCCGGCCACGGCCTTGCGTCCGGCAGCCCGGCGGCCGCCTGCGTGCTCCCGGCTCCCGGGCTGCGGCGGGCGCGGCAGGTCCATGTCCATCCCCTTCTCCTACGCCGAGGCCCCCGCCGCCGCGACTACGAAGCGGAGGCTCCTTTTAAGCTGATTAATTCTCGCCATCAAAAAGTATAGCCGCGGGAGAGTTATGGTGAGTGGCGAGGACCGACGGGGCCGGCGACGAGGATGGAGATTGGATTACAACAGTTTCCGACTAATTTACCTCCCCCTCCCTCCCCTCTGTCTCTCTGTCTCTCTCTCTCTCTCTCTCTCTCTCTCTCTCTGCGGAGAACAACAACAAGGGCACGACGGCTGCCCCCGGCTGCCCCCGGCATCCTGGCACGGGCCGCCGCCGCCGCCGCCGCCGCCGCCGCCGCCGCCGCCGCCGCCGCCGCGCTGTGTTCGAGGCCAAGGGCTTCATCGCCGCTCGCCCGCCGCACCGCGACCTTTTCGGGATTCCCTCAGTGAGTCACTCCAGTGACACAGCTAAAAAGAAGAAGGGGGGAAAATGTTTCCAGAGTATTGAAAACGTGGCACCGGATATTAGCTGCCAGTAAATCGAAAACTTAGCCAGCGGAAAAATAAATATAATTAAAAACACAATTTTAAAAAAAATAATTTGTACGGTACATTTCGATTAAATAGAATCATTTTAGAGGTGGGAGAATTTTGATTGATAAATGGTTAATTTGACCAAACATAATCAAAACGACCACTCTCTTTCATAATTTTGACTGCCACAACTACCAACTCACTATAGTAGCCTTCTGAAACGATCAAAATTTAGGTTAGCGTATTTTTTTTTAGCCGAACTCAGTGTTTTCAAGAATATTCCCAGCCCGCGCACAGCGAGCGCCGTCCACGCGCCCTAACGCTCCACTAACCGCCTTCCCCGTCGTTTTGTCGCGTTGCAATGGAGAAGGGCGCCGCTGCCGCCGCCGCCGCCTTCACTGACAGACACTCCACCCGGCCATCCAGCGAGCACCCCGCGCAAGCTTCTCTGCTCTTGCAGTTGGGAGTAATTAGTTAACTATATTGTGCGTGGGGTGCGCGCGCGCGGCGCCCCCTAACTGACAGTCGGACAGGCAGACAGACGGACGGACGGACAGATAGACAGGCGGATAGACAGACAGGGATAGCACTGTATAGTTGCGCACTGCATCGGATATCCACGAAGTCCTATGTAAACGCGCACATGCGGGGTGCGTTTGAATTTCGCATACCACCGCAGGGCGCCGAAAATCAATGCGCGCAACATTCCGGGTTTGGACAACGTGCTGTATACACATATGTGGCGAGAGGCACGCGCACGCCATATGGCAGACTCACTGCGAGGCCGAAGGTCGGGGTCCCTAATTACGGGGGCAAGAATGCTGCCGTGGCAGTGAGCCGGGACGACCTAAGTGACAGCCGGGCGGCGGGGCCCACGCGGGGCATGCAGGGGCACGCAGGCGGGCGCACGCCCCATAAACACCACCTTTTTCTCTTTACTTTTTTTTTCGTTTGGTGGTTCCCCTTTGGCATGGGGTCGGCGCCATTGCACGACAGAAAAGGCTCACTGTCAGTCTGCCCGAGAGGAGCTAACCAACTTTCGATCTCTGTGTACACTGAACACAGTGCATGCTCATTACTTGCATATTGAGGAGTACTCAATGTATTTAATGCCGAAGAGTCAGCCTCAAGAAGATTCACACATTATATCCTAAAGGCAGACAAAAGTCTGATGCACATGTAACTTTTGCTCCAGCCGAGTCTTGCTATATAACCCGCCCCCCCCCCCCCCCCCTCCGAACCGGGGCAAATAACTGGTCCTTGATATTGGTATTTGATGTCAACGCATATGAATTGAACCAGCTTGACCTTTCTAGTCAAGAAACTGTCATGGATTTGGGGTGCCATGTTTTGTTTTTGTGCACATTTCCCGTGTTCAGTATTGTCATTTCATGGGCTGCTGCTACACGAGTCTCATTCCGGGGAGAGCCGCCCGCACCCGCACGGCGCCCATAACAGTGATCATCTGGCACCAGCGGCGGAGGCACGAAGAAGAGCCCAAAACGGGGCGTCCATTGATACGTCAACGCTCCCCGCGCTGCGCCTCGCCGCGCCGCCCTCGCCGCCCTTCTGTAATTCACTCACCCGCCGCACCCCAGCCGGCCCCGCCCACCGCCGCTGCAGCGGGGACCGACGCCCGGCCCAGGGCCCGGCCCGCCTCCTCACCAAGTCCCGCAGACGTGTTTGGCTGCGCCCCGGGAACGTAATTTCAAATCCGGACCCATCATGAGCCCTTAAGGGCCTCTGGTCCGGCCGGTCGAAGCAGAGCGCGGGCGAGAGGGTGTGGGCGGGGAGGGCCCTTAAATCTCCGACGCGCGCAGGGGGCGAGGCGGCGCCGGCCGCGCGGGGGTCGCCGCGTCGCCGCCCGGCCCCGGCTATGTGATCTTAATTTCACACATTGATCAATGAGGGAAGGAGGACTGGGCTCATCGGGACTAGGCGGACACCAGCACACCAATTTACACTCTCGTGCTCTCTCTCTCTCTCATCATCATCATCTCTCTCTCTTTCTCTCTCTCTCTCTCATCATCATCATCTCTCTCTCTCTCTCTCTCTCTCTCTCTCTCTCTCTCTCTCTCTCTCTCTCTCTCTCTCTCTCTAGCTCCGTCGGCGAGAATCATTTTCCCGACCGGCCGTCCTTAGCGCGCAGCCGCGCTCACAGGGGGCGGCGCCGCTAAAAAGGGTTCCCTGGTAGCGCTACAAAGTGCATGTATTTCCGGCCGTTGCCCCGCTGATAAACGGCGGGGGTCCCCGGACTAATCTCAGAGGGTCAGTCAGGCTGACTGGGCGGGCTGACTTTGCGCGGCCGCGCCGAGAAAGCAACAAGGATAACGCGAGTTCGAACGCTGCCCTTAATGCCGACGGCGGCTAAATGCAGTCGCTGTTCGGCCTGCCTCAGCAGCAGCACCCAGCTCTCTCTCTCTCTCTCTCTCTCTCTCTCTCGCTCTCTCTCTCTCTCTCTCTCTCTCTCTCTCACCCTCACACACACACGCATTGTCTCTCTCGCTGTGCCGACGTCACCACGGCGTTTAGCATGCGGCCCGCTGCCGGGTGTAGTTCTGCGGCGTCAGCACCCGCGTCGCCCAGCCGCTGCCTCGGCCGCTGCGCTCTGTCCGCTGTCCCCGGCTGATCAGTGCTGACGCACGGCCGGCCAAACAAAGTGCAGTCGTTAGGCGGCCACGCCCCCGCGGCCGCAGAGCTCTGCTAGCGGACCGCGGTGCTGCGGTGCCGCGCCCCCTGCTCCGCTCTGCTGCAGGCTTCACACAGAGCTCCCAAGGCCGGCATAGCAGGCCAGGCTCTCTCTGGCGGCCGTGACCGTGGCCGGGGTCGCGGGGTGACCACCGCCCGCCTGCACCCCGTCGTCCCCGCGACGACGTCCGCGACCCTCGGCGAGACGATAAACACGACCCTAGGCGAGGTGGGGACCGAAGTGGGGACGCGAGAGTGATGGTGCAGGGTGGGGTGTGCGGCCCGCGCGGCCCGCTCCTCACGGGATGACTGTGATGGGGGCGAGACGAGCCGGCGGTGCAGTGTTGGGGTGGGCCCCGGGCGCGAGCCGCGCAGGCCGTATTAGGCAGGCCACGACGGGCAGTCCATGGGGCCGACCACGAGGCAGGCCATGAGGTCGACAATTAGGCATGTCATGAGGCTGACCATGAGGCTAGCCACGGGGAAGGCCGTCTTTAGCCTATCGGCACAGACGGTCATGGCGTGACGTGGCCCCGGAAACACCCACATCAGTAAACATAATCCAAAGCACAGCTCTATAGCCACACAAATTCCGGCCGTAACTTATGTTGGATGCGCGGACTGCGGACTCGCGTCCCCATTAATTCCTTCGCCCCGCATGGCCCCCAGCAGACGACTCCTGACTCGCGGAAAAATGTCACCGCCGTAACGAAGAGGCGCGGCCCGCTATTTTTAATGAGCAGGTAAATATTTGCAAACATTTTGGCGAGCGACGGCAAATATTTGTGCCCCCTTCCCCCACCCTCTCCGGCTCCACACCACACCCCCCGCAGCTGCAGCTAAAAGCGGCGCGGCGCGCGACGTGGGAGGGAAAGGGAGGGGGGGGGGAGGAGGAGAGAGGGATAGAGAGGGAAAGGGGGCTGCCCCTTTTCCGCGATAAAACACCGAATCAGTAGCCCGACCATAAATATTTATTGTCACCAAACGCACAGCGGCCGCCGCTGCCGCCGCTAGAGGGCCCCGGCGGCGGCCTGCAGGGCGGGAGCGAGCGGCGGCCGCAGGCAGCAGAGGGTTGGCTTTTCATACAAACGGCGCGCACTGACGTGCACCGCACGCGGCCGTCTCTCTCTCTCTCCCTCTCTCTCTGTCCCTCCCGCGCTGCCTCTCTGTCCAGGGCGAGCACCTTGACGACCACCATACCGCCGCTGCCCCCCGCCGTCAGGGGTCGCAGCGAGCATGAGAGCCGCACTCTGAGTCGCTGCCGACAGGACGGGCCGGGCCTCGGGCCGGCAGTCGCAACTATCGGTGACCCATCCACCCCCAACCCTTTCCGGCCCTCTGCAAATCAAATTACTAAACCCGAGTTCCGCCCTCGCTTGAGACCTTACACCTCGCCTGCGCCCTGCGGCCCTGCGGCCCTGCGGCCCTGCGGCCCTGCGTGGGCGCGAGAGTGAGTGAGATGCTATTGCCGTCCCCCTCGCACCCCGTCGTCCCCGATATCACAACGCCCGCACTCGAGCCCCAGACCGCCGTCACCAAGACCCTCTCGGTGATCGGCGGGGCGGGAGGGGGAGGAGCCTCACCCTTCGAGGACGGTCCCTAAGTATCTGCGGGGAAGGGGTGGGAGCAGCCGTGCCCTTTAAGGACGGTCCCTAAGTGTCTGCACGCGGAGCGGCGGAGCACAGCAAGCGGCCAAACAGCATTATTCCCTTCCCGTGGGGATAAGGAGGAAAGCGGTGGCGGCAGTGAGTGCGAGAGAGAGAGAGAGAGAGAAAGAAGTAGAGAGAGAGAAGCCGGCCATACAAGCAAGCCAATTGACTTCATAAATATTACAAAGCAGGAGAAAGGCACTGGCGAGCGGCCCACGGGAGGAGTGTGTGCCAACCGCGCCAAACCGCGCAGCTCGGCGCAGCACGCATATCCAGGGTCCCCCTCCACGCTCTCTCTGTCTCTCTCATTCTCGCATGCTCCGCTGGCTGTATCTCTCTGTTTCTTGTCCGTCTGTCTCCCTCTCTCTCTGCCTCTGCATCCTCCTCCCCCGACTCTACTATCTCACAGCTACGCAGTTGACCCGCCCCCCCCCCCCAAAAAAAAAATAGAAAAATAACAATACTTACAAACTGCGGATATGATTTAAATCGATGTCACCTAAATAAAATATATAGTTCCGCCACCAGCCCGCAACACCAACAGCGGCAACTTTAGACATAACAAAGGAAAGGCTTCCACGTCACCTAGCGACAAGCCCCGTGGGACCGTCGTAACATCATCGAAGAGGAGATAGAGAGAGAGAGAGAGCGCGCGAGAGCGAGAGAGAGAGAGAGAGAGAGAGAGAGAGAGAGAGAGAGAGAGAGAGAGAGAGGAGGATAGATAGATAGAGACGGATGAGAAAGAAAAGAGCCCCCGTAACTCTTTGCGGAAACACCTTCTATTCAGGTGCGAGCGGAGAGGTACTCAGACTGGGGGGAGGGGCGCTCCGCGTCGATACCGCCCTTATTATGTCCCGAGATTTATACGCGGCGCCTCTGCCGATAGGGAGGAAGAGGAGTGGCGGTCTTGGCCGAGGTCCTGGCCGAGGCCCTGGCCGCGGGCGCCGAGGCACCGGGGGCACCTGGGGCGTAACTCAGCAGCTGGCCGTGTGCCGCCCGCGGCGGAGCGCGGAGCAGCTGGGGCGCCCGCCCCGCCCATCCCCGCGCCCCGCCACATCCAGCAGCGCGGCACCGCGCACCATCCAGCAGAAGAGGACGCCGGCCCGATAAAGAAGAGGGGAAAATATTGAAACAACAGCAACTGCAACAGCAGCAGCAGTGGTGGTGGTGGTGGTGGTGGTGGTGGTGGTGGCGGCGGCGGCAGCGCGGGGAGGGAGAGCCCGGGCCCGGTCCCGAGGTCCCGTGCTGTCGCGCCGCTGCCGCTCTGAGTGAACTCGCGCTCCGTTTGCACAGGTGAAATGCGGCGCGCGCGGCGTAGCCTTTTGTCTGCCGCGGGCGTTCAACATACAAACCAAACAAGCCCCCACACGCGTGAGGACGTAGTCCTCAGGGTAGTGACTGTGCAGCAGCAACCGAAGGGGGACTGGGAGAGAGGGGAGGAGGACGAGAGGGAGAAGGAGGAAGAGAAGGAGGAGGAGCGGGAGGAGAACGGGGGGAAGGGGGAGGAAGAGGACGACGACGAAGAGGGCGAGAAGGAGGACGGGGAGGACGGGATGGAGGAGACAGAGGATGAGGAGGAGGACGCGGAGGAGGACAAGGAAGAAGAAAAAAATGTGGCATTCCTCGGTAAATGACTCGCTACTTGATATGCATGAGAAGTTCCGACTCCGATCAGGTGGTAGCCCGGCGGCGGCCGCGCGTGCACAATACGTGGCACGGCACAGCGCGCCGCCCCCCGCGAGTGCCGCTACCGCCACCGCTGCCGCCGCCGCGGGATTTGAAGAGCGAATAAGAAGCAGGGCGGCGCAGCAGCAGCGCTTTTGTACGCGGACCGCCGCCGCCGCCGCCGCCCCCGCCGCCGCGGCTCTCCGAAGCGCCGCGAGAAATATGGCCGATAAGAAGAGAGCGTGGCGCCTGTGTGTGCAGAGCGGCTTGTGGCTCTCCCAGCGTGATGAATGCGTGGGCTGAGCTGCTGTCCACAAACACCGTAACGCCGCGCTAGTTACGTTACCTTGGCCGACCCGCGCGTTACGGGTTTTTGAGGACGGAGGAAGGCCCCGCGCCGCGGGCTCCGTCTGAAGACGCCCCCGCTCGACACCCAGCCGCCTGCTGCCGCTGCCGCTACCGCCACCACCGCCCCCCAGATCTGTCAAGGGCCGCGCCGCCGCCGCGACAGAGGCACTAAATCAGGCGGTAAATACGATACGGAAGACCCCCGCCGCTGCTATCAGTATTACCGTTATTATCAATGTCGGGTGGGCGGGGCGCCGCCCCCGCCACAACACCGAAGCCACTCTACGCTCATTAAATTATCTCCGCTCAATTAGCCGGTCGGAACTGAATCCACTGCGCCGCGCGGCGCAGCCGGCCCCGGCTCGGGCCCCGCAGGGCAGGGCAGGCGTGGGCAGGGCGCAGGCAGGTCCGACCGGACGTGCGGACAGAGTCCAGGCGCGGCGCATGACGGGTAGGCAGTCGCGGCTAGCGTGAGAGAGAGAGAGAGAGAGAGAGAGAGAGAGAGAGAGAGACCGGAACGCGGTACATATCGGCACCGCATCCCCTGACCCACATTTGCTTCCGAGCCCGCGCGAGAGGTCGACCCTCCCGTCCTCTATCTCTCTCTTTCTCTCGTCTGTCCGTCCCTTTCTCTGCCTCTGCGCCGGGACGTCGTCTCGTCTCGTCAAATCCCTCTCCCCTCATCATGCCGGCTGCATCAGGCAGCAGCAGCGCCGCGCCGCCGCCGCGTCCTTCGCCTACATTCCGACGCCGGGGCGGTGAGGAGGAGGGGAGAGGGGGGGGGGGGGGGGACGACGTGGTGCTCTGCGGCGGCAGCGGCGGGGGGAGGCCTAAAGAGATTGTTTCTCACTCCACTGCGCCCTCATGAGGGCCGTCAGGGAGCCCGGCAGCGGCGCAGCAGCCTGCCGCCGCGCACATGAGGCGTGGAGCGGCGGCGGCAGCGGCGGCGGCAGCGGCGTCACGGCGGCAGCGTCCCTTCCCCGGTGCGGAGGCCTAATTCCCTCACCCCCCTTGTCCTCGTCCTGACGGCGGCCGCGCAGGCTGCGCACGGCGAGCGGCCCGGCCGGCGGCGGCGGCCCTCCTCACCCACGTCAGCGCCGCGTTGCGGTCCGCCCGCCAATCTAAGTTTATATCGGCTCGAGTTTGCGTGAGCTCGCCGCAGCGACCCCGGCGGGCCCCGGCGGGCCCCGGGCCGCCCGCCGCCCAGGTCCAGCGGCCGCCGTCCGGGACCTCAGCACGACGGCGGGGGGAGGTAGGACAGGGCCGTCGGCGTCGTGGCCTCGCGGCCCTCACCCGTCCTGTCCCGGCATTCTGCGTGCGGGGAGGCGGGGGAGACGCTCGCGGGGAGTGTGAATGTGGGAGGCGCGGCGTCGTCGGCACGGTATGCGGCCGCCCCCGGCCCCCACCCGGGCCGGGCCCGCGGCACATACATACCCCGAAGGGCACATGCAAGGAGAGAAATCACCAACTATTTTGTTTTATTTTTACAAAATTTCGCAAACTGACCTGGGACTAGAGCCGACTAGTTCTTAACAAGTTTCTCGAAAAATGTAAATAGACCCCGCCTTTGTATACAATATGTAATGAAAACAAAATGGCAGCCCCGTCGATTGCCTCCGCTGTCCCCCCCCCCCCACCCCCCCTTCCCGCTCCCCAGCCCTCTGCTACGTTTCCGGAGGCACCGGGCGGATACAGCAGACCCCTGCTCGGAACGAAGACAGGCAGATGCATTTAAATTGGCAGACTATCTGGCTCCGCTATTTACAAGGCAATCACCCCCCCCCCCCCCACCGCCACTACCACCCTCGCTCTTCTCCCTCTCCTGGTTCCCCTCCCACTTTATCACGGAAATCTATTCCATCCACTTGTTTTTATCTCGCACCCCTCCCACAGGGCCGCGCGGCAGCGAAGACAGCCCCGAGCCAACACACAGTGGCCCGCCAGCGTCCGCCCCCACCTGATATTGGCTTGATTGACACAAATTGTTCGCCGCGAGCGGTCGGTCGGTCGGTTGGTACCGCCAGGGCCTGGGCCTCTCCTGAGGGCGGAAACAGCCCCCCCCCCCCCATTCCTCTGCTGCTCTCCTAAGTGCTCAGGAGACCCCGACAGGCCCCGAAAACACTCAGAAAGTCGTACAGAGAAATTCTTTGTAACATTACAAGAACACTCAGTGTAACCATATTTCGATCTTTTGACACTTTGGTCAGGCTTCATGAAGAATGTTTCGTATTACGAACAAAAACCGTGTCTACTGCATATATTATGGTACGCACAGGAAAATTCGTAACACAGAGAAATTTTTGAGGACCCCCCCCCCCCCCCCCCAAAAAAAAAAAACATACACACATTGACAGTGCTTGAAGATTCACAACTTACACGATAATCAAGGAACATTTTTCGCGTTTCTTTGTTCTTTGATCATTGACACAATTATTTCGACACAGGATGGACGATGATATCCGACTACGATTCCGCCCACCTGTTCTCAAGGGTCCTAGGGGCGCATGGTAGTGACAGAGACAACACAAGTCTCCGCGTTTGGCCTCGTCTCGGCGCGGGGAGCCCAGAGCACGGAGCCGCCGGCTACCCCCGCCGGCAGGCGGTGGCGGCCAAGTCGAGTATGAAATGAGCTCGCCACGTTTATTTTTCATGCCGGTGGTATGTTTGTCACGGGCCAGGGCGCCGCCGGAGAGACTCCCGGGGAGGGGCGTGGCAGGCTGCTACGGGGAGGGCAGGGCGGGCCCGGGCAGGCCCACGCCGAGCTTGTTGCGCACACGGCTTGATACAGTTTCCGCATGGGCATATATACGTACTACAACAACCGCCACCTCCCCGAGAAAAAAAAACAGAATGTCCACACACACACACGCGCGCACACACACACACACACACACACACACACACTGTGCTGCACGGGGAAAATATAATAACCAGTGTCGCGCGTTGGGGCTGTAAAATTATTGCATTATTGTTATTGGCTAAGGGTGCGGTCACATTACCTCCGCATTAGCGGGGCGGCGGGGTCCCATCTCTCTCTCTGTCTCCCTCTGTATCTCTCTCCTCCTCCTCCTCTCTCTCTCTCTCTCACGCGACTGGACGGCCATGCCCGCCACCGCACAACGCCTGCAATAAAAGTGGAAGGAGAGCCGTAAAAAACGGCGTCGGTTCGGTTTTGGGGGTGGAAGGGGGAGGGGGGGGGGGGCGTGGCGGCGGAAATATATTTGCAGAAAGAAGCGGAGGACCGGACCATAAAATGGTACGCGGCCATGCGGTGGGTGCGCGGCAGCGGCAGCCGGAGGCAACCGGAACTGGAACAGCCGTAGCGCCGCCGCCGCCGCCGCCGCGCCGCCGATACGAAACGAAGTGCGAAAGCAGCCGGGGGCGGCCGGCGCAGCGGCATGGCGCCCCCGGGGAGAGGGGGGGGGAGGGCAGCCAGGCCCGGCTCGGTGCTCGGCCCCCGGGGCCCCCGGGGCGGCGGCGGTACGCGCCCGCCAACGGCGGGGTAGGCAACGCGGCGGCCGCTGCGGCGGAGCGGGCGGCCTACCCTCCACGGCTGACTGGGAGCGCGCGCGGCCAGCCGACTGACTCCGAACACCAGTAACTTGCTTCCGTAGTCTGGTGTGCGTCGCGCTCGAGGGGCGTGCTCCATAAGATAGTGGGAGAGAGAGAGAGAGAGAGAGAGAGAGAGAGATCCGAAAAGAGAGTGTTTCCGAATCGCTCTTCTGGAGCAATCGGTGAGCGCAGGCGTAGCGCGGCGTAAACACCGACAAATTATTTTTGATAGAAATTAGCAAAACATTTTGGAGAAGTCCGATACAAACTCCCGAATTTCTTTGGAGCCCCACATCAGTCGCACATGCACAAATCACAGAAAAACCTCGGTCCATTAAGCCACGAATTCCCCCCCCCCCCCCCCCCCACTTTCGCACGTGCCAATGTTTATCATGATGCGAGCACATGCATGTAAATTGATGAAGATTTCAAGGTGAGTATTTTATTACGTGATGCGCGCGCGTGCACGGAGTATGCCGTCATGCGCGGTCACGCGCGACGCCCGACACCTGTAGCCCGGCCCGAGGCCCGGCCCGACTCTGTAAACAGCGCTATCGCAGGGAGGCGTTTTAATAATGATTACCAAGCTCAAAAAACCTACACTCCGTCACCCCCTCCTTCCCTCAAACAAAAAACACAAAAAAATAAGCGACAGCGTATAACCGTGCTGTCTGTGTAGCAAATGGCAACATGTGTGCGATTGAATCGACAGTCAGACTCACCACCGAAAAAAAATAGAGGCGGAGGGGGCTGGAGGGGGGCTGGAGAAGGGGGGGAAGGAGAAGGGGGGGGGGGGGGGGAGGGGGGGGAGGCAAGCAGACAGGCAGGTCGTCGCCATCAAATAAAATGTTCGCGCAGATTCCGCACTCTGCTATCGGTCTACGGCAACGGTGCGGTTGGCAGTGTTGGCGATGGGCTTCGCAGGGTGGGCAGTTGCTACGTCCCGTCCTCGTATATGTGTGTGTGTGAGCCATATGCCACGCGGCGCGTATCTACAACCCCTTTCGTACATACTTCCCCTTTTTATTTTAGGCGTGCCGCCCCCCTCCCCCCCCCCCCCCCCCCCCACGCGAGAGCGAGCGAGCGGCTCGAACGGCCTCTATCTTTATTACACTACCCTCACAACAAATTGCGAAAACAAAGCAGAAGAGGAGGCGGAGGGACAGGGGAAGGAGGGGAGGGGGAGGGGCCAGGGAAAAAAAACTGCCGAAACATAAATAACTTGTATACGCCGCTGCGTTGCTCTGCTACGCCAGCAAAGGCCGGGGGGTGTCTTGCGCAAACAAACAGCAGCAGCTGCATGGCCCCCGTCCCGCCCCCCGCGGACCCCCCGCGGACCCCCCGCGGACCCCGGAGGCGGCTGCGTGTCGCATCACTTCCTCCAGTGTATGCACGCGGCTCGCAGGTGCGACTCACTCGTAAACAAGTGCGGCCTGCCGTGTGAGGCACTCACTCCCGGGCACACACACACACACACACACACACACACATCAAGGCCGCTCCAGGAACAAAATGAAAAATGTCCGTATGAAAATAATTTTTCTTTCTAAAATTACAAAAAAAAGCGACGCCTGCTGGGTAGGCAACCTAGAGGCACCACGGCACCACCTGCACACACACACACACACACACACACACACACACATCTAAACCACTCTTAATCATCCCCAGAAAAAAAATGTTCTTAGATTTCATTTTAAAGTCAGGAAAAAAAACATTGAGGGACGCCCGCGGGGTAGACAGCTTTGGGGAACCTGCGCACACGCGAGATGTGCGGGACTGCCTACCCTGGACTTCACAGGCGCGCAGCACCTGCAGGCTAAGCTGCAGACAACTTTGTCAACACTCCCTCGTCCCCTTATTTAAGGGGTAAATTTAGACATACGCGTAAGGGCGCCCGAGAAATGGTTCTTTTCTGCATCGGCCAGGAGTGTCCGCATCAGCACTTTTAATCATTTTTTACCGTTTGCCAGCGCGAGCACACACACACACACACACAGTGGCAGCCTCGAGCTTGTGAGTCCGCTCCGTGAAGCGGATCCCCGCAAGTAATGTCAGGAGGCCCGTCAGGCGCTGGAGCCGCTGGAACCGCTGGAGCGGCGCGGCTCACAAAGAGGTACAAACGGCGCGCGGCGGCGGCGGCCACACGGCAGCCTATCACGTTCCAGCGGGTGAGAAGCTCCTACCAGTGGACGGCGGCCGCCACCACTATTACCGCTGCCGCGGTTACATTTTAATGCGTTTCCCTTCCTTTCCTCCCGTTCCCCTGACCGCAGTGTATTTTTCTAATGAAACAAGCCGATTCGCGCCGCGCCGCGGCCGCCACTCGCGTGTTGTTGGGGAAATGCCCTTACAGAGTCCGGGGCGCGGGGCGCGGCCGCCACAAATCTGGTATAAATTAAACGGCAGACAAACGGGTTGATTCCGCGCGCCCACAACGTCGCCGCCCCGCTTCTCGTCCCTCCCCCCCCCCCCTCTCTCTCTCTCTCTCTCTCTCTCTCTCTCTCTCTCTCTCTTTCTTTCTCTCTCTCTCTCTCTCTCTCTCTCTCTCTCTCTCTCTCTCTCCCTCTGAGTTACGGCCGTGCAAAAGGCAGGCAAACACGACACAAACTCGCAGAAGTAGATTAAGGGCGGCGGCGAAATACATTATCCGCAGACCCCTTCCCTGCGGACCCTGCAGGCGCCGCTGCAGGCGCCCTTCATCACGCGTTCACACGGTGCCCGGCAGCGTGGCGTGTCCGCGGTGGTCCGTTGGCACCCCGAGGCGCCGCGAGGCCATCGAGGACATGTCCGCGTCCGTCCGAGCGGAATCACAGTCGAACCGTTACGCGAAACCAGGTAAGCAGGAAGGCTGATTAATTAAAATCATTTAGTGCCAGAATTCACAAAAAAATCGTTAAGGTTTCATGATTAAAAATTTTTCACATGAGAATTATTTTTTATTTTTCAATTGTTTTTTATCGAGACCCCCCTCCTCCTCTGCTTTCTCTCTCCCCCCTCCTCGCGCGGCTCCGCTTTGCGGCCCAGTTTATTCCCGTAATGGGTCATTCGAGTCGCCACCTTGCAGGGAGGGGAGGGCAGCGGCGGCGTGAGGGAATGTGAGGGGGATATCAGAGAGCGGCAGCGGCAGCGGCGGCGCGGAACGCGGGCCGAGTGCCCCACACAATCCATCCATCGCGATACGCGAGTCGGCCGTCTTGTCGCCGCAAGTCCGCCATCCCTCACGGTTGACTCCTAGCCGCTCGCGCACGGCCCCGCCACCGCGACCCACATTCGCTGCTGATGTGCGTCGCCGCCACCGCCGCCACCGCCGCCACCGCCGCCGCCCGCCAGACACCACTTTATCCGCGCGCCCTCTTTTTCCGTGTCAATGAGTCGAATGGTTTATTCAAATTTATTCATACAGCGCCGCGCGGGGGGCCGCGGCGGGAGTGAGGGCGCAGCAGGGAGGAGCGTGCTGGCCCTGCTGGCGCCGCCGCCCAGGCAGGCAGGCAGGCAGCCAGCCAGGCAGACAGGCGGCCGGGCAGGCAGGCAGCCAGGCAGCCGGGCCGCCGCGACCGCAGATCCACTCCGCAAGCGGACGACTGCTAAATTGTGACGGATCGGGCGCGGCGGTGTTCGCTAGCGGGGCTCGGGCATTACTCCACCTGCTGTCACGAAACAAAGTCGCTCCCTCCCTTCTGCTCCCCCCTCTCCCCCCTCCCTCTCTCTCTCTCTCTCTCTCTCTCTCTCTCTCTCTCTCTCTCTCTCTCTGCGCTCCATCACGCCGCGTGAGAACCCCCGCGGGGAGGACGGGGGACGCCCGGCACGGGCTCACGAGTGCGTTTGCTCGCCGTGCGCAAGAGAGATGGAATTGGATGCAGTCAGAGCAGCACAAAAAAAAAGTCCAGCAATCTATTTTTAAAATCTAAATTCCAGTTCAGTCATGTTTTCGTTTTGTTCCGATGTTCGGTGCTTCCTAGACCACGAGCAGACTAGAGTCGCGACCGCAGAGGTGCATCGGAGGGCGTGCCGCAGAACCGGAACCGCCCGCACCCCGCCGGCTCAAATTACAGAGATTTTTGGCTGGCGGCGGCGGCGCGGTAGCTGAACCCGAGGAGACCTCTCATTCTGTTCCGTGCACGGCGAGGTGGAGGCCGCGGGCCGCGGGCCGCGGCGGTGAGGCGAGGGCCACCCGCACTCAGGCACATGAGCAGCACAAGTAGCAGCCGTGTGTGGGCACGCATGAGAAAGACGATACCGCGAGTGCACCGCGCCGGGAGCGGAGAAGAGGGGGACCCGGGGGGGGGGGGGGACCCGCGGCCCAGCACCACGCCTAGCACCTGTGCGTACACACACACACACACACACACACACACACCAGCGCGACGCGTAATTAATACGGATAATTTGCATTTAGATAAGACGCCTTTTCATTGTAATGCCAAACATTACGCTTGCGCCGCAATTAAATGAGCCGAAAAGATTCCACGATACTGAAGAGCAGAGAGGAGTCGTCCCGTGAGCTCCTCCTCCTCCCGCTGCTGCTGCTGCTGCTGCGTATACCTCCGCGATGTGGGAAACTTGTTATCCCAGCTTTCTCTCTCTCTCTCTCTCTCTCTCTCTCTCTCTCTCTCTCTTGCTCTCTCTCCCTTTCTCTCTCTCTTTCACACACACATACACACACATCAGATTTCATCGCAAATAGTGACGAGAAAGATTAGAAATAAAACGCGGCTGCTCCACACACTCACACACGCACACAATGGCCCAGGCCCGAGGCCACCACATGTGCGTGTGTGGTGGTGGCGGCCGCGGGGGCGCATCAGCTCGCGGGGGGGCCGTCGCCACGAGCGTGCGGAGCGTGCACAGAGACAGCATGGTGGCGGCAACACATCACCGCGGTAACAGAGCGCGCAGGCGGGTGGTGGGCCGCCCACGGGAACGGGAGTAGGAGAGAGAGGGAGAGAGAGAGAGAGAGAGAGAGAGAGAGAGAAAGAAAGAGAGAGAGAGAGAGAGAGAGAGAGAGAGAGAGGGGGCGACAGGAACGGGGAATAAAAACAAAACTAGAAAAAAAATAGTTATCTCCGAATAAACTTACAGCAGCCCATTACTTGATTATTTCCCCCGAGGGGCAACTCATCGCACGACAAAGTTTACGGCGGCGTCGCATGCGCGGCGCACATTAGGCCCCCGCGGCCCCCGCGGCCTCCGCGGCCCCCCACCAGTGTTGTCCGAGGCCCCCCCACACTGATAGCCCCCGGGGTGGACAAGCCGACTCCCATTAATTAACCCAATACTTCCGTTAGTGCGAGCTTTAGTTTTCCGCGGCATTATCATTTTTATTACACGGCGGCGCGGCGCGGCGGCGGCGGCGCGACATTCCTCTGCAAAACAATAACAAACGGAAATAAAATTCCAGAAATGAAAATATATTTCTCATGAAATTTTGTTTTAACGAAAAAATCAAAAAAAGGCGGCGCATCGGAGCGGACAGCAGACGACGCGGTGTGGCTGAGCGGCGCCGCGGCCAGTTATCCTCGTCTGTCGAAAAAAAAACACGAAATGAACGTCATTGCTGAGTCTGCCGCGGCGCTATGGCTTTGTTTTTCGCGGCCGCGCGGCGCCAACCGAAGCGCCAACGAGAGATAAGAGATAAGGATCTTATCAGTCTCCCGCATCTCCAGAAGCGTTATGTATACACCCCGGCCACTTCTTATCCCCGCGCAACGCCCCCACTTTTCTTTCGGTGCCGTCTCCTCCTCGGGGGTCACTACCAGCGCCGCGGTGGAGACGGCGGCGGCGGCGGCGCTGACGCGGAAAACACCGCCACCGCCGAGCCGAGGGCGTTCAGGAGGGAGGCGAACGGGGCGCCGTCCGCCCTCCCCGCGTGTGCATCGCTGGGCCGCGATCCGTGCTAACACGACTGCACACTACTAGGCCACCGTGTCGTGCATGTGTGTGTGTGTGTGTGTGTGTGTGCGAGCAGCGGGCCGTGTAGAGAAGCGGAGCAGGGCAACACGCACGCGTCGGTTCGGAAAACGCACACACCGCAGCCACTGCTTTGGCCGCCTGACTTACTCCACAAGAACTTAGTCCGGGTTAGTCCTCCGCGCCCCATCACGCGCCTCTCATATCATTACAGGGTGTGCTTACAGATCTGCGACACTTCTGAACGGATACATTTTTCGGCGTGCCTGCTGCGGCTCCGCTGCTATACGTCTGTTTCGTTTCTGGCAGCGCCATCTCTTTTTATTGTACGCGCTCGCGTATGTGTGTATGTCTGTGCGCGCGCGCGCTTCCGCGGAGAATGCATCGCGTATAATGGGTCCAACCTGCGAATAAGCCCCCATCGTGCACCTGTGCATGTGTGTGTGTGTGCGCGCGCGCGTGTGTTTTAGAGTGGTGGTCAATGAATGGATGGTTGAAGGGAGGGGAAAAACGGTCACGGCAAAAAAAAATAGAGAGAGAAAAATCTCAGCGCGCTGCCGTTGCCGCCGTTATATTTGTGGTGGAAAAATGTGACAACGTAATGAAAGGGGGGGAAGAAAAGGACACGTCCCCCGTATCCATCCCGTACGGTTGACACCGCAGCGCGAGCGCGCGCACGCTCGTGGCAATGTGTGCGTCCATTTTTTGTTTTCTCAACCGTCCCCATCGCTTGTGCAAACTCGATGCGTATAAGCGGTGCGAGAGAGAGAGAGAGAGAGAGAGAGAGAGAGAGAGAGAAGAATAGAGTGTACGCTCACACACCAACGTGGGCAAGAAAGAGAGAGGCGATACGGATTCCACTGGCGCAGGGCATATCGCGAGATGCTATTTCACTAGTCTCTCTCTCTCTCTCCCCCTCTCTCTCTCTCTCTCTCTCTCTCTCTCCCTCTCTTTCTCTCTGTACCTGTTCAGAATTGAATTGAATTGAATGGGTACCTTTCACGCTGAGCGCAGATTGCAGTTCTCAGAGTCTCTCTCTCTACCTGTCTGCCACATCTCTCTCTCTCTCTCTCTCTCTCTCTCTCTCTCTCTCTCTCTCTCTCTCTCTCTCTCTCTCTCTCTCTCTCTCTCTCTCTCTCCCCCTCTCTCTCTCTCCCTCACCCCTTCCTCCTGCGATATCTGCGCATGTCGCACTCAAGCGTTTTGGCGCCCCGAGCCGACGTGCGCGCAGCGGGGCGCAGCGGGTTGCTCACCTATCGGGGCCCGCATCTACACGTCGGCCGTGGTGGCACAGGTACCCTGCAGGACACCCCCGGGGACACCGCCGGGACACTGCCAAGACATTCGCGGGACACCGCGCGGACACCCGCAGGAAACCTCCACGACATCCTCAGGACACCTCCAGGCCCGCCGGACGCCCCTGGGACATCCGCAGGACACCTCCCAGGACTGCTGCCGGGGGCGTAGCCAGGGGGTTGGGTCAGCCCCCCCTCGAAACCGGAGACCGGGCTACGCAAACCGCTTAACAAACGCCTGAATGTAGGCAATAAGCGCGGCGTATCACCCACCGAAACCAAAGTCTGGCTACGCCCCTGACTGCTGCAGGGCACCCCCGGGACACCCCAAAGGCCTGCAGGTCGGACAGCCGGCCGCAGCTTTAGTGCGTGCGAGTCACAAACAGCGACCGAACGGTAACGGGCGTGCGGCGGGGAAGTGCAATGGGCCGGTGCCGGTGGGGGCGACCGCAGCAGTGAGAGATGAATTTACTGAGCGCGCGCGCACACACACACACACACACACACACACACACACGCCGCGGCCGGCGGCCCCACCAGGACGCGATAACGTCCAAACGCGTACATATAAACGTCCGCCGGACCAAATAATAAATATCACCCCATAGGCGCAGTGCGCGCGCGGCTGCCGCTGGGGGCGGCGGGGGCGGCGGACCCGGGGCGGCCGCGCGCGGGCTCCGCTGTCCCGTGCTGGCCTTGCCCTTCCTGGTCACTGTCGCCGCCGACCTCCGCGCGTCGCGGGTTCAAATACCGCCCGGACCCCATCCCAACACTCATTATCGTGGTCTTCATGACGGCAAGAAGGAGCGCGCAAGAAGCGCGGCAGTTTGTCCTGATTAGCACCTGGTTACCGGGAGGGGGAGGGGAGGGGGAGGGGAGGGGGACGCGGAGGGCGGGACGCGAGCACGCCGTACATGATGACGGGGTCGGTGTGGGAACAGGCGGCGGCCGCATCGCCCATTGTGCGCCACCCGGTGCTCGCGGGCAGCCACGCCGCCGTCGGACGCGCACACACACACACACACACACACACACACGCACGCACGCCAAGCTCATATTTTTACCTCGGCTCGCACAAGTAAAACTAAAATTATTATATTACAGCCGAGGGGGGCGTTTCAATAGCGGCAACTGCCGTGGCGTCGCAATGAAGCCGACAGGCGCACGGCGCGGTGCGCGGCCGGGGCACTCCGTCGAGGATTTTCCTTAAACTCGCGCGAAATTTGAACCACTTGGAATATATAAGTTTACTTATTTGTATTTTAAAGGTTAGTAAAGGTTTATTTTTAAAAAAGAAAATACACAGACTTTTGCGTCACTAAAACAATCGTTAGCGCTCGTGTTTTTGTACTTCGTGGGTGCCATTCTTACGCGCCCGCGCATGCAAGTCCTCCTCGTTGCCATGGCGATGTCTCAAATAAGTACCAACAAAAACAAAAACAGGAGCGAGGCCGGCGAGGCCGCTTCCTTTCACAACAACATATAACGCCGGCCGGCGTACATATCATTATGGTTATGGTCGCGGAGTACGGAGTAATGGTTTCATTTAGAGAGGCCGAGGAGGAGGTGCCGCGGCCATGCCGTGCCGCCCCCGAGTCATGCGATACTGGCGTTCATTCATTAATTATATCATCCGTATTCATCCATTCATTCATCCGCGCACATGCATTCGTATTCATTCATTCGTGTCCGTCCATTCATTCAATACACATTCATAAGACTCTCCACACAAAGCCGGTAAGATTTCAGTGAGGGTCTCTCTTAGGCGGGCACGGTCACACCGAACGCCCCCCGCAAATTAACGACTAATTAATTGGTTCAATTAATTAATTAGCGCGCGGTGCCCGTGCGCGGTGCGCCCGCAAGCAGCTCGTGCAGGTTTTTCCTGCTCTTCGGCTTTCTGCGAGTGGCGCCGCGACGACGAACGTCGTCAACAGGGAACGCGTTGAGGAGGACCGACTCCCGGTCCGGCTGTGTGTGTGTGTGTGTGTGTGTGTGTGTGTGTGTGTGTCCCGCGATCGGCCGCCAGATAGCGCTGTGCTGCGCTGCACACACGGCCGGTGAGGCGAGGCCGGAAGCAAAGCGGGCGCGTGCTTGGAAGCCCCCCTCCCCCCCGCCCGAAGATCGTAACTCATCGGTCCCAACCTGATTTATGCCGCTGCGTGTTGCCAGAAGTTGCTGAAGTCGCCGCCGCCGCGAGTTCAGCGCTGCAGGCAGGAGGGGGGGGGGGAGTGGAACGTTTACGCGACGATCACGTTTAGAAGGACGTCGCGTTAGCAGAATCGTTTGCGAACGAGCGCTAAGCGGCGTGCGAGCGACAACGAGGAGTGTTGTTATATACTACGGCCGTGGAGAGGAGCGGGTGATGTGGTGGAATAAGGCAAATGCGGGGCGTTGGCTGCTGTGGAGTGGCCGGGGTAGCGGGGGGTCACAGGACGGGGCTAACACGCCGGGGAAACGCTGCTAATATATTTATTTGACTGCTTTGCACTGTTTTTGCGCAGGCGGCTCGCGGCACGGCGGCGGCAGCAGCAGCAGCAGCGCTGCGCCGGCAGGCAGCCACCCTATCCGCACACAAAAAGTGTCGCCGGCAAAAAGGGGGCGGCGGCGGTAGTGGCGGGGGGTAAACAGCCCACGGCGAAGCCCCTGTGTGGGGCCCCGGGCTGGGCCGACTGATGCGATGCGGGCCTGGAGGGAGGCCTACCGGGTCAGGCGGGCCCCGCGCGCCGCCACCGCCCCCGCCGCGTCCCCTGCCGCCGGAGTCCCTCAACCTGATCCAACCGGCAGCAGCAGCAGCCAACGGGGAAAGGGGGAGGAAAAATCACCGGCGAAAGTTTTGTTTCCGAGTTTGGTGAAAGTGTCGTGACGCATTATAGGCGGACTGCGCAGGGCTGCGCCCGGGCCGGGCCGCTAGCAGCCCTGCACGCGACCTGCAGCACAAAGCAGCCCCGGCGGCGAGAAGAGAGAAGGAACGGGGGACTCACCGAGCGAAGAACGCCGCCGCCGCCGAGGCCTGGGCCGCGTCCCCGGGCAGCCTGCTGTGGGACCCGGTGCGGAGGACGTCGAGCCTGGGGTCCCCGCCGAGGCCGCCGCCGGCACTCAGCACACTCCGCACGCTCCGCGAGGACGCCGACGTGCGCCGCGCCCGCAGCAGCGCGTCCACCAGCGGCGCGGGGTCGGACAGGCAGGACGCGGACGGCCGCCGCCAGGGCGCCGAGTACGGCGACGAGTACGGCGAGGACAGGCCGAGGTAGGCGTCCAGCCCCGGGCCGAGGCCGGGGCTCGCGTCCATCACGGCGCGGGTGTTGAGGGGCTGCGGAGGCGGCGGCGGCGGCAGCGACAGCGACGGTGGCGGCTGCCTTCGGGCCGCGCGCCTGCTCTTGGCTTCCTCGCGGCCACCTGCTCCCGCCTTGGTCGGCCCCCTCCCGCTACTGCCGACGCCGGCCGGCCTCCGGGCTCCGGCGCCGTCCGCCGTCAGGGTCCACTGGGCAGCGGCGCCGGCCGCCGCCGGCGTCCTCGCCGGCCCCGCGTCGTCGTTGCCCTCCTCCCCAGACTCCCTCGCCAGGACGGCGACGGGCTTGGGGGCGCGGAGCGTGCTGCGCCGCGACTGCTGAACCTGCCGACAGACACACACGTCATCACGCTGACCAGCCGTCGTCCCCTCGGACTCTCTCCGCGGGGGTCACTCCAGCGCGCCCAGTGACCTCCCCCTCCCCCCGCCCCCTCCAGCCCTCCCGCGCTTAACTCACGCGGGTTCGATGCCCCGGGAGGAGAGGGCGCCCTCCCCCTCCCACCCCTCCCCCCGCCGCCACCGCCCGCTTCTTTATTGTCCATAAATGAGTCCATGTTTTGCGGAAAGGCAAATACAGTTTCATTTATAATTTCCTCGCCCTCGGAATGTACGACTGCGACCCTCTTTGCTCTCTCTCTCTCTCATTTACTCTCTCTCCCTCTCCCTGTCTCTCTCTCCCCCCTCCCTCCCTCCCTCCCTCCCTCCCTCACACTCACTCTCTCCCTCTGGACGAGAAACAAGCGGCGGCGGGAGGGATGCCCCCGGGGCCGCGGGCCGCCCTACCACGGACTCGGCGGCCACGGCGGCGGCCACACGGGATGCGATGAGTCTTGATGGAGGGGGGCATCTCGCTCGCAGATCACGTCGAACCGAAAGGCGAGAACCATCAGCGCTGCGGCCCCCGCGGCCGCCGCCGCCCCCGCCACACGCCAAGGGCGCGCAGGGAAAGGGGGGAAAGGGCCGAAAGCAACGGGGAAGGGCATTGGCTCCAGCGTTCACAACACACGCGCACACACTCAGTAGTATCCACACACACACACACACACACGACTGTGAGGCGGAGTGGACTTTCCCCAACAACTCGAACTAGAGGAGACGTGTGTATGGTGTGTGTGTGTGTGTGTGTGTGTGTGACCGCCGGAATGAGAACCACGTATATAACCTGGCACAAAAACAGAGACAGCCCCTCCTCCCTGCCTGCCGGCCCCTGCCAGCCCCTTCCGGGTGGGCAGCCGAGGCCACTGCAGCGCACGCGTGTCGTGCGGGCCGGCCTAACCCGGCGCCCGCGGGCGTTCGGAACCTGCCTCCTCGGGGCAGGAATAAGAAGAACATGCGGCGTGAATTACTTGTTGGCAGCAACTTGAAAATCATAGAATCATGGCACCTTCAATCAAAACCTTGTGCCCCCCACCTTTCGATGCCACAGCAAAGAACTCTGCTGTTGATGCTCGCCGTCGTGTCCCTATACTGTACCTCTCTCTCTCTCTCTCTCTCTCTCTCTCTCTCTCCCACATATGCGGCTCTTTTTCCCACTCTCCCTCCCTCTCTCGATTCCCCCCCCCTCTCTCTCTCTCTCTCTCTCTCTCTCTCTCTCTGTCGCACCGAGACTCGACAAAATGTGCGGCGGAAACACGGAACAGCCATTACTGGCGTTTGGTCCCTCGTGGTGCGGCGCGCGACGCGCCGCTGGGGCGGGCGTAGGGAGGGGAGGGGGATACAGATGAGCGCCGCCACCACGGAGGAGCGGCTGCGGCCCGATACTTATCGCGTCACCGTATTCCGCCATCGCACGGCCCGTCTTCCGCATACATCACGCTCGCGTCCGTTCTGCCGGCCCGGTCGGGACCCAGAGCCGGGCAACGGACGGGCAGCGGCTACCCGGACGCATCCGGGTCAGCAGAAATGTATCGCCTGTCTTTGTCGTTCTGCCGTGGCAGACACGGACACGAGACGTATTCGGATGCGTCCGGGTATTCGCTGCCCGCCCGAATCCGGTCTCTGTCAGGACCCCGGTACTCGACGCGGAAGGGGGGGGGGGGGCGTCCCGGCCGTGCGCGCCTGGTGCGGTATGGTTGTACCGGCCGAGGTGGTTTACGGGGCGGCCGAAAAAAACTGTACACGGGTGAGTGAGGCACCGCCGCTGCCGCCGCGGCCCGGGCCGGCAGGAGCTGGCAGGAGCGGTGCGGCCGTGCGGGCAGAGGCCCTGTTCAAACAGAGCGCCCTGTTGACACTAAGTCCTCTCTGGCTCGTCCCGCCCGCGCGCGCACCGTCCCGCACCGTCCGAAATCCTTCCCCAGGGGGCCTCCGCCACGTTCGCAGTGCAAGAACGGGGCGGGCGGGGATGAACCCTCCCTCCCTCCGTCCTCAGCACCCCCTACCCCCTCCTGTCCTGCAACGCTTGGCAGAGCCGTGGCGCGAGGTTTAAACACGCCGGTTTTCGGGCGGAACACTCACCTTGGCGTGGATCCGCGGATGTCCCCAGCCCCAGGACGGCGACGGGGGGCGGGCGGCGTCCGTCGTCATCACTGGGCCGTCATCGAGGGCGTCACGCGGCCGCCGGGGGCCGCCTGCAGCGTCGCTGGGGGCAGCAGGGGCCGCCGTCGGCAGCGGCAGCAGCAGTGGGTCCGTGGGAGCGGACGTCCCGCCGCTCCATCTGCGACAGGGAAGGAAAGGAGAGGTGCAGTTGTACTTCGGAAAGTGCTTTCTCCCTCCGCGGTTCTTTTCTTTGCAAGTGCGCACCCCGGCCGGGGCCGCGGGGGCCATGGGGGCCTCAGGACAGGACGTCGACCGTCACCGTCATCGGCGCACGCGCGCGCGCGAAGACGATTTCGTTGGAATCGAGGAGACGGACAGGCGAGGCCGCCGGACACGAGAGAGACACAAACCTCCCGCGCAGCGGGGGAAGCGAAGAGAGATTGCCTTAAGGCGAAAACAAGCGTGACAACCACTCCCCCCCCCCCCACACACACACACATACACAACACACGTGTGGTGGTTGGGATTGATTGCGGATATCGGCTGGGGTGGGGTTGGGGGCGGGGCGGCGGGTGGGTGTTGGTGGGTGTCGGTGGGAGGGGGCGGTGAGTAACGGCAGGACCTTTCAGATGCGGCGATGAATGGAGACGCCCGCACGGGGACGGGAAGGTAAAGGTTACGGCGTCGACACCAGGGGCGGGCCGAGGGCGGGCGCGGGAGGGGGGGGGGGGCAGAATGGCCACGGATTTGAGGGCCGCGGCGGCGGCAGGGGACGGAAAGGCTAAGACCGAGGAGGGGAGCGAGGATGTGGCGGCACGGCCAAGCTTTTACCATTTTTCCAGCGCGGGGATATATTTTGGTGTACCGGATTATCGAAAAATATACGTCATACAGGCGACAGAGGAGGTCCTAGCTTAATGCCGGATTTGTTTTATAGAGTATTGACGTGTGGCTCCTGCCGAACCTCAGTATAGAACCCCTTCCAGCCGGTGTCCGTACCTGAAAAATCCAGACTTCAGAAACACGTTTACACGCTCTAAAGGTTTATATCGGTACACAGTTAGGTACAAAACTGTACAGAGCACCCGGCCGCCGTCAGGCTGCCGGGGGCGCTCTGCCGCCGCTCTTATATCGCAGCGGGCCGAGAGAAACGCTTCTGAGAAAAGGAGAAGGGGAGGCCGAAAGCGAGAACGTGATTACCGGCAAACTCGTCCTCCTAAAGTGCCCCGCCGCCGCCACGGTCCGCGCAGGGGGAAAAAGTCACCCCGTCTCTCTCTCTCTCTCTCTCTCTCTCTCTCTCTCTCTCTCTCTCTCTCTCTCTCTCTCTCTCTCTCCTGTGCCCGCTCTCCGCTTGCTCACCCTGTTAATGGCGCCACCCCACCACCCCCATATGCAGAGGCGAAATTCGCATTATCCCGACGACACACCAAATCTCCCGGTGACGCATGGCCACTTGAGGGAGGCGGCGGCGGCGGCGAGAGGCAGTCAGGACGGAGACGTAACTCCGGGGGCGGGGCGGGGCGGCGGGAGGGCTGCACTCCGCGGCGGCGGGGGCCTCCCGTCCCGGTCCGGAGGCTCTTGTGCTTTATAAGAGGCGGCAAAACCTGACTGGCAGAATGCCACAAACTTTGGGCCCCCGCTGCTGCTGCTGCTGCTGCTGCTGCTGCGGCCCCCGGCCCCAACACGGCTCGCCCGCCGCCACACGACGCCTCCGCGAAGCGCCCAGCAGCTTCTTGCTGCAGTATACAGGGGACTGGAGGACTGGAGGGAGAGAGGCTTGCCAACCTGCTTTGCTATTCGTGGGACTCCTCTTAGTTTTTCTCATCTTTATTTGATCTTTAGGCACGGAGTGCAGCACAGCAGTTACCTTATCACCAATGATTGGTCCAAATCAAATCTCTCTCTCTCTCACTCTCTCTCTCTCTCTCTCTTCTCTCTCTCTCTCTCTCTCTCTCTCTCTCTCTCTCTCTCTCTCTCTCTCTCTCCCTCCCTCTCCTCTCTGTGTTCTGCATGCGTTTGTATGTGCGATAGTCATCTTCGCGCTCAGTCTCCGGGAAAACGTAGTCCGGAGGCGAACGAAGAACGGCCGAGGAGGAGACGACGCACATTCGCACGAACACGATATCAATCCGTCTCCAAACTCCCTTTCCTTCTTTTTCTTTGAAGACAGTGCGAGGCAGGAAAGAAACAGAGAAAAAGTAGGGGGTGCGCGGGAGTGTTGGAGTGAGAGAGGACACTATTCCGGCGGGGCCGCCGGGGAGCCGCGCGAGCGGAGGGAGCGAGAGAGGACGACGACTCGGCACTTCGGATTAAATCTACCTTGAAATTCGTCATTTACATTCCCCGACTGCAGTGTCGATCACAACCCCCGCCCCACCCCTCCCAACACACGCATACAACTGAGGCCCTCCCCATCGGAGAAAGTTTCAAAATGCTCAAGGACGAGTCTTTCTTTTCTTGTCGTGTTTTCGGGAGAAGAAGGGGGAATCGTATGCGTTCCTGGAGAAGGCGGTAGCAGAGGGGGAGAGAGAGAAAGAAAGGATTGGTTTATTTGGGCGAGTTGCCAAGACAAATGGCACCGTGCTCATTTTTTTCATTCATTCATTCATTCATTCGTTCCTTTATTCATTCATTTATTCATTCGCCCGGTTCATTTGCTCGTTCTTTCATTCATTCATTCAATGACACTCTCACCTGGGCATTCGGTGTTTCTGATATTCAGACAGTCATTTTCTCATTCATTCCGACGTTCATTCATGGCGGCCTCCTCGCCGTTCCTGGCCGGCGCCAAGGAGTCTGTGGACCCCTGGCGTTGCAGGCGCCACTGGCGCCACGCCGTCTTGAAGCTGCTCTGTCGCCTTGCACAACCGACCCGACCCCCCCCCCCCCCCTCCGGTCGGGGGAGGGCTCGAGGAGGGGGGGGGAGGGGGTTAGTCCGTGCGCGTGTGCGACAACTCCGAAGGGGCTCCAAATGGCTTTACGTCGGTTGTAAAAACGGAGCGGCCGGGCTCTGCCGGCCGGGGGCTGCCGGGGGCTGGTAAGCGAGTGCCGCGCCGGGCCGCAGGGGGGGGGGAGAATCCTGAGAGTCATTTCACTGCAATCACGGCGCCGCGGTACAGCGTGGCGCAGGCTGCCGCGTGCTGCGTCACGTCGCCGACCGTGTCACCCGCGGGGAGCACTACAGCCGCAGGCACTCCTTGTCGGCGGCGGCGTCATGCGGACCCCCGCGGCGGCGACGCACCGGCGCTGCGCCGTCGTTGTTACGCCGCCGTCGCCGTGTAACACGCGGACGACGGCGACGACAAGGCGCCGCGTGGATAACGTCCTCGAGGACGCGAGCCGCATGGCCGAAACATAATTGGCACGGTCTTGCTGGAGGGGGTAGGCGACACGCGACCGCCACGCGACGACACGCCCCGCGACACGCGCACCAGCCGCGCCGCACGTCAAGTGTGTGGCGGCGGTGGGCGGCGACGGCCTCGGTTTATGGGTCCGCCTGCTCCGCCATGCAAACGATGGGCGCCGTGCAGAGGCGCCGTGCAGCGGCAGCAGCAGCAGCAGCAGAGCTGGGCCCCGCCATGACCATACCACCGCGCCGAGGAGCTGGCGGCGGCGGCGGCAGCGGCCACGAGACACAAGACGAGGTCGGGGGTTCAAATACCGCGCGCGCGGCGTTTTCTTACGCCGCCGCAAGGCGACGGAGGGTGCAGCCGGCCCGGCAGGCCCTGCTCACTTGATCCATGCAGAGAGAGCGAGAAAGAGAGAGCGAGAAAGAGAGAGAGAGAGACGACCGGCCCGTAAACCAGGATCAGCGGGGCCGCGGAGGCTCAGACGGCCCCGCTGATGGCGCCGGAGGCTGCGCCGCTGCGCCGCAAGTGTTGCATTCAGAGTGGCGATCCCTGTTCGCAGAGTGCAGCGCCGATGACGCCGCCGCCGCCGCTGCCGCCCCGAGGCCCCGGGGGCGGCGGGGCGCCGGGGGCGCCGGAGCGGGCCGAAAATAATAATAATAAAATAACGTTGTCCTTGCCGCTCTCTCTCTCGCCGCAAAGAGAGAGAGAGGATGGGGAAGAAGGACAGGGGGGCGTATCGATTTCAAATTCGCGCGAGTGAGCGAAGCGAGCGGGCCAGAGCGGGCGACGACGTTGCGCGCACTTTTCAAAGTAATATCTTTCCGCCATCTCTTGTGTCTTCTTGTGCCCCGGCAACATGATACGCCGCCACGACGACGGCAAGACGCAGTGCGGCGACGGCGCACAAGAAGATGAACAACAAGAAGGCCCTCATCCCCCACCGGCTCATCCTGCGGCCGGCGCACACAGGCGGGAGGAAATAAGCGCGGCGGCAGCGGCGGCAGAGAGGTCCCCCCGATAAAGATGAAGGCCGGCGGCGGGCGGGCGGACACACAAAGCCAAGCGAGGACAAGGCGGGACTGGGGGGGGGAGGCGTCCGGAAAATACGTGGGAGAGAGACAAAGAGGGGGAGAGAGGGACAAAGAGGAAGGGAGCGAGAGCGGGAGAGAGAGAAGGGTGGGAGAGAGAGAGAGAGAGAAGGGGGGAGGGGGCCGAAAAAGAGAGCGAGGAAGAGAGAACAAAAATATGATGCAATGTGACACAACAAGGTTAAGACGACGCGCGGCGGCTGTGCTGTGGCCTCTGATGAACGGCAGGGCCCCTCCCCCTCCCCTCCCCTCCCCCGGGGGTGCCTCCCCACAAGTCCACATTACCTGCGGGGGGGTCGACCGTCCGCACCGAGACGTCGCGATCACCGCAGTGCGGCAGTCGTGAGGCCGATACCGACCGGGTCCCTCCGAGGAGACTCTCTGGTTTAAAATTAACCGTCCATGAATACTAAGAAGGGTTCGTTCCACAAATGAGCGTGGCGCCGCGGGGCGCTCCTGCCTGCCCGGACTGCTGAGGACCGCTGCACCGCTGCTCGCCCCCGGGAGACTGCACCCCCGCCCCTTCCCCTGGTCACAAAATTCTGACCGGAAATGCGGGGCCGCGCGGATTTCCGCCTCCTCATCTCAACGTTGATGTAACCGTCAACTTTACAGCGCCGCCGCGCGCATCCTCGGCAGTTAATGAGGTCGCACGCGCGGCCGGAGGGTTATTATTCAAAACCTATAAAAAGAGGAAATGGAAAATAATCATCATATCGACCCCCGAGCAGCGAGGCGCCCGCCGGCCGGTTTCGCTAGGAAGTTACCGAGTTACGGCGGCGATAACGATTACATTTAACGATGATGTCGGCGGAAAAAGGGGGAGGGGGAAGGAGGAGGTGGAGGGGGGAGGGGCTGTTAACGAAATATTTTTCAATAAAACGCTTTTAGTGAGAAAGTAAGGGCGGTGCCGTAAAAGTGCGGCGCGGCGGCGGCTCCGCGGGGCCGGTGCAGCGGCGGCGGTGGAGCTGGAGCCGGCGAGAAGAGCGGCGGCGACGGACCGGACGGAGTGATGAGGAAGGTGTAGCGGGCCGATAAGGGCCGGCCGCGGCCGTAAACACGGAGATTCGCCTCATAATCAGCCAATAAACGTGAAGCTAACCTGCGAGGATTTGACACTCCCCCCACCCACCCCCTCTGCTCTCTCTCTCTCTCTCTCCCTCTCTCTCTCATTCCCTCATTTCCGCGCGCGGGGTATCGTCAGAAGAATGTCATGAAATACTTCGAAACTGGGGGGAAAAATATTAAAAAGAACAATCCACGGAAATATGTCCTTGCAGACACAGAGAGGGTAGCCCGGGGCTCTTTCTCGCTGTTTCGCACCGCTACCTCCGTTCGCGTCGATACCCCCTCCGCGTGCGCGTTGGAACGCGACAGCCAGCCGGTCCCTCGTGGTCCCTATCTCTCGGGCCGGCGGCCGCGGCCGCGGCGAGTGCGAAATCCAGAGTGAGTTTACTGCCGTACCGGCGGCGGCAGCAGCAGCGAGAGAGAGAGAGAGAGAGAGAGAGAGAGAGAGAGAGAGAGAGAGAGAAAAGAAATGAGGAATCCGTAAAGAAAGGAGAAAGAGGTAATTTAAGATCGTTCGAGCGAGAGATTGCAGCAAACTATTGACGGGGGGGGGGGGGGGGGGGGGGTACTGGCGGCGCAAAACGATAGGGGGTGCGCCGCGCCCCCCAGCAGCGTGTCCCACCTCTCTTTTGCGCACTCACTGCACTGTCTACTCCCTTACCTTCCTTCTCACTCTTGTACGAATCGTAAATGAGCACGGGGGCGAGAAAAGAGGAGCAGGGCAGTGCTTGTTTATGGCCAAATGGAAAATGGAATCAGGTTTTGCATTTTAATCAAACGGGGGTGGTGCGGACGAAGAAGGGGGAAGGGGAGCGGGAAGGAGGGGGGGGGGGGGGAGTCGGCGTCTGGGGACCCCGCGCCGCGGCGACAGCAGCCGCAAGTACTGCTGCACGTGGGACTTGAAGACTCCCCATTTTGGGAATGCGAGGGTTTTCAAAAGCAGGGCTAAGCCCGATAACAAGTCAAAAATCAAGTTTGTTTTAAAATGTCATTACTTTTCAATTTCATTACTTCTGGCGATCTTTTCGGAGGTGGGGCGGTGGGGGGCGGGGCGGTACCGACCTTCTCAGACCGTGTTGGACCATGCCGAAATTCGAGCAGTTTCTAGCTAGATCTACACGAGCACGAATTCCAAACTAGAGCCACTGGTGGTGCCCTACACCGGCAAGGGCGCCGGTTTCCACCGCGGCCGACAGCCCGCGCCATCTGTTGGAGGGGGGGATGCAGTCTGTGCGCGAGGGGTAGCGCCGCGCTGGCGCAGCGTCTCCTGCGGCGGGGAGTATGCCTGAGATTGTACCCCACCCTTCCCGGAGCCGGCCTCATCAGTCCTCTCCTGTTCTCTTCTCAAGCGATATGCTAGAGACCTACCTCGCACCTTCCTGTACCTATTGGCACACGGCGCATTGATGGCACATCTGTATGTATTTGGAGCAGAGACCCAGACCCCTCCGCTCATCCTGGAGGCGAGCTCGCTACTGCGCCATCAAGCCAAAGTCGCTGCAAGTTCTTTTCTTTCGGCAGTGTTTGGTTATTTTCACAACAACCGCACACCGCACAGCCCACCGCGTACAGTAACAATGTTTTCCACCTGACTTAGCCTAATTAGCAGCACAAGCACACAGGAGTGGTGTACTGATGGCGCGCTGCAGCTGCCTCCGCCTGCCTTAGGCAACCTTACGCCACAGCTTGTCGGCCCTGTGGGCAAGGCGGGGAAAGGCACCAGCAATCACACCGTGTGTGTCTGGGCGACCTCCGGCAAGACTGTTAAGCCGTCTCCTCGCAGATTTTCCGGCAAAATTTCCGGCGTGGCAGCCTGGTCCGACGCTGTCGCCGGCGCGAACTTGCAGGCCGGCTGCATCTGCATGGCCGCCGTCCGCCCCGCCATCTCAGATCTCAGACGGAAGTGGCGGTGCCGGGGGCCGCGGCGGCGGCGGCGTCGGCGTCGGCGGTGGCCGCGGGCCGTGCGTCCAGAGGAGGGGCGGCGGCAGCGTCGGCGTCGGCCCAAACAGAGATCGGGCTGTTTTTCGTGAAATTGTTTGTGTTTCCCGAACAGCCCTGCGGCACGCCCCGCTCGGCGCACAGCAGCGCGCGCACAGGGGGGCGGCGGCGGTGGGCTGCTGCCGGTGGTGGCGGTTGCAGCAGGATGCCTCCCCCCCCCCCTTCCCCACCTCCTCGAGAGACATCACGTTCTTTGAGGACGGACCCCGCACCCCGCTCGCTGCCCGGCCGCACGGACTTGCGCGGACTCGTCGTTGGCACCGTCATCGTCTTCGACAACGGCGTCCCCTGTCTGTCCCCGCGTCTCTGCCGGATCACTTCAGCGTCCGAAGCCACTCTACACACACACGCAGGCACGCACACGCACGCACGCTGAGTAGAATATCAGCTGAGCGGGACGGTACTGTCGCTCAGAGCTCTGCGCGCGTGGCGGGGCGCGGCGGACGCGTCGGCTAGTCTAAACACTCGCCGGCCCCCGCCGCCGCGGCACGCCACGCCACGCCACGGCACGGCCGTCCCCAACGCCCCCGCAGCTGCACGGCACGGCGCCCCGGGATACGCGCGTCCTCACAGTCATCGCGAAGTCCTCGGCATGGGCGGCGTCCTCACAAGTCATCTCGGATGGCCGCGTGTACTGCGTGACTGCGTGCGTGCCGGCGTCGTGCCCTCAAGACGAACACCAAAAGTAGAACACCAAAGCGACAACGCCCCGGCACACCGCAAAACTATGGCAGGGCGCACATTTAGGCCAAACAAAGCCTTGTACGGTAGGGAAAATTCACATTCGATTGACGATCAAAATAATCGAGTTTTTCCTTCCAGAGCTGCAATAATCGGGAACAGAACGGGCACATCAGGGATTCGTATCGCTCCTCGAAATATCGTTCAGACTGGCAACGAAATGGGCATTTCTAACGAGTCTCGAAAACCGTACCACACCCTTAAAATTGTAGGCTTGAATCAAGAATTTGTCCCCGAGAATGTGAAAATGCTTAGGTCAAGCATACGCATTTAACGTGATGTAAGGTGTATGCTTGAATCGTGCATCCATATTTAGGGTGATGATTTCGAGCATATGATGTATTCTCGGGGACATATTCGTGATTCAACCATACAATTTTGAGGGTGAACAAGAACAGGAACACTTGTGCCGAAACAGGAAGTATGAGAGGTAGCACGGTAGGAGTATCTCCTCAGCGGGTCTCTGTGCGATTCATCATAACACCTTTTTCGCTCCTCGCAGTGCTCTTCTTCTTTCACTTCCGTCCGTTCTCGAGCCTCGTCGGATATGCATGTTCAGTCCGAAATCGACCCGTGATCGACATTTTCAATTCTGATAAAGAAGTCACTGTCGACTATATCGAAACACTTGATGGGAATTTGGATGCCTCGACAGGACCTCCCCCACGACCCGCGGCAGGAGTACTGACCTGGGCGCTGCTGCTGCTGCTGCCGCTGCTGCTGCCGCTGGTGCTGACGGTGCCGGCGGCGCCCCGGGGATCCTGGGCGGCTGCACGCGCACCGGGATGGCCGTGGCGGCGGGGCTGTGGCGCGGGCCGGCCGCCCTGCGCACGCCGGCCAGCCTGGGCCCCGCTCCTCCTCCTCCTGCGTCACAACAAGAAGGCCGTGACTCAGGGTCTTGTTATCTCGCCAGAGGTTCGCCAGGAATCTGCCGGCTGGCGGCGGCGGCGGCGGCGAGCAAGGCGGCAAGTGCATACTGTGAGGGCGGCGAGCCCTCTGATGAGCTGCGAGTGTTTACGCTACCCGGCTGCGGTCCCGACCAGCCCCGGTGGCAGCGGCGTCCGGGAGGGTGCGAGCTGCGAGCAGTAGGAGCAGAGGGAAGCCCGGCGCTGGCGAAACCGGAAGCAGGAGGAGACCGATGGGGAGGGGGGGGGGGACGGCCGCCCGGAAACAGCTCTCCAAGGAAGCCCCGCAATCGTTGCTGTCCCTTGTCCCCTCGCAGCGGCGTCGCCGCAAGCATCGCGGATCTGATGACTTGAAGCGCGAGAGGGGGAGGAGGGGGGAGGAGGGGGGAGGAGGGGGGAGGAGGGCGCGCTCAGGGCTGGACAAGTCCTGACCTGCCGCTACTACACCCCGACTCGTCTTTCTTGGCCGGAGTGCGCGCGAATCTCTGTGTGTGTGTTGTGTGTGTGTGTGTGTGTGTGTGTCTAAGTACTACCCGTGGCCACCACCACCACCGCCGCGGGCCGCCGCCGCCGCCTGCCTACGAAGGGAAGAATGTCGGTGAAGGGGAGCGAGGAGGGGGGGGGGGGCTGCAAAGCGCGCACTTCCCCGCGCACGGGGATTATTTTTAAAACGTCCCGCGCGCGCCTTGCGCGGACCGTGCAACCAACACGCGTCCGGGACCGTGCGTGAGGGGACGTCCGACACTGGGGACGCCGCCGGCGTGTGTGTGTGCGTGGGGGGGGGGGGGGGGGGGGGGGCACGAGACGACGTGGTCAAGGGGTCAAGCAAGTACAGGTGATACAGAAACGCCGAGGATTCCCTGCGGATGGGCATTCCCGCAACGGACTACCTCCGTCTCTTCTGGCTCGGCCGGACGCCTGAGACGGAAAGAGACGGAGCGAGTGCATTGCGGGGCCAGCCTAAACTGCTTTGAGAATGCGCCGGGTATGGAGTACACTAGGGTGAACGCGGTCATGACATAATAGGCATTTCCTACGAGGCTCGAAAACGGAATTAAAAGGACAAGACTAATTTCAGGGCGGAACCGGGTAGTATGAGAAATCATCGCACTGTCGTGTACCGAAATGTACACTCCGCAAAGCTTAAATTTCCCGCGCGGCCAGCCCCTGGGTCTCACAGCCAGATGGGGGATACTCCCGTCACGTAAACCTAACGAAGGCTCGTCAGTAGGAATCTGTTGATAATTCATGAGTAAATATTGAAGTGCTACTAACATCGCCTCCCTAGGTCTTTCCTACACTTTCCTATCCTTCCCTTGCAAACCCGGAGTGGACAAACAAAACAGCACTATGGCCCGCTGCGGGAATAGGCATTTCCAGGCTCCACAACGGAAGTAGAAGGAAAAGAATACGTCCAGTGTTCCAGAGCAGGTGGTATGAGATATTATTACCTCCGCCCGTTTATGCCCTGGAAGTATTTTTGTTCTTCTATACTTCCGTGTACGAGCCTCGTAAGAAAAGCGTACACTCTTCGACGGGCGGTTGCTCATCCGTCTCCGTCCCGCAGAGGGTGTTCATGTTCTTCCACTTCCGTTCTCGTGCGGCTGGAAGTGCCTATTCGCGTAACTTACGCGCGTGGCGATTACCGGATCGGGACGCATGACGCGGCGGTGTGTGTGGCGAAGGCTACCCCGCTGGGAGTGGTAAGCTTCGGCGGGCCGCCGCGGTGCACCGGCCGCACCACCGCCGCCTGCAGCTGCACGGCGCCGCGGCCCCGCGGCACGCCCATCAGCGTACACAAAGCGTGACTGAGGTAAACAATCTGTAAACGCTAAGTAAGCAAAGAAACCAGAAAGGCCCCGAGAGGAGAAGGAGCTGGCGGGCAGCGGCGGCGGGGCAGGTGACTTACTGGGAGTAAATGAACTGTCGGCCGAGGATGCCGAGGGGCAGCACCCCGGCAGCGGCAGCGGCAGCGGCAGCGGCAGCGGCAGCAGCGGCAGCTCCCTACTCGAGTCCCTGCTCGCGGACCTACCTCCGTCTGGAGCTGCTGCGGCTCCGGGCCGCGTCCTGCTCATGTCCGTCGCCATCCTCCTCCTCCACGCAGTAGTCCGGGAACATGTTCAACAACCGCCAGCGAGGATCGCGGCCACGACGGCGCACGTGTCGCCCGCGAAACGGCCAGGGTGAGCGCACGGCAGCGGACGTCGCGCACCCCGCGACCCCCCGCCGCGTCGGGAGCGCCCCCCTGGGACGTCGACGTCCACGACGACGCCGGCCTCTGGTCCTTCTCCCCTCGGCACTGGCGCGGCTGCCCGGCCGGGTGCTGCGTGCTGACTGAGGACCCCGCCGGGCGGGGGCAGTCGGGGCAGCCGGGGCGCGTCGACTGGCGGCAGCGGCGCCGGGGCGGCTGGCCGGGCTCTAGTGGGGGGCGCTCGAGTACCACGAAACCCGGGTATGGGGGGAAATAGATTCAAAAACAGAGTGGAACCCGTGGGACCATAACCCACTTCCACAGCGCCACAAGTTTGATCATTCTTCTCCACAACCGTCCACAACAATTTGATGAATTAATTTTTTCCCGATAAACAAAATTCCAATCTCTCTGTTCGAACCCACTCCATGGCTTTTAGGAGTAAAGGAAATTAGTAATTAACAAATACTTATAGTAAGCAAAACCCCTGGGTGCACCTCGAGGACCAAGAGATAGCGTTTTGGCTGAGCCAGCCGAGGTCCCCCCCCCCCCCCTCACTCCGCCACCAACCGGCCGACCTCGCGGACCCGCGTTTTCTTTCGGTCATGGTACGGAAACAGCGCTCGTCGGAGTGATGACTTTACGTGTCTCAAACAGAAAAACCAACAAGAATCTGGTAGAGAACTAGTGTCGAGCAGAGAGTTCCAACCTTCCTCTGTGTGGAAACGGAGTTTGGTCACTCTGTTATATTCCGTTCAGGAGCCTTATGATCAAACGTAAGGGTCCGCAAATCGGCCTCGGTCGAATGACGTCTCCCAGTAGCCCTTCACCTCCCCTGATCTAAAGTTCATTGTTTTTGAGCTACGGCCAGGAGAAGGGGCCGCGCGACGCTGCGTGCCTGCCGCGACTCGCGTTTGAATCTGCCCGGGCTGCCCGGGCCGTGACGAGCCAAGCCAACTGCAGGGCCTCCCCGGGAACGTTCTGGCTTTCGCTGGCGCTGGGAAATTTCTTACGATCATGGGGAAGAGCCGGCACGGAGTAACTTCTCCCAATGCGTTAGCCCATGTAACGTACGTCATAGAAGGACCAGTCAGGCAGTGCCGCGCCGTGGCACCCGTGGGACCTCGATGCTCCGCCGCCAACGAAAAAACGTTCGCGCGCGGTGGCGGTGGGGGCCCCCACGGCTACTGGTGGCGCGGGAGCCGGCCGGTGCGTGCCAGTGCTGTGTGTGCCGTCGGGGGGACGCGCTGGGGGTTGGGAGAGCAGCTGGCTAATACTGATAATTTATAGTATTTAGTTAATTCTTTGACACTATTTACTCCAGAAATTTAAACTTTATGTCTACTTTCTGACGTGAAAGACTGACATCAGTCGGTCCCCCAGTCCGCACAGGCGGAAAGTGCCGTTACATTTACTAAAAAAGTACGTTATATTCGGAATTTCGCTTGGTACCACCAAAATCTGCGTTTTATGAGTAAGACCAGTATATGGTTCACAACATCGAGAAAAATACGCTTCATAAAATTAATCTGATTTTACTGCAGCTGCAGACGTTTCGCCCTCACTAGTTCTGAGCCGCCGGGGCTGCCTGCCGTCTGCTAGGGCCTGCGCAGAACCCTCTGCGCACACGTCCCCCACCCTGCCCCTTCAGAAGAGCCTCACCCCCCCTGGCCTGTTAGTGGTCCCACGGGTGCCACGCCAGTGGAGCTTCATTTTTGAGCAAAGTATTTCAAATTTAAGGAAAATTAGGAACTCAGGCAAAAGTATAACTTGTTCTGGTTCGATTCTTCCTCTTCACGACGGTCCATCTTTTATTTCAAATAGTGCTCACATTGCAGAGCCCATCTAACAGAACCTCAGGCCTGCATTTCGACGGCCCCGCTGCCTGACTGGTCCTTCTCTGGTATACGTTACATGGTTAGCCTTTACCTTCCCTGCCCTCCCCCATGCTCGCACTCCTTGTAGCCTCGCAGCAGGCTCCGAGTTACGCTTCCCCACGCGGCAATGTGTACTCCAATGTCGTTACTTGTGCAGGCAGACGACTGTCAAAGCGGGCCGACCAACCACATTTCCCCCCGAGAGTAAACAACGAATGTGCGGAAGGTTTGATTCAATACGGCGGAAAAGCAAGTGAGTGTCAGGTTTGTCGCAGTTGTTAATACGCCACCATTCGCTTGCTGGTTCTTACGTGTGTCTTTCCCTGCAGTGGAGAACTATCGCAAAGGTAGAAATTTGGAAGAGGAGTTGACGAGGGAGAAGATACCTGTTCCTGATTTACCTCAGAACTTTACGTGGATGAAGGTATGGAGACGTAACTCAATGTTTTGTTTTTAGTGTGTTTTTGTAAGCGATTCCCAGTCCGAAAACCGTGCTCTCACCCCACTCATTTCCTGCTGCTCAGAGCCCCCCCCCCCCCCCTGCCTCCCTCTTCGTCCGTCCCCCACTCCTTCGACCCCAGCGCCGGGGCTATGACTGAGGCGCCTCGGTCCCCCCTCCTCTACGCGGCCTCTTGGTCTAGGGGTATGATTCCTGCTTTGGGTGCAGGAGGTCCCGGGTTCAAATCCCGGAGGGGCCCGTCGTTTTTACTCGCCTCGAATATTTTTGAAATCATTCTTACTGGTTGTTTCTGAACCTTCTTTTAAACATAACTCTCCATGTGAAGTAATTTGTTTTGAATTGTTTGTTGCAGGTTAATGGTGGAAGTAAGATAAGGAATCTTTTAGATGTCGCATTTAAGGGTTTTGTCGAACATGGTGCTGTGGTTTGGACAGGATCTGGAGCATCTATTAGCAAGGCCATCTCATGTGCGGAGATACTGAAACGCAAACACAGGGCTCATCAAATAACTAAAATATGTTATAGAAAGTATGTCCTAAAATAACTACTAAATTTGTGTTGCTGCCCCCCATGGAACTGTTCTATTTTGAAATCTTCCCTTTCCTTCTAGATCAGAAGAGTTTTGGGAGCCTTTACTACCAGAACTAGATGAATTGGTGGTTGAAAGAGATGAGCCCACAATTCACATTCTTCTTTCCAGGGATCCTCTCAACACCAATGAACTAGGGTAAGATGTCCAAATGACGAAATAATAATGTTTGGATTTGGTATTAGCTCATATCTCCTCTCATTGCAGATACCAAGCACCAGGTGAAATTGACCAATCCTTTAAGGAAGATAGTGTTAAAAACCCTAATTTGCCCAGAAATTCTAACAGTAGGAACAGGAAAAAGCCATACACCTCTAATCCGAAGAACCAGGTACAGAGGGGCAACCCTCATAAAAGTAGTGAAAGTAAATCATGAAAATCTAATGTTTCATGAGTTTTTAAGGACTATGCGAAATAAAAAAAGAACTAAAAAACTGACTGGATTCCTAAAAAGTTTATATTCATACAGAAATTAATACAAGTACAATAAAATTCAAATGCACTTGGGAATAGTTACTTTGTTCCCTATGTACACTAGAACAATTATCACTGATTTGGTCCAAATAAAAAAAAATAAAGGAAGAACGGCTACTCTAAATTACAATCAATAAATATAAGCAGAGCACGGTACCTTACATTTAATTACAGATGTATAATAATTGAGGTACATTGTTTGTACAAAATAATGATTTATAAAACTGTACCATACAAAAACATCTGAAGAGTGGTACATTCACAAGGTTAACACACAAAGCCATGTTCAAGCAGTGCTTTCACATTTATTTATAATAAATTAAACCATGTCTAACTATACATCAAAAGAAACACAGAATACATAACACACATTCCATGCTTCCCAGTTGATCTTACAACATTGAATCATACTTGTCACGTCCTGTGTTTCCATGGCACCACAGAGAGGATTGCAGAAGCAAATTCCAAACAGCAATCAAGTTAGAATAGTCTTCATGTCTTGTTTGATTGGTTGGTCTACCGTGATAAGCCAACATAAACACGTAATAATTATACAGCTAGTATGTATAGCTCTAGCCCAGGTGACTATACGCAGTTATATGCTCTGTTGATGGACAGAAATAGCAGGAATTAGGCAATATTGTCTTGCTTTCCAAAAGACTACACAATATACTCAATTGAACCAGGCAATGAGATTTTAGACAAGAGTCTATTAAATAGGTTACAGTTAGAACAGCTAGTTTAATCAGTGATACATTCCCCATACGAAAGAAGAAGAAAAAAAAAAGGATTTTCCAGCCTCTAGTCTGCCACATCGCAGTCCAGTTTTGTGAAAATGTACCAGCAAAAGAGACATCAACACATACGCATGACATACCAATCATGAGTCTGTCATCTCCCACAGTTACCCTTGTCAAAGAGAATGATAAAGTCTTTGAGTGTCAGCTTCAGCTGACAGCTTTTTGTTTTTTCTTGACAGTCTGAAGAAACATTGCAAGAAGTTCCTTAACAAAAATACAAAAAAAAAAAAATAAAAAAAAAATTGAGAGGGCACACAGTAGCACTACACCTTGGATGAAGAAAACCTGGAGTACATACAAACTATCAAAACAACCTACCAATACCCAACAGATCAATTTAAAAATTATTATACTTTTGATGATTTACAATGGAGATTAACAGGCAGGGCAAATCACATGACGGTCACTAAAAGTCAGATTTCAAGTACAAAGTCACCACTAGTACATGGAAAAACTGTTGCTGAGAGAGAACACTCTAGACACAGGCCAATAGGGTGCTTGGCAATCCACCAACAGTCAAATCTATATCTCATGGCAGTAAATTGCTTTTGCGAGCATGTGACTGATACAAAGTTGGTTACAAACACACAATGTCGGATCTCTCACTATCATTGATACACATATTTCAAGTGAGAGAGGCAACTTCCTCAGTGCTGGTTAATATTAGAGGACCCAAGTTTAATGGGTGCATGGGCAAAGAAAAATTTGCTGCTGTGAGGTAGCTTTAAAATCACAGCATTTTAAGCATTAAGCTTCTGATTCACCAGTCCCTGCTTCTTCTTCCAGAATAGGCACAATAAGATTGTCTTTCGACATCAAATTGTATTTTGTCACAAAAAGAGTGAACCTTCTGCATAGAAACGTTTCATTCTGGAACACACAGAAAACAACAGTTAGACTGTTACAAAACACGCTCAGCAGACTTAGACACACACACCAAAAAATCCAGGTAACACATGATATGAGATAACTTGCCTCAAATTCATCAAATATGGTGCGATGGTGAAAATAGGCATGGGAAAAAATCCTGTAAACTCTCCGGCAGACTGATCCCAGCTTGGCAACTGATGAATCTTTAATGCTGACTCTGGAAGTAGATAGAAAAAGGGGCATTATTTTAGAGGTTACATAAAACTTCAGCTCGTATCAAGATATGCTCCTAACTCTGAACGTGGTCAGAAAATAACACAATGTCACATAATAAAACCAGAACTAACCTGCTAGGGAAATATTTATTGCTGTTTAAGAGACAAGCAGCACCATCCAATGTGTGTCTTGTGTAGTCAATTGCAGCACATTCTTTGGGTGTTTTGTGAGCAGCACACAGGAAAATCCACTGTTCTGTTGCAGTCATTTGTGTGCACGTTTCTGGGTGACAGTCAGCCTGAAGTCGAACAGCTAGACCATTGAGCTCCATACAGAATTGCCTGTGGGGTGATGTGATATATTTAGCACAATTGTTAAACAATGCAACATCAACAAGAGCAGTAGCAGCAACTACCTCAGATGCTCATATTTCCAGACACCTTCATCTTGTCCTTCAGGTGGTGTAAGAATCTGTGCTATGTTGGATGGTTCCCGGCGTATTTGCTGCTGAATATATTGTTGGACCGCAAGGGTGCTATCCATTTCTTCGAAAGGTTCATCTGGCCATCTGCTGAAATCCTATAGAAAAATAGGAAGAAATTGAATCTTGACACAATGAATTAAAACTGTCAACCAGGCATAACAAACAGTGCAAGAAATTTAAGAATAAAAATTTGATTAGAGTAACAGGTATTGAACACTGGTAAAGCTTACATTTATATTCAATAATACGAAAGAAATGTCACATTGCTTGCAAAATAACAAGAAAAAGAATTGCGAACATAAACATGGTTAATTAAACAATTTCTATGAAAATTGGCTGAACTCCATACTAGGTTAGAAAACACAGCAGTCGGTTATCTGTTGAAGATTTAAGTTATGTTCCTACATAGAAACCGGCCGAAAATTTCTCTGATAAGAAAAATGATGTCGGAAGTAGGAAATTGTTTGTTTTTGTCCAGTGAAAAGGTGTGCTTTCTGGATGACAGGGAGTGGGCTAGCTGACAGGTTACACCTATTCAGTACGGTCATGACTACAATAGAGTTAAGACATAAGAAGAAAGCGGGGAAAGTAAAAGAGCAGATAGAAAATCGTTTAACACGATGTTCAAAAACAGTATTTACCTTGGCTTTTGTACCCGGTTTATTTCTCCTCAAAATTGCAATTCCGTCAGCCATCTTCATGTTCGCTTGTAGCAGTACGGAACAGTCTCACTAACATCAAAACACCGAAAAAGAATTACCGTCTTTCTCGACATGAAAAGTGAAAATTCAACACAAAAAAAATTCAAGTATACATGGCTGAAGTTCACGGAGAGAAACGTTGCCATGTGCTACAAAACATCCCGTTTTTTAGTGGTTGTGGTGATATGGTACCACTGCTCGGCGCGCTGGTTTGAACTGTTCGAACTGTGCTCTGAAATTTGGAGCTGGAAATTTTATTTCCCCAGATGCCTCAAACAGCTGCATGTCTTCCGCAAGTTTTCTCCCGTTATATCGTATGAAAAACAAAATTGGTCGTTCTGGTCTGGGATCATGGGATTACTTCTGTAAGTTGTTTCACATATGCTTTCCTGATGTACGGATGCTTAACTAACTGGTAGGCAAGGATTGGTAACTGGTCATTTATTTTGGTCAAGAGATTCTTCACACAAAAATCCAACAAATCCAAGCACAAAACTAGTAACTTACATTTAAAGAACATTCAACTTCCAACAGTGCTGAAGAGAAAATAACAATCATTAGTATTTGATGCCTACAAAATGCTCCCACACTATTGCTTTGGTAAACTTTGAGCACTATCAAGATACCCGAATCGTGATGTTAGTACCATTGTACACAGAGTGATGGCTGGGAAAAGTCACTTAATATTATAATTGGCCTACATTTTAAGTTCTACAATTCCACCTTCAGTTAGTTGGCATACCCAAACACCTTAAAAGTTACCGCGAAATAAAAATAGCTACAGTATCGACTCAAGGAAGAATTTAGTCACAAAAGCTGCCAGTGAGGTAAATGGTCCTTAAAGTAGTAAAGCTGAAAATTGATCTCAAATTAAGAAAACAAAAATGTTCAGCGAGGAAAGTCTTACTACTAAGCAGTCTGCTTTCAAAATTCACTGAAAAACAAACATTCAATAACCACTAGTCATGTGCAGTCTTTCACAATACTTAGGAATATGGACGAAATTTTTCATGAAATTGTTTTTAAAAAAAGGTATTGTCATAGAAATTTTTAACATGACCAACTAAGTACAAAAATCAACAAAGTAACAAACAAATTGCAGTTCAGCTTTAAAAAAAAAAAACATTAAAGATTTGTACAAACAATAACACAAGTAGGACAACACATTGATGCAACAGTAATTGTAAGTGTCAATATGACCTTACGCTTTGTGGTTAAGCTCAAAACTGTAACTTAAGCATTAGTTACATGGTTTACCTTATTCTTACCAACCCTTCTGGGATTTTTAACAAAAAGCCATTCTTGATAGGAAAATCAGGAAGAGAATATCATATGTTGCCTTATGGTAAGTAAGTGGACCCGTCAAAACCACAGGAATAAATAGTTAAGCATCTAACAGACTCTGCTAATGGAGATGTACATGAATCATTCCAGTATGATTTATGAGCATACACTGTCATTCTGGTATCATCTTTTCAACAAGCCTTGGCTCTTCAGTAGGTGTTCTCTGAATAATTGGTAATCGTCACTTAGCAGCTCCATTGAACTCTGTTTGGCTTGTGTAAGTGCCTGTATCACATCGGTCTCTTCTTTCATTTTCAGCGTCTTATATAGATTTCTCATTTGAGCAAGATCCAAGTTGACATAATTGTTTGCAAACTCTACCAACAGCTCCAGTTCCCGGTGGAGGTACTCTGAAACTGGTCTAGCTCTGGGAGGAGAGGAACTTTTGGGTTGATCCAATCTGTGTAGTAAGCTGGAAGAGCTGCTTTCACCTACTTCTGACCTGTAAAATAAAAAGAAGTACAAGGGCGTTAAGACAAATGGGGTTCATAAAAAGCTTGAGACATAAATTATTCAAGCTGAGTTTACCTTCCAAAAGTGGATGGCATTTCAGAAGAGGTGTAAGGTGGTGGTGAATCACCTCCTTCTACTTTTTTTGGCATGATCCTCACACAGCGCTCCCAGAACTCGACAGTACCCAAGCTCTCCTCCAAGCTGCGTGATTCCAGGTATCTTTTAAAGTGCTGCCGTCCATCGTTACTTGCTAAGACATTTGCCACACTGTCTGTCCATCTGTCTAGGTTCTCTCTGGTTATATTGAATCCATCTCCACATTCTAAACATGGCACACAACTCATTTTCAATATGTTCAGTGGATTGTTTCCACCATGCCCTGCAATTCAAGAAAGCTCAGAAAAAACTGAGAAACAATTCACCTGACAGGTATATAAATCAGAAAGTGTCACACTCACAACCCAAATTTCACAAATGAGGTCCTAACCTTTTTTCGGGTAACTCCTGTCAGTTCTGCTAAGAAGCTAATACATAACCTTAACTAATGCTTTTGAGATGCAGACGATTTCTGCCATGTGAAGGTTTCAATTAGGTCAGTTATCAACCATTTCAGTCCTCGGCAAATACTCGCTTAATCAGCAATCATAACAAACAGCATAAAGCCGACCGAAACAAATGAGCGTGCAACGTCGACGGCTGGGCAGCAACGCAGCAGCAGACGAAACACGAGAGGAAGACCAAGATGTGACCTGACGTGTTAGGTCTTTCTTGATGCTAATGTGCTGACAGCCTTACGACTTAAGGCCCTAAAGATTCTTCCTTCTTCGCGTTTTGTTGACGGAGAATAAAAATGCAACGACCCGGTGATGGTGTTTGGAGGGGTTGTCATGAATGCGAAGCGGTGACCTAATACAGGGGGTGACATGCCACCCCTAGGGAACAACAACAAGCTGAAACCCTTGCCGACAAAGTCGGTCAAGGCGACCGACGTCCTCCGTCGACCGGTTACGATTCTGCGATTTTGACCGGAGGAGAAAAGCGTTCCCGGCATCATTGGGCGAGGAATTCATCCCCCCGGCGGGAGCAGGGAGGGCCTGTCCTGCCACCTCGGCCGGGAACGTGGTGCCCTCCGGTGCCCCCCCCCCTTCCCCGCCCCCGCGCCCGCGGCCCCCGCGGTGCTTGTGTCGTGGTGCCCCTGGCCGCCCCCGCCCCACCCCCTCGGGGATGCGTGCGGAGCGGCTCGGTTAGCCGCCCCCTGTCGAACGCGGCGCCCGCAAGGGAGAGGGAACGACCGGCAGCGATTCGCACGCGCACTTCCTTGGCGCTGGATAGCCCAGGCGGGCGAGGCCAGCAGGCAGCAGCCCAGCGGGGCCCGGCGGAGCCCAGCGGAGCCGCGGGGGCCGCGGCGGCGGCGGGGGCGGGGGCGGAGGGGGCCACCAGCGGCGCCGCGCCTGCGCCGTGCCGAGTTGTGCCTCACGCTGCCACCAGGCCAAGCACAGGGGGTAGGGTAGGGGATCGATTTTTCGCGCCCGCTCCGTGGCCGCCATCTTGCAGGGCTCAGAGCACTCGCCAGCTCGACTGCTAGCTCTGCTCGCTCTGCTCGCTCCGCCGGCCGAGTAGGCAACCCCGTCGTCGTGCTGTGCCCAGCCCAGCGACTGTCGCGTGTAGTGAAAGTGTGTGCGTGCGCGCGTGCGTGTGTGTGCGTGTTATTAGAGTGGCCGCGATGGCTCACTGAGCGGAGGCAAGGATTTACCTGGAGCGCTAGGAGGACGGCGCGAGCACGCCCCCGTGGACTCAGGTGAGTGGACGAGTTCGTCGAGGCGCCGAGGCCGCGGGCCGCCGCCAGGTCCTTCCGGGCCGTGGACACCGTCGTGGCCGCATCGCATGCCGTTCCGTCGGCCCCCGGAAAAAGAAATTAGAAAGTAGGGACCCGCCTCGCGGAGTGGCCCCGCCACACACTCGCACAGCGAGCAGCCCCCCCGTGACGTCGCGTTTTGTGTTCTCTGCCCGAGTATGTTCGGACGCTCATTCGTGGAATGTCAAACAGGCGGCCCTTTTGCAATCCCTGTAATCCGGCGTGTGCGCGCATTGGTGACGTTTCTGGAACGGGCGCCACCCCGCCAGGCGCCACCAGGCCGTGGTGAGGGTTATGTCGTGACCTTAGCCCGTGCTCGGCCAAGCACGCCCCTCAGCCCCCGCCCGCAGGCCTACGCAAGCCCTCCACGAGGGCTCCCCTCTCTGCAAGCCCTCGTCAAGCCCTCGTCAAGCCCTCCCCGGCCCGTTCGCAGGCGGGAAGCTCTCCGACCCAGACACGTTCCAAGTTCTCACGAGTCGTCGCTTGAAGCCCCGCCGCCGCCCCCTCGCCCCCTTCCTTCCTAACTGACATCCCGTTTGCTCCTTGGATGTTCCTCCATACGCGCGATGCGGTTTGTCGGCCTTTAGTTGAGCTGGGGGACACCGATTGAAGATGAACACTCATATTTTGAAAATGAAATGCTTTTGATTGCTTCCTATAAGACCCATGTTTTGGGTCGTGTTTGTGACTGCCTTTATCCACTTTCTGTTTTAAACAAGGCCAGAAAAATACCCCCAACCTCCTTCATCTTCAAGGCCCTTCGATTCAGTACAGTTTGTCTTTAAAAACTAGACTCGGTGTCTCTCCAGTCTCGAGTCTTGGTTGAAGCTTCCTAGTCCAAGACTTTCTTTCAGGTTTTAAATTGTGTATCGCAGGAGAAAGGGACAAATATCTGGGCGTGATGACGCTAGAGCTCGGCAACTCCCCCCCCCCCTCCTCTCCCAGCACAGACCACGACCGTTGCACCGCGTGAAGCTGACCCAACCACTTAATTAGCTGTTCAAAAAAAAATTGAATCTTCTTAAGTTGAGTAACACTCGTAAAAAATGTTGATGTATTTAATGAATACGTCGGAACGGGTGCGAACCGGGAGGCGGGCGCCAGCCCTCGCCACGTGACTAGTTAATCAAAACCTTTGGGTCACCGAGACGGCAGCACCAAGTCCCCCAGCAGTACAGCAACCTCCGGGAGCCCCAAACTGGAAGTGCCTCGCTGAGCCTGATTTCGGACACGAGACTCTCATCCGAGTGACGGCGGAGAGGAGGAGGAGGGCTGCCCGTCTCATGCCATCCCATGGCAGAATCGATCGCGGAACGCCGGCGGCGGCGGCGGCGGCTCAGAGTCGAGCCGAGCGATGCCATGGCAGATCTGACCTCATGGCGACGCGACGCGACGCCGCCGGGCAAAGCGATGCAAAGCACGGCACATGGCATGAGCCTGGGGCCGGCCGGGGCGGCGGCAGAGGCGGCGGCAAAGGCGGCACAGGCGGCTAATGGGCTCGGCCCGCGCGCTTCCCGCCGCCTTTCTCATTTCCTCCTACACACTCAATGTCGAGGGACAATTATTTTGTCCCTTTAAACGGCGCGTCTTTAAGGAGAACATGACTAAGATAACATAGTCTGGTCCCGGAAGCGGAGAAATTGACAGAGACAACCGGGTCCAGGACGCGGTACTATGGGGGGTATCTCGCAGCAGGGAGTATCTCCGCCGCGGGCGCCAGACAGGAACTGACTAAAAAGTTTGCGGGGATGACTATTTCGTATGAGGTCACACGACACAGATCGCCACCGAGCGGCCAGAAGGAATGTCTCTTCGGGCCATGCGGCGCGGGTACGCAGTGGCCTGACCCTACCAAATGGTCGTGACACAACATCAGCGAGAGCTGATAAGGCCCGCAAATTTTTGAGTCCGCTGATGGGTGCGACGTCCGCGCCGGAGATACTCCCTGCCGCGGTGCCTCTCAACACCGAGTTCTGTATACGGTCAAGTTCATCTTGTCATTTTCGACAATTCCTGTTTAGACTTGTCCCGAATACCCTATTCGCAGCATTATGGGGGCAAATTGTATATCTCGCTTACTACAATTATTATTTGTCCCGTGCCCGCGTTACAAATTGGCCCAAAGTTGTGTTTTGCGTAAAAACGCAACTTGTCCCGTAAATTGTCCCGTTTACATTTCGAGTGATACTTCCGTTTCCTGATTCGCGAGAAATCCTGGGCCGGAAACAATTATAATTGCCGTGGTCTTTCCACCGGCGGCGCCATGGAACAGTGGCAGCAGCAGCAGCAGCAGCAGCAGCAGCAGGCTGCGGTGGGGTGGGAATGGAGCACGTCATTTGCAGCGTGTGTTTACCCCTCTCCCTCCCCCTACTTATGAACCCGTTGGGGGGGGGGGGGCTGTGACGTCACGCCCCGCCATGCTGTATTTCCGATGGCGGCGTGGCGGCGCGCGGCGAGGCGCTGCTGCGAGGGGGATGACTGTATCTCTTATTCACGGCCGCTAAAACGGTGCCGGTGTACGCCGCTGGGACACGGGGCGGGAAGGCGGACGGAAAACAACAACAACAAATAGGTATAAAACAAACTCACCGCCCTATGCGGATCATGTTTATCTACTTTCATGCGGGAAGTTGTTACGTAGTGCGTTGTGGTGTTTGTTTTTGGAAAAACTCGACCCCTTCCCACTCTTCCCTGCTGCAACCTAGGCAGGATACAAATCCGCGCGGTGCATAGTCGTCGAGCGGAAAAGTGACGTCGGCGCTGTTTAAGTTGCTCGTTATGTGCGGCGGTGGCAGCGCCTGCCGGCGGCCCTGTGCGGCCCCCGTCATGCGGTGCTTGGCCGCCGTGACTTGCGCGGGGCCCGGCGGCGCCACCCCGCGGGGACGCGGAACTCAAATGCTGCTCGCGAAGCTGTCTGAATCATTAAGAGGGTTCCGCGGCACCAGAGCCCCCCGGAGGGGGGCAGTCGGCGCCCACGTTTTAGTTTTACAGTTTGTTATTGTCAACTCAAATGAGCTCCCCCACCCCCACCCCCGTGGGAAATGGCCGGTGCGGACAGAACACAATAATTGCTCTTTCTAGCTAGTCTTTTTTTTGCTGTCATACGTTTAATTACACTATTTTTGTTTCTGATTGACACGACGCTTTACTAGAACGCCGCAGGTCTGCATTGCCCACAATCCGGGACTATAGTCTGTGCACCGGGTGCTAGAGCTGTAGCAGCCCGTGATGAGGTACTACAGGGTCAACACGGTTAATATTTTCGAGTATTCGTTCTATTTACTTTTTTCGGGGGGGGGGGGGGGGGGGGGGGGGGGGGGGGTAGGGGACGAAAAACAGGAACTTTACACTGGGTACCACAGAATTGAATATATATCCTGCTACAGCTCTAGCACCTGATGCTCAGAGGTTCTTGCTGGATATTATGAGAACTCGCACGGCGGAATCTCCACCGCGGCTCGCCGTCTCCCCGTGATCGACAAGCTGTATCTTACACTGCCCTTTTTTCCGCTCTGGAACCAGCCTTGTTCGTCTACTTCCGTTAACGGATAATTAATGAGACTCGTTTTAAATACCTATTCCAAACCCTTGATTTTGTGTCTCCAACATTTTTCGTCGACTTTGCAAATGTTTATCGCCCATCCAACGAAAATTGTTTTTGTGATTGGCAAGTCATTCGCCGGACTAGTAAAAAAATGTAGAAGAAGCGGCACACAATGGTATTGTTTTCCTTGGCCGAGCGCGGGAGTGACAGTGCAATCTAGTTCTACCACCGGCGTCACCGGGTTGGCTCTGGGGTCATCTGTCTAAAGTGTCATCGGGGCAGAAGGAAGTGCGGCCAGGAGCGGTGCTCGGACGGACGGAGCCTCGGGTGGAACCTACGGAGCCCGTAGAGTGGGACATCGGGGGGAGCTGCGGGGAGAGCCTGGGGTATGGAACCCGGAGTGGAGCCCAGAATGGAACATGGGGGGGACCTCGGGTGGAGCCGTCACTGCGGGGCTGGAGGATGACGCCGCGACTTCACAATGCCATCGATTGGGAGGGAGCAGAAAAGAATGCCGTCTGTTGGCTTTCAGCAACAAAAAAGGGGAGGGGGGGGGGGGGGCAGTGAGGGGGAGAAATAGAAAGAGCTAGGCGCTTCTGGGAATGGCCGCGATGGTGCGTCAGAGCCTCCGGCTGTCTCTGGCTGTCTCTGGCCGCCTCTGGCCGTCGCCATCGCAACTGTGTGTTTAGAATGGCATCTTCTGTGCGCTGCCGCAGCGCCGCGAGGAAAACACTCTGGCCGCTCTGCTCGCCTTGCGGCGCCGCAGGAAAGCGGCCCAGAAACAACTATTCCTTTGTAAACGAGTCCGACCGAGGCGACTCACTCCCCACTCGAGCGCCCGCGACTACCGGGCTAGGCCAGCCCGCACCACTCCCGTGCATTGCGCAGGTCGCGATTGCCTATCCGCCGCACGGCGGGCGCTGGCTCCGGAGACATCTCAGACGTGATCGTGTGTGTGTGTGAGAGAGAGAGAGAGAGAGAGAGAGAGAGAGAGAGAGAGAGAGAGAGAGAGAGAGAGAGAGAGAGAGAGTGCAGTGTTTCAAGTGCCTCCCAATTTATAGCACTAGGTTCTCGGAAAGATTTCGGAAATTTCCATTTCTGGAAATTTTCTAGGCACTTGTGTATGTTTGTGTGTATGTTTGTGTGTATGTTTGTGTGTGTGTGTGTGTCTGTGTCTGTGTGAGTGTGCCACGGGGAGGCAATCAGTGCGTATCTGCCTGACATTACGGGAATCCGATTCGCAGGGGCACACACTGCCGTTCTTATCACCTGCGCACACCTCGTCGCGGTGTTGACGCCGCCTGTCACGCCCCTGTCGATTAGGGCCGCTCCGCCCTGCAGCAGCCCCCGCCGCCCCCGCCGCCCCCGCCGCCTCAGCCACCGGGGCCTCGCTCTCCCCCGCCCTCCCCTCCGCCGTCAGTCACTCCCCGAGGTGCCGCGCCGCCGCGCCGCTCGGTCGGTGTATCTGCGGGTGGGAGTGGGACTCGGCCGCGCTGGCCTGCCCCGGGTCAACCGTGCGGCGAGGTCATTGGCCGGGCCATCCTGGCTCCGGGTCGACGTCACTGCGTCATAACGTCCGCCTCAAAAGCAGTATTTCGTGATGGATTTCATGGGTTTGACTCCGCACCCGATCCGGAGGAGGTCGTTTCAGAAAATGTCGTGAAGCTCGTATCTCTTCGCTCACCCGGAAACGGTCCAGACATCGGCGCTTCGGCGCGCCATGACGTCTTCACAGCATCATTTACAGTGCAGCTGGGATACGATGATGTTTTCTTGATGTTACTTGAGCATATTTGATGTTTTTTGGATGGTTTTGCTCCGCTCAGTCCTGATAATTTACTTTCCCCCAAAGGGGATCGTGTTGATGCCAGCTGATGCTCCCGGTGGCCGCGCGCCGCATTGACGCCGCGCAGCAGGCGCAGGCCGCGGGCAGCCGTGCGGGCGGGGCGGCGGCTTGAAGACGGGGGCTCTCATTCATTACAAACGCGGGGGCCGAGTGCTCACACTCGCTGCGGGGGGTCTCGGCCCCTCCCCAACTCGACCCACCCCACGCGGCCCACCCCCCGCGCCGCGCCGCCCGCCCAGTCAGGGGGGCGTCGGTCTCGTCGGCCCCGGCGGCCTCGTCGGTCCTCGGTCGGTCTGGCCGCCGAGGCCCACGCCTGAATCGATAGCGCCAGCAGGCCGCAGCGGGCCGGCACGGCGGCACGCCCGTGCCGTGCTTTGGCTCAGCCCCAATCCACATCTCGTCCCTTTATAAAATTGATCGTCGAGAAGGGTATCTGTTATTTGTCCTCTGCGGATGGCGGACCCGGAGTCGTCGTCGTGTCGTGCCGATCCCCTCCGAAACGCAGCGCGCGGATGGGGAGGGTTCCGGACGCGGGAGCCGCAGGGAGCCGCAGGGACTGGCACGGGCTACCCCGACGGGATTGGAAAGGCCCGGAGGCGAAGGCGGGGCGCGGTCACTCGGGAGGAGAGGGACTTGTGCGTCAGTGGAGAAGCGGAAAAAGGAAGGGGGTGAGAGAGAGAAGGAGAGAGAGAGAGAGAGAGAGAGGAGTTAATCCGACTGTAGCGGGCCGTAGCGGCGGGAGGGGAGCAGCGAGACGGAACGCCGCCGCGCGCTGCTGCTGTCTCAGGGATAATAATAATTGGACGGCATTTACCGACGACTATTTATTGGGACTTGTGAGTTTAACGACTACTCCCCCCGCCCCTCCCTTCTCGCCCTCCCTGCCCCGGCCCGTGCCCCACTACTCTGCCCATGCTCTGTACTCTTGGGGGATCTTCTTGAAGCTTCCAACCAAAGTTCCGCCGCCCGCCGTGTTGAGCGCGCGGCTGGAGTGTACAGTTGTTCCAGTTTGCGGCGGCTGCTCGCCTAAAGTCTTTAGGACATGCATGCCGGCCGGGGCCGGCGGCTTTTGCAAAGTACGTCCGGCTAAAAACCCGGGACGGAAGGTGCCGAGCGCCTGCGAATGCGAGGGTAGGCCAGCCCGCACGACACGAGTGCGCGCGGAGGCCGGGTGCTGCCTGCCCGGCAGGCGCCCTGCGTGCTCACGAGGTGCACGAGGCTGAGGCTGCCAGGGGGGAAACCAGTCGGTGCAAATGGTGTACACTTGATGCAAATTGATGGGACATGACAGACATAAATGGATGTGAACGGATGAAAGTGGTTGTAAATGGATGAAAATACGGCTATAAAAGGCCGGTGGTACATGACCGTAAATGGCTATTAGACGCTTGTAACGGCTGTGAAAACTTGTAAATAGATTAGTTGATCTAGCTCGATTTAAATGGCAACCAATGTCCCATAAGTGGAAGAAATGTATTGAATGGATGTCAATTGATTGGAATACGGTGTACGTACTATTTTTTCCGTCGTAATTTCCAGACTTGGTCCGCTCCGTGCCCGCGCCGCGACTGTTCAACGAGTGCGGCAATACTCGTCCTCCCCAGGCGTCACTGTTGTTCAACGCGTGCTTTATGCGGGCAACTGTCTGGGTGTCTTTTGCGGTCCCGTCGAGGTCCCATACTGTGGGAGGCTGGCGGCGGCTGGCTGCGGCCGTGGTGGTGTCGTATGGCCCGAGCCGCCGCCGCCGGGGGCGCCGCGGGGGGCTTCGGCTAAGCGCCTCACCAGTTGCCAAGTCCGGGGGATGCGGCGTGGCGGGGCGTGGCGGGGTCAGACCACGCAGCGCGGCGACACGACGGCAGCGCGGGGGTGGACGGCGCGGCACTTTACAGAGTGGCGTGGGCGAGGCAGTGCGCAGTGCCGCCCCTCGGGAGTGTGGGGCGGCGGCGGCGGCGGCGGCAGGGCGACGGCAGGGCGGCGGCGGCGGCAGCGGCAGCGGCGCCCACAGTTCGCCGCCCGCCCCTGCAGACCGCCTGGGGGCTGGGGGCAGGTACAGTGCGTGGGCACGGGCTGGCAACAGCAACAGCAACAGCAGCGGCGCCGGGCGGGGGCGGCGGGAGGGGAGCTCAGGGATCACGCGTCAGCACGTTGATCCCACACTGCAGGGCGTTATCTGAGATGCAATCAACACCTCTCCCGCCGGCGGGCCGGCAAACACGGGGGAACAAAACAAAACCGCGGCGGCAGCCGAAGAAAAGTAGCTTCAGCCACACTCTTCCTCGATTGCGGAAATTATACTCAAAATGTACTAAATTTGGTTTGACCTTCTTTTTTCTTCTGCCGTAATTTTTTTCTGTCGCGATTTAATTGCATGCTTTCCTCTTTGTGCGAGTTTCTTTCGCGCGCTCGATACCGTCGCAGCAGTAAAGTGCATCCCGTGCCGCATGGGTGGAGTGGTGAACCGAGCGACAGCAGAGTGGGGCGAATGTGGGAGAAAGGAGCCCCAATGTGAGCTACATAAAATACTACGGTCGGACTGCCGTTTTTGTACAGAACACTGCATTTCCATCGGAGAAAAACTACAATTTTCCACGTTAACCACACTCTTCAGTAACAGTGCAAACTAAAAAGTTTATGCAACTACAGTTTGGGAACTCTAGTTTTAACTATCTAGCTTCACCGTAGATCCGCCCGCCCGCCGGGGCGTCTCGCGCAGAACCAGCAGCAGCAGCCCGCGGGGCAGCCACGGGGATTGAACGGTGCTGAAACGTAATAACGTTCGCTTGGAGTGCTCTCGGACGGGAGCGACGGCTCCGCCACGGCTCGCGGGCCCCGCCGTCCCCCGCCGTCCCCCCCCCCCCCCCCCCCGGCCCCCGCCGTCCCCTGCCGGCCCCCGCCGGCCCCCGCCGAGGTGCCGCCGTGCTGCCCTTTGACGGTTATTGCAGCGGCCGTCAGGAGCGCCGCGCCGACGCCGCCAGCCGCGGAGCGCCGTGCTCGGTAGGCAACATCCGAACCGCGAAATGCACGGCTGCCCCCGCGTTGCCTACCTCGCAGGCGCGCTGGAACGACACTCTGTCTGCACTGCACAGCTGCTCTACGGCAGACGTATTTTTACTGCGAGTGTCGGTCTGGCCGGCGCGGCGAGCAGGGCGGTCGGTGGGGTGGAGGCCGGCGGGGAGGAGGAGGGGCCCGGAGGGGCCCGGGGGGGCGGTGGGGCGGTGCCCGCGCCGCAATACTCACTGCCGTCCGTCTCATGAATAATAAATCTGTTAGCACAACGGGCGGCGAACACCACTTCCGGACAGACTAAATTGGCAAATATCGTGCCGCCGGCGCCGGGCCGCCGCCGGTCTGTGGCTCCGCAGCCTCATAGCCGTATCACTAGCGGAACACTACCGGAAGACGGCCCCCGCAGTGGTGCGGGGGGTGTCCCCAGTGGCGGACCCCGACCTCGCACATCTCTCTCGCACTACCGCAGTCAAACGAGACAAGTCCGCCTCTCTCGCACACAAGGTAGTCCGTCGCCGTGAGTCCCAAAGGACTTTAGGCACTTTAGGGGATTCGAACCCGGGGTGCGTCCGCGGAGGCTTCGCACCACGCCGTCGGGCCTCTTCCCCGGTGCACGCCACTGGATGACTTGGGGCTGCGAACCCCGGCCCGTCGAGCCCCCCTCGCAGCCCCCGCCGCCCCTTTGCCCCCCCCCCCCCTCTCGCTATTGTTGCGGTAGCGCTGGCCTTGTGAGAGCGGGTGGTGGGGGGATCGATATGTACGCGAGAGCAGCCCGCGTGCGAGAGAGACGGCGAGGCGAACGGGGAGGGCAACGAGGGGAGAGAGAGAGAGAGAGAGAGAGAGAGAGAGAGAGAGAGAGAGAGAGAGAGAGAGAGACCAAAAGGGTGAGATGACACAGGCAGAGATGAAAACGTGCACGCCGCCGCTGCCGTCGCTGCCGCCGCCCTCCCTGCACGCCAAACGGAACACCCTTGGGGACAGCCCGTCAGGCCGCCCCGCCGCCCCCAACACACGGCGCGCCATGAGGTCCCCGGTGCACGCCGGGATCGGAGGTGTGAGGCACGCCGGCGGCGGCCGGGGGCGGGGAAAACTTTGTGCAAACTAATACACCCGGCCCGCCTGGCCGGCCGGGCCCTCGTCCACCCCCTGTCCCTCTTTTCCCTCTCCGTCTCTGTCTCTCTCTGTCTACTGCCCCCATTCTATCTATCCGCCCGTCTCTCTCTCTCTCTCTCTCTTAGCCGTATTTGCATGAGGAGAACCGTTTGTGCGGCGTGAAGCCCCGCTGCCCCACTCCTCCCCCGCCTCCCTCCCCCGACACACGGCCACTCTGTGCTGCTGTGAGCGCTGGGTGAAGACCAGACCCGACCTCCGCCTCGACTCAACACCCGGCCGGGCCGCCGGGCCGCGGCTGGCAGACCGCACGGGCACGCGCGGGCCCGGCTGTGTCTACTGTGCGGGGGCGGGTCCGTGGCAGCCCGGGGGCCTGCGGGCGCCCACCTGACTGTACCTACCCCACCCACCCCGCCCGGCTGAGGATCAGTTGTTGGCGGTCTGTGGCAACACATTGGACCCCGGCTGCCCCCCCCCCCCCCCTCCCCTAAGCCACCTCGTCTCCCCCTCCATCTGCTCGGCCCAGTTAACCCGACAAGTGCGCTGCCATGATCTCCTCCCACCCCAAATCCAGGCAGCACAAGGTTAGCGGCGGCGCTGTCGGTGAGGAGGTGAGCGACGGACAACACCACCAGCCGTTCTGGTCGGCTCGCGATACGACAGGCGGCGCGAGAGGGGCAGAGACATGCGTCGGGTGCGGCGAGAGAACCGCTTCGGCTGGCAGGCTCGGAGACGACTAGCGCCCGCGGACCGCGACGTCGGCAGCCCGCCGTGCAGCCGTGCGACCCCCGCGCGGGAGTGGCCTACCTCACCGGGCGCCAAGCAGCACTGCCTTCTGATGCCGGGAAGCGGGCGAAGCGGGCCGCATACGTGCCGGGAATGCGTGCGGGAGAGGCGAAAGAGAGAGAGAGAGAGAGAGAGAGAGAGAGAGAGAGAGAGAGAGAGAGAGAGAGAGAGAGCAGGGGCGAGAAAGAAGGGAGGGACAGGCGACCCGACGCGCATGGGAGGAGGCCGGGCACTTTAGACAAGAGAGAATAAAAGGAAAAGGAAACGGGCCGGTCGGTGGAGGCGCTTGGCAGTGAAGAGGGAGCACGAGAAAACACGAAAAGGGGAGCAAAAAAGAGAAAAGAGGAGTCCCTCGCGTCCGTGTTAAAGTCCTCGGAACTCTATCGGGCGCCTGTTACGTTATTCAGAACCCCTCTCTCTCTCGCTTCCCCCCCCCCCCCCTCTCTCGTTTGCATTAGTCAATTATTTGTTGTTTCCACCCGTCTATTGCGACCGCTACCCACGCAGACCCTTGCCGCGCGTAGGTCATTGGTTCTAACAAGGCCAGGAGATAAGGGGGGGGGGAGGGTATAAATTCAATGCCGCCGTTCGCGTGGTAGGAGGGGCTGTTTTGATGGTGAAAAGAGAGCGCTCAGCGGGGCGACTACGTAACGTAGCGACCCTTAATTGGATTACGCCTCCGTCATCCGGCTGTGGCGGGGATATCACCCCCCCCCCCCCCACCCCCGGACCCACCCGCTTCTGTCTCTCCCTCTTTATCTCTCTCTCTCTCTGTCCCTTGCCACTTTCTGCCCGGAGGAGGCGTCAGAGCGAGCAGCGAGCGGCTGAGCGCCGCACTAGCCAACTCGTACAATCAATTATCCCGGGGTACAGCACTGGGTCGGGTCACGGAGTCGCGGCGACACGAGGTAGCGGCCGGGTGCGGCCCGGGGGCGGCCGGGGGCGGCCCGGGGGCGGCCCGGGGGCGGCCCGGGGGCGGCCCGGGGGCGGCCGGTGGTGGCCGGGCCGGTCGTGGTGCTCCGAGATTGCCCCCGGCTTAGGGCTGCGGCGGGGCGCACGCCACAGACGCGGCTATGCCTTGCTGCGCATGTTCCTGTCTCCTTCTGGTAGACGGAGTATCGACGCTCGAAGGCATCTCCGGTAATGATTGTTCCTCGTCCCACTGGTGGCGGGGCGGCCGCTCTTCCCCGCTGGCGTGTCACTGGAGGCGAGTCACTGGAGCCCCGCGGCCCGCGGCGCTGACGGAGGTGGCCGTCTGCAGGACGCAGGTTCGACAGTGGCTCTGGCTCATGCGCGCTCTTTCACTCCACTTTATCAAGGCCTTTCTCTTTTCTTCGCCCTCTCCAAGCCTTGCGCCCCACTCGCTCCCTCGCCCTCTGCTCCCTCCCCCTCCACGCGTCACTCCCCCCCCCCTTCCCCGCAACTCGCAGAGGCGGCTGAGGGAGTAGGAAGGGAGGGGGTGAGGTGAGTGTGGGGACGGTCGATGGTGGCGCAGGGGCCGGGCACAGAGGGGTAGGGTGAGAGGGCGGCAGGGGGGGGGGACAAGGATTTGGGGGCCGGCGGCGCTGGCCGGAGGGGGGGGGGGGAGGCAGGGCAGGGCAGTCCCGTCGGTGAAACGGCCCAGAAAGCGCGCGCGTGCATCAGAGTGAAAGGGGTAGTGGCATTAAAAATCCAAAAAGTCTGAGAGCGATCCCCGGCCAAGGCTGCGGCCGGCTGCAGCAAGGGGCCGCCATAGGAAACGTTGTGTGCGCCTCCGCTGCCACTTTCCGCTCGCAGAGATTTTGTGTGTCCCTCGTGTGTGCTCCGCCACGGCGGCGTTTCAAACAAATCCCGAGCGACGAGATTGACTTGATGTTGTCCCCTTGCGGCGGCAGCCCGGCGGGGCCCGCGACACGCGTGTGCACTGCTGTGTGACCGCCGTTCTAACCGAGTGTCTCTGTGTTGCAGGTCTGAGCCCACGGGCCTTGGGCCATGGCGCCCCCGGCGGACCCCCTGGGGGTCCTGGTGCGGCAGCTGACGCGGATGAAGCGAGCGGATGAGGGCGAGGAGGAGGAGTCCCCCGCCGCCACGGCGCCGGCGACGGCCTCCGCCAGCGCCACGGCCGCCGTCAAGGAAGCGGTCAAGTCGGCGGCCAAGGCGGTGAAGGAGGCGGTCACCACGGCCGCGACCGCGGGTAAGACCTGTGAGATGGGCGTTTCTGTCCGCGGACAGCCTTGTCTTCCTTACGTCTTCCGTACACCACGTGCGAAAACACTCGCCGACATCCGGGGTGAGACGTTACCCCATGCGTGCGGCTCCGGTGCGCCTGGGTATCGCCAGGGAATCGGGAGCAGCGGAGTGTCCCGGCTGCCGGAGGGCTCTGGGATCCAGAAGGAGCGCCGTAGGGGTTAGGCAGCCCATAGACCTCCCGCGGTCGGCGGCGCAGCGGTGCTCGCCGGCGCGGCCAGCCGCCGAGGCAGTTCTATGCTTGTGCCGTCAATGTTTTGTTTTGTTGCAGCGGCAGGCGAGGGGCGAGAGTCGACTTCGGAGGGAGAGGGTGAATCGACGGCGTCCCCGACCAAGGAGGGAGCCGAGAAGGCCGTGGAAGACCTGGCCAAGGAGATGGGCATCCCGACATGGGGCCTGGTAGCTATAGGCATAGGTGCGTATACCTGTTGTGCCCGGTTCCACCTTGTCCTGAGGAGCGAGCGAGAGCGATCCGCTGACTTTCTGTTCTGCACAGCCATCATCCTTGTACTCGGAATATGCGGCTGCTGCATACGGCGGTGCTTCCGGAAGAGGCGGTCCAAGGATGGCAAGAAGGGCATGAAGGGCGTCGACCTCAAGTCGGTGCAGTTACTAGGGTCTGCCTACAAAGAGAAGGTGCGTGTTTCGCAGAAGAACGCCCCCATACTGCGCTGCCCTAGATTGCTCTGAGCCTTCTAGGATCTGCCAGTGGATGTTCTGTTCACATTGCAACCCCATTTTTATCTATTTTTTTTTACGGAAAAGACATGGTACCGTAATGCAAGTACAGGCTCATAAACAAAGTTGCTAGGCAAATAACAACTTGCGAATTAGAGTATGTGCTGTAGGAAAGCGCGTTTCATTTCCCCCTATATCACCTTCGTGGACTTAGCTACCTTCGGCTATCTTCTTAGCTTTTTGTTCGTTTTGGTATGTCCACATGTTTTTGCACTTGTCGAATGTACCTAGCATACACCTTTTCATCTCTTCGCACATCTATGAAAAAAGAAACATCCATGACCCATGCCCGGCATGCGATCAGACCCGCATCATTTAAAACACAAATTCGGTTCGAAATGTAGAGAAGTTGGCGTCATTCCGGTGACGCAGTAAATTAGTCATCGGTCAACATATCATTCCTTCCATATCACCGTAGGCATGCATTAGTATTTTTACGAGGTCAATTTTCTGGAGACCCAAAACAACTGGATACCATGTGAAAGTTGTACTTCACATAATCTGAGTCTTTACAAAACACAATTATGGTCCACGATGGTGGCGAAGGAAAAGACACGAATGAGGTATCCTAACAGGGGTGCATGCGAGTGCTCTTGGGCTATGCCCACACCCAAATGGTTTTAAATCGTTGGAGCCTTCCTCACGGCAGGTGCAGCCTGACATGGAGGAACTGACGGAGAACGCTGACGAAGGAGCAGATGAGGCGGAGAGCAAGCACAGTGAAGTGAAACTCGGGAAGCTTCAATTTAAGGTATATTCTTTTACTTAAACACGAATAAAATGGCACGGAAACTAATAACGATTTTGCTTTTGAACCCGTTTAGCTCGAGTACGACTTCAATTCAAACAGCTTATCAGTAACAGTGATTCAAGCTGAGGAGCTCCCCGCCCTGGACATGGGTGGTACATCGGATCCCTACGTGAAAGTCTATCTTCTCCCTGACAAAAAGAAGAAATTCGAAACAAAAGTCCACCGTAAGACACTGAATCCAGTATTCAATGAGACCTTCGTGTTCAAGGTACAGTAACAAACATCAATCAACTGGATTTACGTGCGAACACAGTTGAAGCGTAATGTTAAACGTCACAAGGCTCCGTGTAACGTAACCGGAATTGTGGTGATATTCTCAGGGAGACAAAAATAAGATAGATTCAAAGTATTTATATTGATGCAAAAAAGGAGCATGTTTGGAATCCGTTTTAATATCTTATGTTTTCTTGCAGCAAGTTCCATATGCCGACGCCATGAACAAGACCCTAGTCTTCGCAATATTCGACTTTGACCGCTTCTCGAAACACGATCAAATTGGTGAGGTGAAGGTACCCCTGTGTCAAGTGGACCTCGCGCAGACCATTGAGGAGTGGCGGGAATTGCAAAGTGTAGAAGGCGAGGGTGGTCAGGTAAGAAAACCGGAAAGCATGCTGACATTGACTTATGTCAACATCGTATTCCTCGTTTACGTCAGCTTGGGCAGACAAGTCCCACGTGGAAGTGTGCTAACTGTAGCCACTTCTAGACCAGCCTGCACTGTTGTGTGCGTGATACGCAAATACGCAATACTACGTGTGCTTAATGCAAATCATTACGATGACAAAGCGTTAAAACGGCATGCAGGTTGAGTGTTAGGCACGGTGAATACAGTTCGTAAGGTCATAGCTGGTATTTTCATTCATTTTGATTAATTTAATGACGTGTATTTTCATATTGGAACTACAAGCATTGCAGATGATTGTGAAGTAACTGTTGAGGTTGGCGCTGGAAACTTAATTTTAAAAAATTTGGTTTCTTTGAATGGAGCAATTTTGGCCAAATCTTCATGCTTACAACAGTTTTACTTACACATTTATTGCAATGTTAAAGCTCAAAGCTCTTCTAAGATTGAAGAGAAATCGACTTCAAAATCACGCATAGTTCGTAATGCAAATACCGCCATAGTATCCTTCACTTGCGGAAACTGTACGAATCCTGCCCTGGTGCGTGGTTGGTGTCTCTATAGCGATGTCTAGTTGATAACTCGAATCCCAACTTAGAATACTATGCTTGAAAAGGCAATCTTCAACGGGCGAGACAACTGTCCGATCACATCTCATAGCGTACTTACACCGTACTTACTCATATGCCTAGGATTTTTTTCTCTTGAGTGATATTAAGCGATATGTAGAGTACAGCTACTTAATAATATACTTCATATAATATATGACTAACTCTAGTAAGTTGCCTAGTCTCTGTTTATGGTTCAGGGACTGGTACTTCTAGAGTCCACGTTTTTTGGCACGTTGTAGGGAAAATATTTTTAAGCATATACCAATCACGTCAATGAATTAGATTATGTCCCTGAGCAGTTGAATTTAAGATGTCCATAAAACACATTCACAATAACCTAATCAGCATACAGTAGGCAACCGTGACACCCAGTTCAAACATATGATTGGCACTCCAGGTTAACAAATTGTTCATATTTTTCAATTTTTACACATCCTGTTTTCAAGGTTGGCATATGTATGCCCTTCTGTCAGGTTAGTAACGAGCAACACATTCAGAGTTTTGTTTCGTTTCTTCGCTCGTGGTTCATGAAAGTAGAATTGATTTCTTCACTAGCAGGATTGCCGTGATCACTTTCCGCCTTATCACTTGGTTCACATCAGCTCAATTGGTTGTTCGACATTCATACCCATCAATATCAATTTCTTTTGAAAATTTGGTGAGTTTTGTTTTCATTCAGTATTTAGGACTTCCAGAAATTGGCACTAGGTAAGTGACAATTTACAACTTCTTGCCCACAATACTGCTAGTATTTTTCATACTTTCTGATGTAACTATGAAGCAAATGGCTGCTAGTATTGAATCCTGTTTTTAGTTGGAACAAAAATACATTTAGTTGAGTGCCGGCCCACAACATTGTACATGTGAAAGAGCGCGCCGTCAAACGCTGACCTTACTTATACGGAGGTCTGCTCACTTATCACAAGGACGATAAGAAATGCTTCCACAGAAAGAAGACAATGTTCGTTTGAATTCCAACACATGGAGAATTAACTTAAAGCTGGGGAGAAATTGTGAATGCTTTCAGTACTGTCGTTGCTAAAAATGCGGCAATCATCATTGAACTGGACTTGCTCTGTCGCTTTAATATTTGATTGTGACTTTTCTAAAAGTAAAAATTACCAAAGCATACTAACTTTCACTGTGCGTACGAGTTGCGAGTAAACAGTTCCTTTGAACAGTTTCTCTTTATTTGATGTCAGGCATACTCGGTGTTTCTGAAAAGGGTAAATATTAACAGAAGCATTAATAAAATGCAGTTGGAATTCAAACGACTCACAGGCATTAGATAGAACATGCTAGATCCCCTCTATAGTCGTCGTGTTCACAGGAAGTCAAAACGAAACGAGATGGCTCACGAAAAATGTGCTTTTGCCGAAACATTCAGAGAATCGCTTAGATTTTGCTCGTCTCTCATAAACTTACACTTTACTAAATAAAATAAGAGCTTTTGCAACAATTTCATCAATGACCTTTCATGCCACATTGTGAAGCTTGCATAACACAGTTTTAAATGTGGACAGTTGAAATATTTTCGTGGATCACAGGCGTTGTCAGCTCCTCACTTACCTTTTTTCATGTGCATGTTGCGAATGACAGTACCACGGATCTCTTAAAATTTGTTACGTTGTACTTAAACTTTTGCATGACAAGCCGTACAGGTAAAATTTATTAAGAAATCGACAATGTGTACAGCATGCTCCAGTCAATACAATTAGGTTCAACGCGATGCAGTGGCGCTGTAAATGAAACCAAACTTCCAGGGTATGTTTCTGATTTGGCACTTTCGTAGTTCTTCTATGGGAAAGGTGGACACATTTGCGAAAGCAAACAGCATGAATAAGTCCCTCAGCACGTGCTTGCAGAGGAATAAGTGATATGTACATATGTGCTTCGTTTACTGTCATGCCATGATTAGATTAAAATATAGAGATTCAATATGCAGAGCACACTAGAAAACTAGGGTGTCTCCCGAGAGCATGTGCAAAACATGACATTACAGTCATGAATTGCCGGAACCGAACGAAGCATTCGGACACACTCCACAACATACATTTCATTCTCTCAGCATTCCTATGTCACGATTTGAAAACATTGCAGAGTAACTGCGCAACGTAGAGCTTCGAAACTGGGCAAGTTGTACACAACGATTTTATTTACCATTTCCGGAGTTCAAACGTGCTTTGTTTTTTCGCATATTCATGTAACAAATTTTAAGGGGTTCTCGACACAAAATGAGCTTTTTGTCGTACTTCTCAAGTTTTTTTACAACACAGCACTCATTTTCGGGTGACACTTTCATTATAATAACGAACCATGTGGCAAGATTTAAGTTTACGATAACAGCTTCATAGTGGCGGACACGAAATTAAAAATACTTAGTTAAATCTTATCTGTTTTTCCACCCATTTAGCTTGAAATTCGTATCTTTTTGTGTTTTATTTATCTCTTGGTGGTCTTACACATCTCAAGAAATGATGCCTGGAACGATTTTTTCGTATGATGGTTTCTTATTAATGTAACATAATGTGTTGGTTCCATGACTGGGTTTAGTTTTGATAAGTGGAAAAATACTGTTGTGAGCAGTTTATTTATGTTGTTTCTCCTTTTCTCTCTGTTTCTCTTGCCGATTTACCTCTGCTCTGCTTTTGGCCTATGTAAAATGGTTGTGCTCCGACTCAATGCATGCTGCTTCATACAAATATACACGTAAGTACTGGTTCCATCTGGCGTGTGTTCATTTTACACGTTCCTGTGGCAAGAGAGTCATTCCATGCTAAATTTGTGTGAATTCTAAGTGTCGAATTGTGTTGTACGAACTTTTATGAAACCCATACTTTTGAACGAACGAAGACGTTGTGACAAGTGGTACTTCCCTATGACGCATGGGAACACTCTCTTTGTTTCAATTGGTGTTGTTTTCTTTGTGCGTGTCGGTTATGTGTCTTTTTGTAAATATGTGAATATGTAAGCTTTCGCTATTCTTGGAATCACTGTGGCATGCGCTGCCTGTTTATAGAGAATAGATAGTGGCTGAGCATGACGTAGTTGCATGGCATGTTGTCAATTCCTGTCCAGTCTGGCTGAAAGAAGGTTAGTCTTTTTTGTAAGTTAAGCTTCATTATTTTCTCGACCCCGCAGAGAAGAGATTTGGTTTACATATTAAATATTGGCTTCTGTTTGCCTCTTCAAAACTCCCCTTTTTCAGCCAGACTCAAACTGTGAATGTCCTTGTATATGCACTGGTCTTATTCCGCAGCGATTGGCCGTCTCCATCGGCTGCACTTCTTCTGCTTCAGTGAACATCATGGAACGACTTATTCATGTTGTATCCGTCCTTTCTATTTATTTTGGCTTTTGCAATGTGCCCCAGACCTCTGATCCTACACTTGACCGCACAAAACTGAACTTCTTAAAAAACATTTTTTTTTTTGAAGATCAGAATCTATTTTTTTAAAACCGCACACTACAGAAGCAGGTTTCATAAACATGGAAACATGCGCTCTAGAATATATCAATATTGAATTCACTTGAGACTAGGTTTTTTGTTTGAAACGGGATCAGTTAATATCCCGAAATCTTATCCGACCACACAAATTAGTATGGCTCTATAACAAGGAGTACAAGCGTCTCAAGCTTGGCACTATCGCGAGACCTTACATTTACTCAGTTACATTAAACTCACTTCATATTTGGGTTGATAAAGCGTTCGCGCCTCCAAACTCGATTTTTAAAAAATCGTTAAGGGATTCGATGTCATTCCGTGTAGACTTTCCTTCACTGTTTTCGATTGCAGCTCGTTTCGTCGGAGCTGGAAGCACACAGCACTCACACCAACCTTCCTCGGAAACATCGCTGTACCTCTCTCGTGGCATGTCTGTCAAACTGTCATCGTCTCTGTCCTCTGCCTGTCTGTGCGCTCAGTGTTGTGTATTTGTTGCAGTGTTTGTCACGCCCGCTGCTCCTTAAGTATGTCTGTGCCCATGTTGTATATATGTTGTGTGTCGAATTCACTCATAACATACTTACTCTTGTTTATGCGACTTCATCGCCATTTTATCGTACACGTTACGTCATAACCTCATTTACTTCTGGTTATCACCCATCTTTCTTTAGAAGATAAAAAATTCCAAAGTAACTGAAGTCTTTGTAAGTCGACGCCAATTTTCTGGCAATATTCTTTCATATCACAGTCCTGCTGACTGTTTTCCTGGTGAAGTATCCCACCTGAATTTCAGGTGCGAGTTGCGTCCACCGTACTATCTTGTGGTAGAGATTGATGGGTGACGAACTAGACCACCAAAATAGGGAACCCACGCTGTAGTCGGTGGTGCCCGTGAGTGTCGTAGTGTATGTCGTGCGCTCACTATTTTGGTGGTTACTGCTTCACACATGCATTTTCTTCAGTTCTTTCCATACCTGTCTTAAATATAACAGACATACCCACCAAACCACCCAACATAAGACAACAGGACACTTCGCGTCATTTGTGAGTATACCGATTCTTGTCAGTTAACCAGTCATATAAATGAGCAACGTAACATGAAGTAAAATACAACTCAATGAATAAAGTTCAGTATAAAGCCGTATGGCAATTTCAAAAACATGTGATTATATCTACATTTGGAGTCATCGCATCTCTGATTACAGACAAATCCGACACTAGTCATAGCGGTGTATTCGTAGCTTAAGCGGCATATTATTCAATATTTTTCTTTGTATTTTTTTATTATTAGTTAAAGCCATGAGTGGTTTTGTTTGACCTTGTTTGACCTGGGTGTTGTGGTGTGCATACTTGCGTATCAGTAGAAAATGGAGTGGCCCTAAGTAACCCTGCCTTATAGTGGTGTTGTGCTGTCTAACATAACGACCAGACCAACACGAGCGACCCCTCACTAAATACGACCCTTAATATATATGAAAGCTATTGTTGTGTATTTTCGGTGTCATAGCAAAGATATTTAGTATATAGAAACCCAAGTATACGGTGTGTGTTAGATATTTCGATATGCCCAAGCAGTATCTAGGAAATGTGTGCTTCACACACCTCCCTGAAAAATCCTTTCCCGATGAGTTTGAATCCTAGTTACCTGCTGTAGAATTTGGTGAAGAAGCATGTTAGTAACAACTAAGTGACCGTCCATGTACCTATTCATGCTGATCGTAAAATTTTGATTAGAAACGCCGGAGTGCAAAAATCAATTTTGAGTTAGATGTTCAACCCCCGTAGACCTTGACTCCACCCCGCCCGCGGCCGCCGCCTGCGCCGCTTACTGTTCTGTTAGGTGAACAACGGTCTGAGGCACACAGAAATGCCTATTACTTGCATGCACGGCAAACGCCTGTACAATTTGAATACGCATATTGGCGCGATCGTTTTGACAAGTGAAATGGTTTCATTTAGTCGAGACGCGGCGGCGCGTTGTCTGTATTCTTAGGGGTGCTTTTCCTTGTCCGCTTCAAACTGTAAAAATTGTATTTCGCTTCGGACGGTGAGAACTCCATCGTATCGCGTCCCTACAATGGCCGTGCCGGCCGTAGCTTTGTGTCTAGCCTGTTTCGTAGCGATGGTTGTGCTCGTAGCGTGCCGGTCACTTAGCGTACTAACATGCAAATCAAAGAAAAAGGGTGCCCGCGGCATGTACACTCCCTTCTGGGTGAGCAAAGCAGCCAACGGGGCAACCTCATGTCTCATATAGATGCAGCTGTGTTGTAATGTTGAAAATTTAATTTTTAAAAAGAACTGTGATTAAAACGCAACACAGTTATCCTATTGGAACTTAAATTGTTCCCGCATCTGCAAGCTGCCTGTACCTTCAAGCGTAGACAGGGCATCCAAAATGAAAATGCTGATTGCCAGGATATTTATTTCCTCCGCCATAAAAGCCCAGTAATCCTATTGACAAAATGTGATGCGGAAAAGCCAATTTCGTTTCTAAGTGAAACTGAATGGAAAGAGTTTAAATAAGGTTAAGTGCCAACAACCACTGGAAGATTTTGTTCACATTTATACTGAAACAAAGGAAAATCCCTAGTGGCCACAAGACCTGACTGAAATTTTATTTATTACAATCCTGTATTGAGATCTACCAGCATTGCGGTCTCGAATATTTTAAGAAGAATGTTAAAAAGGGCTCATGGCGGAGGCTGCGAAAGTCAATATCCCGATGAAATATAAAGTTTATAGTTTACAATAATAAATATAAAGTATAGAGTCGACAATAAGTGGATATTCATTTCGTCACGTATTAATACAAAAAAGTGCCTGAAAGTCACTTCGAGTGATGCGTGCATGATTGTTATCTTTATTGGGTGAGACATGAACGTAAAAATGGGAAATGAAGCTTTCTCATAATTAAGTCTAAGTCGATAAAAATAAAATGTTACTTTGTACGTTTCTAATGTTTGTTTTTGCTGCGTACTTTTATCCCATAGGACAACAAGCTGGGAGACATCTGCTTCTCCCTCCGGTACGTCCCAACTGCTGGCAAACTCACCGTTGTCATATTGGAGGCTAAGAATCTGAAGAAAATGGACGTCGGTGGACTATCGGGTAAGCCAAAGAGTGGAGATGGAGAGTGTTGCCTTTAGCCCGAATGAAACAACTTCTCAGTTGGCACGGTTCATTGGTTGTTTGTGTTCCAGATCCATATGTCAAAATCGCTCTCATGCAGAACGGGAAACGTCTTAAAAAGAAAAAGACAAGTATCAAGAAGTGCACGCTCAACCCGTACTATAATGAGTCATTCACCTTTGAAGTTCCCTTCGAACAAATACAGGCAGGTTTACTGTGCGGAAAACCGACACGCAAACACACACGCTCTTAACAGATTCTTGTGTCTAATCTCGATTTTTATCCCTGCAGAAAGTGCAACTGGTTGTGACAGTTGTTGACTACGATCGCATTGGTACTTCAGAGCCTATCGGTAAATGTTGCCTAGGCTACAATGCAAATGGCACTGAACTTCGCCATTGGACGGATATGCTTGCATCGCCGCGCAGGCCAATCGCGCAATGGCATACGCTCAAGGACCCCGAGGACGAGAAGAAGGACTAAATCTCGCATGCGTATGTAAAGAGATGCGTCCCTTAGTGCTAAATCTCCCTTTTGCATGCATTAATAAGTGCCTCTTACTCACTGATTCTTGTTTTATTAGGTGTAGTGGCTTGACGGGACGTACAGCGGCGCCAGCCACCATCCGCCCTCACTTCCTTCCACTGGGTGGACATGAGCTTTCTCTAGGATCGACCGCACATGGTTCTGGTTCATCCAGGCAATGAGTACTGGAAACAACTGCCTACGCGAAGTATTTCTTGCGTGCTGCTTTGCATCGAAGGGCAATGTGCATTCTTTCTTCTCTTTTCATTTCTAAATTTTACCACCAGCCCTGAGTGTGTACTTCATTTCAATGTTTGATGTGTTATACTCAAAATAAATTTGTCGTAGATACTTTACCATAATCAGTATTGTATTCGATAACTCCGGAGAGAGATATCAGGCCAACTATGAGTTGTTACAGTCCTGGACTTAAAATGAACGTTATGATCTTTCGACTGTTAAAATGGAAGGGTAATGATTGGTTACGATCGTGAGGCCGGCTGGAGTTCTGACGTGAAAGAGATAAAATTTGAAGTACTAAATACCTAATTTGTTATTGTAAAAAGATGTAAACGGGCTGAATTCACTTTGGCTCTGTCAAAATGTGTCATTGAATTCCCAAATTTGATAAGCACCATGTGCGGCAAAATCAGTGTAAGAATTTGCTTCTCTACTCAGCCTTGGCAGAAGTGTTTGCGCTTCGCTCGGTATGATGAATAGAGTTATTTTACTCTTACTATCTCAAGAAAACGAGACGGCTTTGTTGTACGAGAGCCAAGTTGAATTCAGCCCAAAATTTGACGCACGAAAGCAAATCTATAACATTGTTTAATTTTGTTGTTGAAGTTAAATATGTGTATATTCCAAAAAAAAGAGCTCCTCTTGACATATAATTCATATCATATTTTAAAGAAATATTGTGATTTCTTACTGAGGAGGCACCACGATCACTGAATAGAGTAGATAAACATAATAGAACATCAAGGATTGCTATTTTTAAGAAAAATGCTTGACAATATAGGTAAGGGCAGTCTATGCTACCCAATTAGCTGATGACTGTCTAATTGTATGTACAATGTTTCCAAAGTTCACTTGTTTCATCCTCATTAACGTAACCCGGACTATGTGATGGTCATATTTTAGCCACATTCTTTGTAAAATACTTCCAGTGAAACTGCCTACTCAACTCGTGTTTCTCGTTCGTGCAAGTTTTGGACAGGTTCGCTATTTGGATGCGAATAAAATAGACAATAGCTTAGATGTTAGACGATGTAAATGGCACTGGAAATAAAGAGTGTGAGACGTGTGATTGTGTGTGAAAGAGCGAGAGTGCATGAGTGTTCTTGGCAGTTACTCATCCTGTTAAATGTTGACTGTCAAGGATCATAATTCTTCCTCGTTACCATTACCAAGTGGTTGTCAGAACCAGCTCGAGCGATGGTGACTAAGATGTATATAGCTTAAAATACTGAGAGACACTCTTTGAGCGTCTTAAATGTTGGCACTCAATAGACTGCTTTTATTTCTGACGGCGGCACAGACTCACTCCACAATCCCTTTAACTTTGAGCCAGGCTGAAAGTTTCTAAAAGGATTACAAACCCCACAGATTTAGTGCATTCATACATACACTAGCGCTAATATTAATGTCTCCTCAGAGGCCAAAGCAAACCAAAATAAGCAAATTAAATATCGTAATTATGTGCAGGATATGTACAGTATCCTTGTGAGTTTCATTTTGGTGCAGGAAAACGGGCCGCTTTTATATAGAATAATTGTTCAGTAATAATAAAATTTATGTGTGACATCTCAAGCGTCTTGAAACGTCATGAAAGCCTTGTGTGTAATGTCATGGAAGTGATGTCACGGCAACGAGACTGTCCCGTAGCCTCCTTCCTAGAACATGACTTACCGTTGTGTTGGACATCGCTTATTGATACATTCATGGTCATATATTTTTCGTGAAGTTGTGTCAGATTCTTAGATTTGTTCTCAAACTACGTTATGATAATGTTTAGCCCCATCCCGTTATTTCCTCTTTGTTATTAATATTTAATGTCTGTGTAGAATCCAATTTTTAAAAGAGTTAGTTGCACTCTTGAAATGTAAGTAAGCAACTATCGTCTAAACCAAACAGATCCTCGAGAAATTAAAATACTACAACGAATAATCCCATTGCTTTCTGAGCCTAACCGCCCATTAAAAAGGTTCTAGCTTTTCATGCATTTATCTAAATTCCCATCATGCCATTAAACGAAACCACAACTTTTAACAAATTGTAGGTTTTATCCATTCTCAACGTTTGCCTGGCTTTAGAATTTTCCATCGCATAGCGGGCCTATATTTTCACTTGTGTTTACTCAGATCGAATCAATGTGCCCTTAATCACTTTCCAACACGTTCCAGTTCTACGTACAGTACCTTCCTAAATGGGTGCTAGATCACTAAACGTTACAGCATTAGGTGCCGACAGTGGAAGTCCTCTTTTATTTTATGTGTATTTCTGCCTTATAGCATATTTCCTTTAATCTTTTCTGATTACCTCAAGATTATATTGTATATAATATAGATATATGCATGAATTGTGTAAAAACTATCGGTGAACATATTAGAATAGATATTTAAGTGGGTGACAACTAGAGTGTGTCGTTGTGTTTATTGGTAAATCACAAATGCATTAGAGAGTTCCGCATAATCTTATTGGTTTTAAATAATTTTTGTTATTTGGAGATCAATATTATTATTCTTGAGGTAGATTTGTGATTGGAAATGTGAACACGTAACAGGAATAAACTGACTCCATACTTGTACACATGGTTTTTCTGTCCTCCCGCCTATTCCCCTTTCTAAGGGGCCTCAGAGTTCAGAGTCCACAGTGACTTCGAAACCAAATCTTAAACTGTAAGAAAACTTATTGCTGATGGAATGGTTCACACAAAGCCATAGTGGCCGTGACAGACATGCTGCCACCTCGACCCATCTTTCCTCGATGTGCATCAACATTGTACAGCAGCGTAAAGACATTATTCCATTCCAAGTCAAGAGGGTTATTTCTGGCAGTCCCACACTCCGCGCCCTCCGGCCCGGCTCCGCCCTGTCACGCAGCCCACGCGGCGCGGTGGCGGCGGCGGCGGGGTACGTGGCGTCGTGCAAACGCAATAATCACAGGAAAGTGAGTAAACTTCATTAAGTACAGCGCGTGTCGTGCATGGCAGCGGGCGGACGACGCAAGAGAGAGGGGAGGACGGTGAGGGGAGGGCCGCGCTCCAAACCGCTCCAGAACAAGGTGGTGGGTCACACTGGAAAGCCGACGAGAAAACGCAGCAAACTGCGTACAAGAGAAAACTTTTGAAAGATAAAATATACTAAAATACTTGGTGTAGTCATGTTAAAAATTGACTAAGAAAAGGTCATCTTGATTGAACGTAGAAAATCAACAATTTTGACTTTAATTATTTTTACAATTAGCCCTTAAACAAAGGGCTACTGAAAAAAACCGTTGGAGCTTGTAAATTTCTGTCCGTCTGAAAAGATGGCAGGTTACCGAGGTGTGTGGCGTACGTGACCGAGCCCCGGCGGCGGCGCCGCCGGCGGCGCCGGGGCCTGCAGGGTCCTCCGCAAGGCAAGGATCCTTTCTGGAAAAATATATTGTGAATGGGAATCGGGGAGCGGCGGCGCACCGCCAGCCAGACCTGCCATTGCGAACTCTTGCTGCACTCCTCGCCTGCGGCACTCGCCACGCCCCCTGGTGCCCCCCCCCCCCCCCCCGCAGGGCCCGGTGCGGGGCCCGGCGCAGGACCTGCAACACTCGTTATATCCGTGACGACGGTGCGAACGGTGACACTCGTCGCCCTTTCACTGGGTGTGTGCAGCGCGGCCCGCAGCCAGGGCTTTAGCGACGGGTGAGAGAGAAAGAGGGAGATATACAAAGAGAGAGAGAGAGAGAGAGAGAGAGAGGGAGGGGCGGAGGGATATAAGAAAAGGGAGGAGGGAGATAGAGAGAGAGAAAAAGAGAGAGAGAAAGAGAGAGAGAGAGGTGACGAGGCGTGTCGTCGTCGTCGACGCCTGTGGTCGCCAGGGTGGGCCAGCCCGCTCGACACGCGTGTTCGCACGGGCCCGGGTTGCCTACCCAGCAGGCGGTCGCCCAGCCTCGCCAGAAGTGTGGTGTGTTTATTCGCACAGAGGAGAAGTCCTGGTGCGGCAGCGGTGAGGTCACGCGGCGCGGAGAGGCGCTCGGGAGCGGGTCAAGTCCACACGCCGCGCGCGAGCCGAGAAGTGCGCGCCGCCACTGCTGCTCCCGCCGCTGCTGCTGCCGCCACCCGGCCCCCGCCTAATTAACCTGCGCCTCGGCCGCCGCCGCCACAGCGCGGGCTATTCCATGTGCGGCGCGGGAAACGAAGCACGTCATCTTTGGCCCCAAAATACTCCCCCGATGAGCGTGCCGAGCTGTTGGCGAGGAGTGCGGCGTGCCGGGGAGCCAGTCAGTCGGTCCATGGCCATGGCTGCCGCCGTTTGTTAGGAGACCTATTCAGCTGCTAAGGTGTAGCGGGGCTGCGTATTCGCACAGCCCGGTGTGTGTGTGTGCGTGTGTGTGCGCGCGCGTGTGTGTTCGTGTGTGTGCGTGTGTGTGAGCAGCAGCGCTGGGATGCACTGGGCGCAGACCTTCGAGTAGCTCAGGTGCGGCCGGGTAAGGCTAAAAAAAATAATTAATTCTTGAAAAAAAAATTTTCAAAAAAGAAGAGGGCTAAAAATCAATACTATGCAAGACTGGCAGACACAGATTGGATTTCCCTGTGCCACGGCCGCCGCCTCCCGTCCCTGTCGAAAGGCTTTCACCGCCCCGCAAACAGTTTCGGCGAAGAACAAAGGAGGCGGTGCCGCGGCGGCGCGTTGTGGGCGGAGGTGCCGGCGGTGCCGGAGGCGGCGGGCGCGACAATGTGCGGAGTGAGGCGGGCAAACACGGAGATCGGCTTCTTTATATTTGCCGTGTGCGTTGCCGGCGGCACTCCGGGCGGGCTGGGGGCCGCGACCGGACCGGAATGGCAAACTGCATACGGTGCGGCGAGGGAGGAGGGGGAGGGAGAGTGTGTGGGAGAGAGAGAGAGAAGAGAGGTGTGAGAGCGAGAGAAAGAGAGGGAGAGGAAGGGAGGGGCAGAGGTGTAAGAAGATGATTGAGCAATCCACCCTGCCTGTGAGCTCCTGAAAGTGGGCCTGCCCGCGCGACACCCGCGCATGCACCTGGCGTCGGACGGCCTGCTCGGCCGCGGCCCCGGTCCGCCTCCCGGTCCGTCCCCCCGGACTCGGCCCGCTTCATCTCCCCGCGGGACAGCGGTTTTCGCGCCGTCACCGTCGCCTCGGCTCCGCTGGCACAGCCGGCACGACGTTCAGATTAGATCTGGCCATGCACGCCGCGCGGCTAAATGCGACGCCGCGTCGGGCACGACGGCGAGGTGCCTTTATTTGATTTGTTCGTCCGTCTCTCTCACGCCGCTGCGGAGCGAGAGAGAGAGAGAGAGAGAGAAGGAGAGAGAGATGGAGATAGAGAGAGCGAGGCGGCCGTCAAGGATGCGACGACGCGGCAGACGCACCCCGAGGGCTCAGGTGCAGGGGGCCCTCTTGCGGCCCTGACCGACCAGACGGCCTTGCCTGTTACGAAAATTAAAGGAGTGAACTTTTGGCGTGCCAATCGAAGACATGACGTTCGGCGCCGGCCGACCTGTCACAGCAGCCAGACGCGGTAATGCGGCGTTACGGTGTCTTGCCGTCACACACAATGAAATTGAGCGGCGCGGCGGCGGCGCGGTGGGGTTCCTCCTCCTCGTCTTTTCAGTGTCTCTTTCCCCGCAATGTCTCTCAAACAGCGCCGTCAAATATTTTACAATTCCAATGAGGAGGGGCGTCGCGCTTCGGACACACTGGTCGCACAGCCTCTCTCGGTTTGGTCACGCGCGGCCTTCGTTGTTCAGTTTCGACGCCGAATGCCTCGATGCTGGCGAAGCTGCTGGAGCTGCTGCCGCTGCTGCTGCGGTGCCTCCCACGCGATCCGCGCCGAGCGCTACAGCCGCCGGCACTGACTGGGCCGGTGGGGCTGCGTGCACGTCACCGGCTCGGCTATGACGCGGGAGGCCAGACGGGGTCATCTCGGGGCGAAGCGTGAATTTCGGCGAGGGGTTTTCAATACTGCTACTAAAACTGAAAATTTACAATTTTGACAGTTTGAGATAAACTTTGGGAATTCTGAATGAAATTCGGGACAATTGAGTACTTTGAATTTCGAAAATTTTAGGTGAGTTGCGGTAGAATTTTAGCCGTGTTCCAGCAACTTGCCGATTGCGCACCAGATCGGCCGGGCCGCCCTGCTGCGGAATGCACGTGTGTGTGTGTGTGTGTCGGTCAGCTTTCACTCAGAGGCCCTGCCGGCAGGGGTGCGGCCAGGACCAGCAGACAGCTGCGACGCCTGTGACGGGGTTAGCTAATCGGGGTGGACAGGTTCCAGGCCGGCGGGGGGATCATGTCTCGGGCGGAGGGGGGGGGGGGGTCTGCTTCGTGCCTCGCCACGCCCTTCGGACTTTCGGCCTCCCGGCCCTTCGGCAGGGCGATATTTCTGCGCAGACGTTGGCGCACTGTCGCGTCTAATCGCGGGAGATATTGTGGGGCTGGCGGCGCGATCCACGCACCGGCCGGGACCTTGGCGAGGCGGCGAGGCGAGGGCGCGGCGCACCGCCGTACCTCGGAGCGGCGGCGGCGCAGATACCGCCGACACCTCCGGACCGCCGCCGCTGGTGTGCCGCCGCCGCCGCCTCGGCGAGCGCTGATCATTGATCCTTGTCTTGTCGGACACGCTAAATGCCGTTACGACGAGCGGATCGTCTTCCACGCGGGTCGCCGCGGGGGGTCTCCGACGGGAGCCTCTGACGGCGGCCTTTGACGGCGCCCCCCAGGCCTCTGACGGCGGCCTTTGACGGCGGCCTCCGACTTCTGACCACTCCTGAATGTGGCGGCTGACGACGATGGCCTCTGACGGTGTCATCTGAAGGCGGCCTCTGATGGCGACACCTGACGGCGGCCTCTGACGGCGGCCTCTGACGGCGGCCTCTGACGGCGGCGTCTGACGGCGGCCTCTGACGGCTGGCCGTCTGAAGCTGGCCTCTGAAGCTGGCCTCTGACGGCGGCCTCTGACGGGGGTCTCGGCGCCGGCGGCTCCGTGCGCCACTAATCGATCGTCGCGTCCATCCGCGCCGCTCGTATACATGAGCACCATCACGACGACGACCGGGGCGGATGTCACCGGGGGGCAGCGGCAGCCGGGGGCGCGCAATGAGGAACCTCGGTGACGGGAATAAAAAGGCGACGAGGAAATGTGTTTAGTGTCGTGCTGATTGTTTGCAGCAACGGTATCGGCGGTGTGCGTGTGTGTCTGTGTCGGTGTGTCCGTGTGTATGTGTATGTGCACGCTGCATGATGACGGAGTCATGTCATCGCGTCGCGAAGAAAGCGCGCGCGCACACACACACACACACTGATGATGATGCCGTGCGGCATTTCTCATGCCATCCTGTCCGCCAATGGCGCGGGGGGGGGGGGGGGCCTTGAGAGTGATGATCTCCGATGCGTTGTTCAGGAGTAGCACCTTCGTCCTCCTCGTCTTCTGCGCGCGCGTGAAAAATGTGTAATGCGTGGTGTTGCTGTGCGTGTGTGAATACGGCGGGGTAATATTTGAGATCCCATCTCTCTCTCCGACGCAGCGGCATTTAAACATCCATCGGTCTGTAATTTAAACACACGATGGATGGTCCTCCGGCCACACAAAGCCCGCGCGCGCGCACACACACACACACACACGGTCACGCTGCAGGCCAAGGCGACGGGTCGCGGCGGCAGATCGCGCATCGGGCAGGCAGAGGCTGGCGGCTCGGTCTGACCCGGCCTGGCGGCGGCGGCAGCAGCGGCAGCGCCTGGCGGCCAGCGGCTCCACGTCTCGACTCCCAAAAGGGAAGTGCAACTCGCCTGCTGACAGAACAGGACAGCGACCGCCTGGTCACAGCGCGGAGCGGCCAGCCCGCTCGCCTGCTGCACAGCAAGAAAGACTGGTTGTTGCGACTGAAACAATTCGTTGATTTCGGTACAAGCGGGAAATTTAGTTGCAGGGAATAAGATGTCTTCAGTTCCATCAAGACAAATATAGATAAAGATACTTTTTCCTGTGCGGGAACTAAGAATACTTTGCAAATTTCTCAGTCGCAAACGAATTCTCAGTTGCCCTAACTGCATATCTGCGTTGCAACGCCTTTGCTGGCCAGCGTGGGCATGTCTGGTATAGGACTCTATGTGGAGCTTGGCAACCTTACTTCGTAGACTCACGCACCTTCGCTTGTACATAAAACCTCATTCAAGTTCATATCAACATTAAGCAAAAAAAATGTGTAGAAGCGAGATAAAAACGTTTATTGTACCGTTGCAATTTTTTAAAAAAAATATATATTTGAGCATCATGTACCTTAGATATGTTGCGCTGCTATTTTCGCGGTGGTCGTCGTGCTCTCGCTGTCAGCGCTAACCCCCGCCGGGAGGGTCTATGACCTGCCTCACCCGGCGGCACCAGTGGGCACCAGTGGGCACCAAGTGGGCACCAGTGGGCACCAAGTGGGCACCAGTGGGCACCAAGTGGGCACCAGTGGGCACCAGTGGGCACCAAGTGGGCACCAGTGGGCACCAGTGAGCACCAGTGGGCACGGGGCACCAGCCGACGGCGGCGCTACTGGGCCGGGCCCGCTGACTCGCGCCGCACGGCACGCCGGTCCGGCGGCCGCCGAGTGCCGCGCCGTGGTGACGCTGACCGGGACAGGACCGGACCAGGCGGTCGGCCGGGCAGCTGCACGCGGCGGCACGCGGCTGCACGCGGCACGTCGCCCCACTGGCGGGAACCCGTTCCTAGGCGGCGCGGCCCTTATTGTCTGTCGCCGCGCCTCTTGGCGGTCGAGGTCGCGAGGAAGAAGGGGGAGAGATGCGTCCAAAATGTCACACTCGAGTTCACCTTGGTCAGCCCGGCTATGCTTGGCCCGCAGCCACCGCAGCAGCCGCAGCAGCCGCAGCAGCAGAGAAAAGTTCTCGCAATAAAGTCGGGGCCGGCAGCAGGTCCGGGCCCCCAGACCCCCGGACCTCCGGGCCGCGCAGACCCACCGCGGCGGTGTATGATAATTACCCCGGCGGCCACGCGCACACACACAGTCACACACAAACACACACACACACACAGGCATCCAGGCGGCAAACGAACGTTCGGCGGCCGCGCGCGTATGCAGATTATTGCGTCGCCGGGGAGAAATTGTGGATGGCGAAAGATCCACGCAGGCGGCGTGGCGACGACGCCCGTCCAGGCACGGCCAGGGCACGGCACGGCACGGCGCGGGCCGCGGACGGTGCGGGATGGGGTGCATCGGCCAGGGCACGCACGACGGCTGTCCGTCCGTCCTGGCAGTATCGGACGGTCCTGACTGCGTGCGTCCTGGCAGTATCGCGCGAGCCTGCCGCGTGCGCCGCCGCGCGAGCCGCCGCCGCCGCCGCCGCCTCCGGCCCTGCCGCTGCCGCCGCGGAATTCCTCGCTGACCTTTTCCTTTCCTCCCGCCGCGCCGGCCGCCGGCCGTATAGTTCAGGGTCGGGCCTTGTACTACACTTTGGCCGGCCGGCGCGGTGGGCGCTGCCGGGAGCGCGGGGTGCGGGCGGCGGCGGGATACGAACCCACGTAACCCCGCATCACCCGGCACCAGATCCGCGCGGCCCGATAAAGCAGTATACTTAAAAATAAAAATTACGCCCTCTAGGACCTTTGCGGCCTTGCGGAAGTCCCTCGCCGAATTCCGCCTCACTTCATTTGCCGGCGAGTGCCGGTCCCCGGGCCGGCCGCGGCGTGCTGGGCGCCTGCCAGGGTCGGGGTAGGCAACCCGCTGCGCTCCGCTGTGTCGCATTGACGGTGTTGCCTATCGGTCACGGCGCCCCGGCCGCGCGCGCTGACGCTGCAGTGCTCTGCTTCGCACTGCACTTTTCAGGCCGCAGGCGATCTGCGCGTACGGCTGCGCTTCTGGGCTGCCAGTGAAACGTGCGCCATTGACGCCTGTTTGTGTGTGAGTGTGTGTGTGTGTGTGCCATTGACAAAAGTGAAGCGCTAATGCGTCGTGCAACGGAATAAAGGACGCGCACAATGACACACATTTGCCGTGCGTGCGCTCGTGTGTGTGCGTGCGTGTGTGTTTGTGTGTGCGTGCAGCGAGTGCAGCATAGAAGCAGCAGCGGCTTCATCGGGGCGCGGCAGCGCACCGCCGAGTCAATACCGGGAGACACAAGAGGTGCACCGGGCGTGAGGCGGTGACGGCCGGGTGACGGAATGCCGGGCAGGTGCGCACGGCGCCTCGCCAGGTCCCACCTTGCACGTGTTATCCGCACGGCGCCCCTCCGGTACGCGCGGCATCGGCCACGATCTGCGTCCGCGTGGTGCGCGCTGTGGAACCCCCTCAACTCGCACCCGCGGCTCTGGCAGGCCGCTCCTCTGCTGCTGCAGCACGCACTCGTGCCGGAGATTCCTGGCTGGCGGCGGCTGCTGCTGCTGCTGCTGCCGCATGGGTGGGTCGGTCACGCGAGCGGGATGGAATCAAATCAAAGCGAGATCGAGCGGCGCCGCGGGTGCCCCCGCCGTCCTCCCCCCTCCACCTCCCCGCCTGCGCGCCCACAAACCGCGTCGTCGTGTCGTGGCCGGCGGGGCGGTAAAGACGATTCCCGTGACGTGTGTTGCCGAAACTCGATTTCATTTCGATTTCCTTTTTTTTTTGACACGGATATGCATCGACTTATTTTTATTTTCCTCTGAAAATCTCTTAAATTACTTTTTTAAATCCCTGTTGTTTTTTATTTCTTTTTAAGTCATGACTTTGCGTAAATGACCTTAATTGCTACGGTTCCAACATCTACCGCAATTTGCGGCAAATTTTACCTACATTTTTGGTGCCAATTTTTTTCTACATTGCAATAGCTTTGTTACGATTGCGACCTGCATACATGTCGATCAACGCGTTCGAATAATTCCCCGGCAAAAAATAAATCAAATCAAATCTGCGGCATCGGCAGCAGCAAGAGCTTTGTGGACACCGACCGCGTGCGCACGCCCGGCGTAGCGGTGACGACGGCTGCATGCCAAGGTGGACAGGTCGCCCCGGCTCGGCGCCCCCCGCGGACCCCGCACACCCCGCACACCCCGCACACCCCGCACACCCCGCACACCCCGCACACCCCGCACACCCCGCACACCCCGCACACCCCGCACACCCCGCACACCCCGCGGACCCCGCACACCCCGCACACCCCGCGGACGCCGGCCCGACCCGGTCCTCTGCCACGCTGCCCTACCCCGATGGTGGCTCAAACTGCCATCACTCATAGGACACCCGGCCGCTGCCGGCCGCTGCCGGCCGCTGTGGGTCGTCGCGGGACGCTGCGGGACGCCCGCCAGAGCCCCCCGCCCCGCGCCCCGGCGGCGGCCCGGCTCTGCCGTCACATTACGGCAGAGACAGAAATCCCCTCGTATTATACCGGGCAGAGGAGCCGGTTGCTGATGCGCGACGATGCGCCGCCGCCACTTTTTCGGCGCGCCGTCGTATAGTGCGTCACAGCGGCTGCAAGGCTCCGTGTCGTAAAACACGGGATTGGTCGTTTTCCTCCGCGACAGAGAATCTCAAGATCCAGTGTGAACTACAGCATGAAACTACAGCAGTCAAACTGTAGCTGCACAGAAAACTACTATGTCACTGAGGGAAAACTTCTTGAAAATTGAGACAAATTATGGTTTTCTGAAGTCAACTACAGTGTAAAACTACAGTTGAGCTACAGTTTGAAGTAGTGCAGTTTCAACTGTAGTTCCATTGCTGTCTGCGTGAGCCGCTGCGGGCCGCGTGTTGCAGCCGGACAATTAATGCAAGGATATCGATACGCGGCACTTGGGGGCTGCCGCCGCTGTTGCTGCCGCTGTTGCTGCCGCTGCTGCTGCCGCTGCTGCAGCCGGCGTCATTTAAGCCTCTGCAATGCCCCTGCGTTGCAACAGTGAGGCGGCGGGGAGCCTCTGTGCTGCGGGGCCCCCCCCGGCAGCCCCTGGCAGCGCCTGGCCACGGCCGGCCGGGTCCGGTCTCCACGGGCCGGCGGCGGCGGTGCGAGAGCTGCGCGAGAGCCCCCGGTAAGTAAAACGGTGCAAAAGGAGGAGAAAAAGGCGGTCGGGTGCGGCGGGGGGGATTCGTAACAAATGTCTTACGTGATCGAGTCCAGACACCCCCTCTCCCCTCCCCTCACCTCCTCAGCCCCGGCCTGGGCTCGCCGGTCTCCAGGTCAGTGCAGGCCCACAGACCCCTCCGCAGACCGGATCTCGTCTTCGCCATATCCAGTCGCCCCCCCCCCCTTGCCCCCCTCGGACGTGACCTTGCGGACTGGACCACCGCCGCTCTGTTCTCGGTTTTGGGTCCCACAGCGGCGGGAAGGCTGGCTGCTGCTGCTGTTGCTGCCGCTGATGCCGGGCCGAACGAAAGTGCAAGTCGGGAAGGAGAGGGGGGAGGAGGCGTAGGCGTGGACAGCGGCGGTGGGGTGGAGGCCCCGGTGGCCCCGGCGGCCCCGGCGGCCCCGCTCCCACGTGGCCGTGCGCCTCCATGTACGACCAGGGCCCCGCGGACCGCCCCGCACCGCCCCGCACCGTCCCGCACCGTCCTGGACCGCCGCCGCTCCCGATCGGAGTATTTCCCCCCGGACGGACGGAAATGCGGGCCCACCGGCCAGCATGCCACAGCCACACCGACCAGCGCCCTGCGTACTGTCACGGGATCAAGGGAAATAAAATAATGCAAAGTCACCCGGGAAGCACTCGCACCCAGCAGCAGCACCCTAAAAAAAATCTGTTTGAATTTAGTACATTTGTGATTCTCGCCGTCAGCGTCTTGAATCAAGCTTACGCATTTAGGTCGATGCTTGATTCAAGCATTGTTCTAAATGCGCAAGCTTGATTGTAGAAACGGTGAGAATCTCAAATATGCTAAAATCAAACAGATTTTTTGAGAGTGAGGGGCCCGCACGGGACGATTCTATGCACTCGTGTGATTGTTGTATTTCACTGTATAGGAGTATGGGAATCCACATTTGGGCCCAAATATGGCCCAAATATGACCATTTCCCCTTGTACAATAAGCAGTGTATGGACTCATCATATGGTCCATGTAAAAGTTGTATACCAGTTGTATACATGTTATGAGTGTGGTCGTATACTAGTTATAAGTATGGGGAACGTACATGATCCGTATACAACTTCGTTCTCACCGGGTCGCGTTTCGTAGTCCGTTTCTGTCCGCGTTTAATGGGTCAGAACACGACGAAAGAGAAGGTAAGTAAGAGGATCCCTTTGGCTCGGCCGCTGACCCCCAGCAGCGCTGCAGCGACCGCCTCGTTATCCCAGGATGGCCCGACGCCTACGAGGCTGTCAGGCACACCGCAGCACCGGCCCCGTACACCGCGCTACAACACCGGACTGCACGTTGTCTCCGGCAGCTGCTGTGCGAATCTGTGGCCATGTGTGTGTCAATACTGTCGGGATGTGTGTGTGTGTGTGTGTGTGTGTACGGCACGCGTTTTAGGAGGATCAAACATCAGTGGAGGTCAACAACTGCGAATCTCTGACCGTTTCATGCGCTATTTTTTTTTTCATTTTTTAAAAGTCAGTCCGAAGAAGACGAGCAGCGGCCGGGTCAAGGACGAGACGGGGGCGAAGCAGACCTATACGGAGTGCGACAGAGACAGAGACACACCTGCCAGGTCGGCCGGCCGGGGTCCGTTGTTCATCTCCCGGGCGTCGTTCGGCGAGTCCGCTTCGGCCTCGAAATACACCGCGTTCCGGGTGTATGAGAATGACTACTCCGCCGCAGTGCTGGCGGCGTACAAGGCCTCTGCACTTTATGGTGTACCCGGCCGGACCCGGCCCCCCTCGGCTGCTGCCGCGGCTACTCTTCAAATACTCCGCCCCGCCGCCGCCCCGCCGCCGCCCCGCCGCCGCCCCGCCGCCGGGCCCCTGCTCGGCTCTCCGGCCAGTCGCCGGCCCAGGTGCACGCACAGCACAGCGCGGCGACGAAGACGGCCTTGATCGGCCGCACCGCCGCTCCGCGCCGCGCATCCGATGCAAGGCGTATCGCGTCGCCTTCTCCGCCGTGCGCCTTCCTGAAATCCCTCGCTGCCGCCGCCGGCCTGTGAGAGAAACACGACGAAAAGTCCCTGGCTGCGGAGGCGGGGCGCGGCGCGCCGGTCCCACGCCCCCCCTGCGGCGGCCGCTGTTCGGCGTGCACAAGTGCGGCGCGGCCTGCTGCGGGGCTTCCCGTCGCGGCCCGTGTAATACATACACATTTTGAATTCCTTCTCGTTGCGCGGGTAATGCCCGATTGTCTCCGTGCCTCCGGTCCACACGCCGCCGGGCTGTGTCCGAAGGGCAGCGCGGCGTGCGGCTCCGTCCGTCCCGTCGGAGCGGTCAGAGGAGGACGACACGTGAGGACGGACGGCACTCCGGAGGCGGCCGGAGGCAGACCCGCCACCGACAGCATGCCGCATCGGTATACCCCCCCCCCCCCCCCCACGCCCCGCCGCCGACATGTCTACATGTCGCTCCCGCTCAGCAACGCTCAGCACTCGCTCAGCGCCCCGCCCGCTCAGCACTCAGCATGCTCGGCATGCTCGGCACTCGCCACACGCCGACGCCAAGTGTAATGCGCGTGTCCCGCCTCGGAATCCGCAGGGATGCTACTTTGTCGGCTCGTTTATTTTCACGTGACACCCCCGCAAAAAAAAGTTTTTTTTTTTGTGATTTACAAAAACTGTTTTTGAGATTGACATGTACTAGGCGAACGCGGCCCATCCTTCCTGCCTCCATCTGTCTGTCTGTCTGTCTGCGAGTCTGTCTATGTGACCCGGGAGAGAGCAAACACGCGTGTGACTACACGCTGGTGCCGTCGGGGATATTGAGAGGGTGCAGCTGCGGCAGCGGCGGCAGCGGCAGGCCAAGCTGAGCGCCGTGGGTTCTGCCGCGTGTCCTACGCCGCCTGCCCGGGCCGGGCCGGGCCGGGCGTGCGTGCGGTGCTATTGAAACTTTAATGCCCGGCTGTGCGGCGGCCTGCCTGTCCGACACGTCCCGCGGGCTGTATACACTGCTATGCCGTACACCACCAAAGACGCGTGACAGCGAGGGGAAAACACACGCGCGCACGCACGCACGCATATACACACACGTACACACTACATCGCGAACACGCACGGCGGCGGCGGCGGCGCGCGGGGCGGCACAGGAATGGATGATGCGACTTTTCGCTCCGCAGCGCTGCTGAATCGGGCGGACCCTGGCGGGGAAGTACGTAGAGGGGTCCGGCGGCGTCGCCACGGAAGGCAGAGAGGAGCCCGCGAACACGCAGCACGCAGGGCGAGATTGTAGTGAGTGCCCCCACCTGCCTGCTGGGCAAAATGTAGACAAAGACAGCCATGACGAGGTGTTGTCTGGTGGGCAGGTGGAGGTGAGCGCAAATGTTCGTACTCCTTTTTGCCCACTTTCCTGACACCAGTGGCGTCCTCCTGAAGTTTCTGAAAGCCGGGATTCAAAGGCATCGGCCTCAATCGTTCTGACCACCGGCTGAGGGTGTCCCGGGTGCCGGACCGGCAGTAAGGTGGATGTCGCAAAGAAACGTAAAACTGGTGGAAGCAGAAAACGGCCTGCGGAGGCGGTGGCGTCGCGGGGGGTCCCTCGCTGTCCGGCCGGGGCATCGCCGTACGCGACGCGGACGCGGGTTCGAAGACCCATCCCTCCCCCCGGGTGCGGCATGGCGACAGACGACGAGTGTGCCGGGCGGGGCGGGGCGAGGCGGGGCGGAGCGCGCGGGGCGGAGCAGCCACCGCCACTCGCGTCGCATTACGACACGGCAACGCGCTTTATTGCCAGAGTTTTTCTCGACTTTTATATGGGTCACAGCGCATCGCCGTCGTCGTCGCCGCGCCCGCCGCGGCGCACCGACCGACGCGCCACGACACGGCGGTGCCGCCGCGACGACAGTGTCGCCTTCCTCTCCTCTCCTTCTTCCTCCTGCCCTTCCTGTCCGCCGCCTCCGCGGTATGATGCGAAGACGACGCCCCGCGCTGAGGAGGCCGCCGCCGCGGGCGACGCCGCGAGATCGCATACTAGTGGCGGCGCGCCGCCGTTCCGTCGCCGCCGGGCAGACGACCCCATCTCGACGATGCGCGATGCCCCCCCCCCCACCCTCTCCCCTCCTTTCTCTCTCGTCTCGCCGCATCTGCCGCCGGCCGCATTTTCGTCATTGTTTTTAACGGCCGCGAGGTGTGTGACGCAAGAACATGTGAAACCGTTTTCCCGCACATCGGCGGCGGCGGTGGCGTGCGATGCATCAAGCGACGTGCGCGGTGTGCACTGCTGCCCGCGGCCCCCGCGGGTCCGAGTGCCGCCCCACTGTCATGCGCTGTCGCGTCGCGTGCACAACTGCTTACTAGGCAACCCCTCATCTCAGCTGATAGTAGTTGGCCTACGCGGGCGGAGGCACCTACACTACACCACCTGCCCGTGCGCTTGGGAGACCTTTTGCGTACTTCTCCGGCAACACCGGTCCGCGGCCCGCGGCCCACTGGGGTTCATGTTACGTGATTCTGTGCGCGCGCCGCCACCAACTGACAACGGCAACAACAACCCGGCACCGCCACGGCAACGGCGGCGGCGGCACCAAGGCGAGAGGACCGGGCCGCGTCAAGTCAAGTGACACCTCGCTAACGCAATTGCCGATTGAACGTCTCTCTGCGGTGCGGCGGCGGGGCTCCGCTGGCTCCTCTGGCTCCGCTCTGTCCGGCGTCGCGGTCGCTCCGGCGCTGTTTGGCGCAACGCGTGCGGGTGCGGTGTCGACTCTATGGCGCGGTGCGGGCGCAGCGGGCGCGGCTGCGGGTTGCGGCCACGCCGCGGAGGTCAAGTGGTTCGCCTCGCAGGGGGGCGGACGCGCGCCGCGCCGCGGTGTCGTTGGCCACCTCTCGGCCTCCCTGTCGCTGCCCGCTGCCGCCGTCACGTCCGCCGCGTGCCCCTGTCACTCAGTCAATCAGCCGGCTCTGTTCTGTGACTGGCGGCGCGTGCCGGGCCCGTGCCGCGCCCGTGCCGCGTCCCCGCACCCGCGTCCCCGCACCCGCGTCCGGTCGTCTCCCACGACGAAACGAGCTGCGCGCGTGAATGGCGGGGACCGTGAAAAGTTGTTCGGGATGGAGGTGAAGATTGTAGGCAGCCGCTACTGCTGCTGCTGTGGCGGCGGTGGCGGTCGCCGGACCAGCAGCAACAGCGGGGGGGGGGGGGGGGGGGGGCGACGCAGGGCGGGAGGGGAGGCTGAGGAGGCCGCCGACGGGGCGAGGACCGCGACGACGACCGCGGGGGTTCCACACCCCGACGGCGGCGGCGGCGAGGTAGCCCCCACCTCGCGGCGAGTCACTCCCACCACCGCCGCAGCCGGCGCGGTGCGCGCACCTGACCGTCTCCACGTGCACCTCGGCCAGCAGCGGGAGCGGCGGCGGTGGCTGCGCGGCGGCGCGGTGGACCGGCCGGGCGCAGCCTTGTACCACATAAAGAGCTGGTTGCCGACCGCGCGGACGAGCGTCCTATTGTGCCCCCGCCTGCACCGCTGCTGCTGCTGCGGCGGCGGAGCGGCGGCGGAGCGGCGGCGGCCCCTGATCGGGGAGGGGAGGCCACTTCCCCTACCTTACCCGGGACGCTCCGCCACGCTCCGCCCCGGCCTGCCCTTCCTCGCGCCGGCCCCCGCACGCTCCCGTCGACCCCCGCGCCGACCCCCGCCTGCTGGAAAAGTGCGAAAACGGAAAAGAGCGGCGTCGGGCGGAGGTTTTATAAGGCCCGGGGCGTCGAGGGGCGCGAGCAGTCCCTGCCCAGCTCCGGGCCGTGGAGCATCGCGTCCCGCCCGCCGGTCCCAGGACATGCGCGGTCGCTCAGTGTAGTGTGTGTGTGTTGTTGTCTCTCTCGCGCGCGCAGACAGGATGTCGGTCATCTCGGTGGTGCTGGGCGGGTTCAGCGCGTCGGCCACGCGCCCGGAGATGCTCACGTCGGCGCTCATCGTCGGCGCCCTGGGCGTGGCCTTCGCCTACTACATGGCCTACTCGTGGAGGCGGCGCCGCATGTACGCGCTGGCCGCCAAGATCCCGGGCCCTAAGGGGCTGCCGATCATCGGCAACGTGCTGGACGTGGTCGGCGACACGGAGGAGACGGTGCGCAAGACCATGTCCCAGTTCAAGGAGTACCACCCCACCTACAAGTACTGGCTGGGCCCGCTGCTGCTAGTGGCGCTCACCGACCCGCGCGACCTCGAGATCGTGCTCAACAACTACAAGTACACCGACAAGTCGCACTTCTACGACGTCTTCCACCCGCTGGGCGGCGAGGGGGTGTTCAACGCGGCCGGCGAGAAGTGGCGGCGCAACCGCAAGATCATCGCGCCCGCGTTCAACTTCAACTTCCTGGTGCAGTTCGTGAGCGTGTTCCACGCCATGGCCATGCGGCTGGTCGGCAAGATGCAGAGGCGGGCCGACGGCCAGAGCTTCGACTCGTACAAGCTGATCGAGCTGTGCACGCTGGACGCCATCGCCATCACGGCCATGGGCGTGGACGTGAACGCCCAGGATGACGACAACAGCGAGTGGATCCGCGCCATCCGGCGATGCTTCCAGATCACGCGCGAGCGCCTCGTAAAGCCGTGGCTGCTGCCCGACGCCACCTTCTACCTCACGCCGGACGCGCGCGACCAGAAGCACTGCCTCAGCGTGGTCAACAAGTTCGCGCACGAGGTCATCAGCCGGAAGAAGGCCGAGTACCGCAAGGCCAGGTCCGAGATGTCGCCGGCGGCCGCCAAGGCCGCCGCGGAGCGCGATGCCGCTGAGAGGACGCGCCTCCTCAAGGACGACGATGAGGACATCGGCATGCGGCGGCGGCAGACGTTCCTCGAGCTGCTCATCGAACGGTCCGAGAGCGAGGACGGCTGCGCGCTCACCGACAACGAGCTGCGCGACGAGGTGGTGACGCTCCTCATCGCCGGCCAGGACACGACCGCCACCGACAACTGCTTCAACCTGCTCATGCTGGCGCTGCACCAGGATGTGCAGGAGGCCGTGTACCAGGAGCTGGTCGACATCATGGGCGAGGACCCCAGCACGTGCCCGACGTACAACGACCTCAACCAGATGAAGCACCTGGAGCGCGTCATCAAGGAGACGCTGCGGCTGTACCCGTCCGCGCCCTTCATCGGCCGCGACCTGGACCACGAGCTGGACGTGACAGACTACCGGCTGCCGGCCGGCTGCACCGTGCTGCTCGGCCTGTACGGCACGCACCGCCTGCCCGAGCACTGGCCCGAGCCCGACAAGTTCGACCCGGACCGCTTCCTGCCCGAGCGCAGCGTCGGCCGCCACCCCTACGCCTTCGTGCCCTTCAGCGGCGGCCCCAGGAACTGCGTGGGCCAGAAGTACGCCATGCTCCAGATGAAGACCATCCTGTCCACCGTCGTCCGCCACTTCCAGATCCTGCCCGGCAAGGACTGCGAGAGCATGGAGCAGTTCCGGCTGCAGGTCGACTTCTCCATGACGGTGGCCGGCGGCCACAACATCCGGCTGGTGCCGCGCGACAAGGGCGTCCCGGAGCGGGCCCGCTCCCTGTAGTCAGCCCGCGCGGTCGCCGCGTCGGCGCTTGCATATGTGATAAGGCAGAGACACTCCGTGGACGCGGTGCCGGCCGCGGCGGGGCGAGGCGGGCGCCGCACTGCTATGCACGCCTTTTTTCTCTGTAACGGGCGCCCGCCTAGCCGCCCTTGTCCTTGCACCGCGGCCGGCCCTCCGAGCGAGGCGGTCGGCGGCGGCGCGCTGCCCGTGGCTGCCCGTGGCTGCCCGTGGTTGCCCGTGGCTGCCTGCTGCGCGGCCTTGCCTTGCCGCCTCGGCCCATTCATGAATGAATCATCATTTTCCCGTGGCGTCATTTGCTGTGCCGGGGATCGTTTTTAAAGAAATGCTCTCCAAAGGAATCCTTTCGCCGGCGTGTTCTTGTCTCGTGCCGACGCCCCGCCGCCCCGCCGCCCGCCACCGGCACGACGGCGGCGGCACGCGAGCGATTTATGGAGGGAAAGGTTTTGTCACCTCGTCTGCCTCGGTTAGCGTCGTCGCCTCCGCGGAGGCCGAGCGCGGCGAAGCCCCGTAGTGGAAAGAAAACTCCCCCCGAAGGTGAACGTGTACGATGCCGCCGGTGTGTCCCCCCCCCCTCCCCTCCGGGAGACGTTACATCGAAGGCAAAACGCGACTCGAAACCAACCTAACTCGGCAGGGGCGGCGTCTGCGGGACACCGGGACCCGAGATGCCGTCGCACGCGGCTTCTGGGAAGCCTTCAGCTTCAGCTTTTGTCCACATTGCTGCTGCTGCAGCTGCTGCAGGTGCAGACCCGGTGCCCTGGGGTAGCGAGGAGGCGGTGGAGGGGGGGGGGGGAGGGGGGCTCCAGAGTCCTAGGAGACGAAGGGGAGGGATGACGGGGGAGGGGGGGATCTAAACGGCGAGACTCCATCCCATCCTTCTCCGTGCCACGCCGCCGGGGTCGCGCGCCTCGTTGTTACGTCAGTCCAGGTAACATTTACCCCCCCCCCCCACCTCTCCGTCTCTCTCTCGTTCTCTCTGCACCGGTCGTCGACGGCGTTCCCTTTCGTCCGGCCTCCGGCGGCTGCCGCAGTGACCGCGTCCTTCCGAGCCCTGCCCCCCCCCCCCGTCTCCGATTTATTTCTCACCGCGGCCTCTTGAAATTACCCCCTCCCCCCTCCTCCCGGTGAGGACGCTCCTGAGGCCGCCGACGTCGCCGCCGTCCAGCCAGCCGCCGCCGGCGCTGACCCTGCCCTGGACGCGGCCGCACTTGGCCTAGCCGGCCCGCGGATTAGCATATGCAAGCGGTTCCGCGAGCGGCGCGGCGCCCCGCGTCTGCCAGCGGCCCCCCGAGGCCCCCGACGGCGACGCAACCACGCAAACACAACGGCGGGAAAAAAGGAAAAGGGAGAGGACGGGAAAAAGTAGTGGTAGTGGTAGCAGAGGCACGACGTCACCGGGGACGGTGACGGGTAGCGGGACCGGGATCAGGTGCAGCGGCGGCGGCGGCGGCAGCAGCAGCAGGCAGAGGCTGTCGTGTCAGACTCATCGCAGAGTCGAAGGTGACAGGAGAGGAGCTCATTGAGCGAGCAAGAGGCGGCGGTGGAGGGGGAGGCGGCGGACGAGCTCTGCGAGTGTGAGTCAGTGAGTGCGGTTTTGATATGCCGTGCGCGCGCGTTAGCGGCGGGCGTGTCGTGTCGTGTCGTGTCGCGCCGTGCCGCGCCCTCCCTGGCCCTGCGCGCGCGGGGGATGCCGTCATAAAACCCACGCAAATCGCGGGCGCGTTCGCAACTGTAATTTGCCATTTTCGGCGTGACCTCTGCTGCTTCCCTGGGCACGTTTCGTATGATGAGCGGCAGTCAGACAGGCAGGCAGGCAGGCTGTCGAACGCAAGGCATGATCCCGTGAAATTATCCCCACAAACGTTAAGGCCTCCGTCAGCAGCAGCAGCAGCAGCAGCAGCAGCAGCCCTGCCAGCTCGCTTTCCCAGAGATGCGCCCGATGGCTCCAGCAGCTTAGTCATCTTATTATATCGTCGTTTGCTAAGGCAGTCAAGGCCTGGCTGTGAGGTCCCGGCGCGCGCCGCCGCAGCGCCGCAGCGCCCCACGTCCGTCCTCGAGCACGGCAGTAGAGCGGCAGCACCGCGGCCCTCAGGCACTCGCGTAATTTCAAGCTTTGCTATTACTCCTGTTTGTACACCTGAAATTTGTTATTTTTCCTTGTTCTTGCATGCGTGGAGCCGTAGAGGCCGTCCGACGGGATCAGTGGCCTACGCTTGTGTGTCAACTATTTCTCTATGACTTTGTATTCAAAGGCACGGTGCGGCATGGTCTCGGCCAGGAGTGGTAGGGTTGTCGAAATTATGCCGATGCGTTGTCGAAAACTGCCGATGTCGATTTTGAATCGGGATAGTTTCGACAGCATTCCTGGCCGGGCCACGCCTGTATGTCGAATGTGTGTGTATATTGTGATGTATCACGCAAAAAGAAATTAATTGTGTCATTAACTCGCAGCAATGATTTCGATCTCCCTGTCAATCGGCGTGTTGACATGATGTCAGATCGATTTCGTTCCTGCTGTACAGTTTTCAAAGACGAATCACTTTCAATGTAAATATCTCATGATCGGTGTGCTTTATTCATTGACATAAGTAGAGTAAGGTAATGTTAAGCTAGATTTAAGTCTTTCATGAGTGCAAGATTTGTTACATTTTTGTAAAACTCACAGTCATCCATCTGTAAATATATGGGTATATTTCTGTTGCTAAATACATTTTGCGGAGAAAACTCAATGCACCCAGTGAACGTGACGTGATTTATTTAACCGCCCGGCTTCATACAGCTCTAATCGCAAAATTATTCGCCAAGGCAAGCGGTGGCACGAATCCCAGCGGTAAATATGCACACGCACTCCATCAGCGTGAGAGAGGAGATAGCGGACAATCGGCGGCATATTGCAATATTATTTAGCGGTTCTCAGTCCGATCCACCGCCGACGCTCTTTCACAAGACATGATTTTTTCTCCAGATACGCCCTGCTTACCCTCCGGCACACCGCATCCTGCGATTCTGCGCACGCACACACACAAACACCAACACACGCACACACCAGCACATACCAAAAAAAAATGAATAAACAAAAAGAGAAGAAGAATGCAGAAGACCGGCTCGTTTCCAGGGCCTTGGTAGGGAAGGTGGGTTACATCAAGCGAAGAGGAAGGGCGAGCGGGAGAGAGAGAGAGAGAGAGAGAGAGAGAGAGAGAGAGAGAGAGAGAAACGGCGGAGTTACCGCGCCGCAGCAGAGCTCAGCCCGGCCCACCTTGCAGTTCGGCATAATCGTGGGAGGGAAGGCAGACTGGAAGGATTTCGACTGGAGCCGACTCCAGCAACTTCCACAGCCTGCAGAACGCGGCGCCCCAGCGGCCGGCGACTCGCGGACCTGCCGCATCCAATTGCTTTTTTATTACCCGTGGCCGGCCGGCAGCCAGCCAGCCAGCCAGCCAGGCGGCCAGGCGGTCCCACAGCATCGCCGCCAGCCGCCGGCCGGGGCGGTATAGGAATCTCGACCTTACCTTCAGCCGCACCTGAGCCTGAATATGGGTCAAGTTGGCTGCAGCGGCGCCGGCCGGCCCGGGAGTGCATCGGCTACGGGGCCGCGGGCCGCGCACGCCGCGTGCAGCTGGCTGGCCGCCCAGAAATTCAGGAATGAAAACGTAGAAAAAAGCTGTAATTTAAAAAAATACTTGTTGCGCTCAGTTATGACAAAACAAACAAGAAACAACTTCAACTTTTTAAAAAGTGCTTGGCTGCTTACTAACCTTGCCAAAAAATGCGCCGACCGGACAGACCCCCCCCCCCACCCCACCCCCTTCCCCCCTCGGCCCCATACGGGGGGTACGCCAATTTATTACATGCTTTATTTTTCGTGTTGCGGCGTGGCCCTGCGCGGTCCAAAAGGACACCCACAGACAGACGGACAGTGCAGCCTGTTGGGTGCGCACCGAGAGGTGCACACAGCGGTGCACAGCCCGGCTCAAGGCCGCGCCGCAAGGAACCGTGGGCAAGGTCATGGCGTGCCGGGGCCGGCAGGGGCGGCCGGGCAATGACTAGGCGGTCGGGTACCGGTCCCGGGGACCGACAGGGACTGGCAGGGGCCGGCCGGCGCCGCTAGGCTCCGAGGGCCCATCGTAACCAGCACCCGCTGCCTTTCTCTCTCACTCTCTCTCTCACTCTCACTCACTCTCACTCACTCTCTCGCTCTGGCGTGGTGCGCCCGTGAGTGTTGAACTTGGCCGCCGACGCCTACCTGCGTGGAATAGAGCGCGCACTCCCAGCACACACACACACGCACACACACACACACACACACACACACACACACACACATGCTGCTCTCTGCAGCCACCACGCTTACTTGGGGCCAAACTTGTTGCGACACATGGTGGAACGCGGCGGCGGCGGCGGGCGGCGGCGGTGGTTTTGCACACGCCGATATACGATGACATAGCGAGGGGAGAGGAGGGAGAGAGAGAGAGAGAGAGAGAGAGCGAGAGAGAGAGATTGGGGGGGGGGGGGGGGGGGGGGGGGCACCGCCACCGCCGGGCCGATACGTCATCATTCCCGCAGCCCACCGGAACCCGTTTCGGCGTGACGCTCCGTGATGTGGTTACAGGTGTGCCGCCACATTACGGTGAGATAATACCGGTCCGGCAGCTGGCATGGCATGTCCCTCCGGACTCGTCGCCTCTCTCTCTCTTTCTCTCTCTCTTTCTCTCTCTCTCTCTTTCTCTCTCTCTCCCTCTCATTCTTTCTCTTTCACTCTCTCTCTCTCTCTCTCTCTCTCTCTCTCTCTTTTTTGCTCCTTCTCACATTGTCTCACACACATTCTCTATCTTTCTCTCTCCAACGCCCAATGACCGCCATTCCTCGCGTCGAACCTAAAAGTGTAGTTTAGAAACAGCGTTTCTTTATCGGCAGATTGATCAGCCAAGGATCCTCGCGTTCGGCACAATAACTACTAATTTCAAAAAGTGATCCTTTTTCTCTGTCTCATTTCTTTTCGCCTTCCCCATGGACACACACGTACGGGTAGGCAGCCCGTCTCACTCCCTCCGCTCGGCCCCGCGGGAACGGTGGTCGGCCCGTCCAAATAATCCCAATTTGCAGAGCAATCTTGCGCTGCGTCGGCGGTGCTTCTGTGTCTGCCTGCGAAGAAGCAAAAGGCCTACCACACACCAGCGAAAGTAAGTGCCTGCAGGCGATGGCCCGCTGAGGCGGCACAAGCCGCTGTGTCTGAGAGAGAGAGAGAGAGAGAGAGAGAGGGAGAGAATGGGAGAGGCAGAGAGAGAGACAGAGAGAGAGAGAGAGAGAGAGAGAGAGAGGGATAGAGGAGGGGAGAGAGAGAGACAGAGTGTGTCGGACAAGGCCCCAACGCGCGTTGGCAGCCGCAATTTTGGCCTGCTCCGGCCGCTCCGGTTTGAGCTCATGTAAGTCCCCTGCAAGGCCCCGTCCGAGCCTCCGGGGACTAAAGGGAGACTAAGGGCCCGCCGGCCTCCCTGTGTGCATGGGCCGGGCCGGACCCCGCAGCTCACCAGCCAATAAGTAACTACACTAGGCCGCCCCCCCACCTCCCCCCAGCATCGGAGGCTGGGCCCCATGCTTCTGCTGAGGGCCAACAGGGCCCCGGGGCTTGCCTACGAAACTCCCCGTCGTCCAGCGCAAGCGGTCAGCTCTCGCATTATTAAAAAAATAATGATTCTAGTATCCCTAGCAGTAGTTGCCCTAAAATTTCCCCAGGCTGGAACCTGATGGGTAGGCCGTCGCGTGCGTGCGTGTGCTGCGGGCCGGCCTATCCCGATGCACACAGGCGCTCGCCGCTCGCGGCCTCGTTAGTTGCAGCAACATTCCCGAAATTTCGAAAGCGGAGAGCCGACGCGTCGTATTGCAGAGACAAAAAGAGGGAGAGTGTTTACCTGCACTCCAAATAGGACCCATGCCGACAAAGCCGCACACACTCACACAGCAGCGCGCGCGCACACACACACACACACACACACACACACACACACACACACACAATGCACTTGCTAGTTTCGCAAGCGGTCTCGTTGGCAGTCGGAACTCGTACGGTTGTCCTGTGTCCTGGCGTCGCTTTTGGCGGCTCGTCCGTGTCGGTATGACCAACGCCGCACTACGCAGCAGCACTGCTCTCTCAGGTCGTTATTCTCGGCTCAAATATTTTTTGTTCGAGACATTAGTTTCACAAATGAAATGCAAAAGATGTTAGAGAAGTAACTCAGTCCGCTATGCAATCCGCAAGGTGAGCGAATAGAAGGAGGAACAGAATTGACGATCGGACATGCAGGATGGAACTCTGAACCTGTCGGTGATCGGCGTGCTGTCCCACGCACAACGTGCGGGAGCTCGCTCTCTCTGTAGATACCGTGGCTGATCGGTTGTCGGCGTCCCATGTGTGCGTTGGTGTTTCGGTGTGGGTCGGCCTTCGTCCGGGCTGGGTCCGTACGGTCTTCCCAGCATTCCGCCCGACGGGTGCGTCTATCACATTGCGATGCGGGATTTCCTCTCCCCGGCCACAGGGGCGAGCAGCGAGTAGCGTTTATCGCAGCAAAGGACACACACACACACACACACACACACACACACACACACGCACACGCCTAGGCTGACCAGGTCTGGCGTGCTGCCCATGCCGGGGTACTTGCACTCGTCACGGTCCATCCCACCGAATTCCTCATACTACGCGCGCCCATGGTTATTTCTCATGGCGCCCGCCCTGTTCCCTGTGTGTCCTTTACGGCCCGGCGCCGTGTCGGCGTCACGACCTACTCCGCCTGATGATATGAAAAGATATTGCGTCGGTGGCCCAGGTCAGGCCAGCATGAGGGCCCTCACGGAGCACTCGCCGGGGAGGACATGGACTTGGGGCGCGCGGCCCGCGTCAAGTGAACGCCCAAAGTTTTCATGTCGTAGGACTGACTGACGACTCAGTGCGTGTGCGTGCGTGCGTGTGCGTGTGCGCGTGTGCTCTTAGCGGAAGCAAGGGGTGCGCGTGCCGCGGTTAGGTACTCACGGGAATTAGTTTCGTCGGCGTTTGTTTGTTCCGTGCCCGCGCGGGTGGACGCCGCGTGGCGCGCGGCTGCCGGAGCCGCGGACAGCATTAGCTAGTACTCGTGTGAACATGCGAGTCGCCGCCCAGCGGCTCGCCAACGGGGCCCGATCTCGTGCGGCCGCGCTATAGCAGATACGTGGGTCATCGGCGAACACCCTCGGCTCTCTGCGGACTCCCCGCGGACCCCCCGCGGACCCCTCCTGGACGAGGAGTCGATAGCTGCAGCGCAGGCACACGGACGCACCGTGTACACCGATGGGATTTGGTGTCATTGCCACAGAGAATGTAGTACAGCGGGCAGAGAACTTAAGCCATATAGGAATGTACTTTCAGAATACTTTTCACAGTGAAATATATACGAAGAAAATGAGGTCTTCGTAGAATCCTTCGCATTACGGAGGATTTCTTCGTAGGCTACGAGGAATGCTTCGTAGGATACGAAGGAATGCTTCGTAATACGACGAATCCTACGAAGACCTCATTTTCTTCGTAGCCTACGAAGACTGTCTTCGTGATACGAAGCCAGGTCTTCGTTGGATTTTTACTGTGCTTCGTGATCCGTGTATTCTAAGCAGACGTAAGCATTGCACTGTTATCGCAATTGCGATAAGTCCAATTCGTTTAGCTGCGATGAAGCAGCGCCGAGCAGCGCAAGAGTGGTTCTCGAAAAATTCTACACCTAGAGCTGATGAGTGACCACTGCAGCTGGAGCTTCATCACACGTATTGGGTTCATCACATTAATTATCTGCAATGCTCATCACAGCTAACATAAGCGTGAAGAACTTGTCAAACGTATATATGATTGGTGAAAAATACTACAGCTATGCATCTGACATTCGATTTCGAATGTGATTGCTCTTCGGATTACAGTGCTAGACCCAATTGTGACATTTTATTTTCTTCCCTTTTTGTCTCTTCTGACTTTCACGCCCATTCATTAGTGCTAGTTCAGCTTGACATCCGGACGCGTAAGTGCGTCTGAAATTCCCAAAATGTTTATAGCCGCCGGTCGGTCTCTTGGCACTGAGGACACCACGCAGAGCGCAGGGGCCGCCGAGGGACCGGAGTGTAGGGTTGCAGTGGCAAGGGCGCCCCGTCCGCCCCCTCCAGCCCCCGCCGCACCTGCCCGCCATGCCTCATCGCGCCGCCGCCGCCGCTGCGAAAGCCTCCAGAGCCACGTATGACGAGTTCCGTCGAGGCCGCGGCGCTCGCTCACGGCGGCGGACGGTTTTTGGCTCGCGATCTGAGCGAGCAGGAGCAGCAGGGTGTCGTCGACCTCCTCCTGGAGGTTCCATGAATAGCAAGTGGTGGTGGCGGGTTCGTGGACCCCGCGCCGCCCCGCACCGCCACGCGCCGAGCGGGTCCCGCCGCCCCGGGTCCCGCGGGGCCCTGCAACGCCATGCTGACACGGCGACAGCTAACAGGTGTGGACGCCGTTCACAACACGCAGCATTCAATTGTGTGATAGCCTCTGCGGCGTGGGAAAATAGCCAATCTAGTGTTGCCGCCCTTTTCTGGGTGTAAATAATATTTTCAAGGAGGTCACTACTGCGCCTCCTTATAAATGTCCGGCGGTGTCGGGCGAGGGATGGGGCTTTGAAAAAGATGCCGTCTTTTTTTCATAGGTTTATTATTCAAACATGTAATTTTCAATTCCGAGTGAAAACAAGGCAAAGGTAGTCCTAATTTATCGTCACAGTCATGTAATACCGAGCACTACGATCAATGTTCTGCGAATCTACAAATACAGGATCTTCTCTCTAGGGGAAAGTTGGAAGAGGCATCCATACCTAACGCATGGCACAATAATAAAAGCACACATTATTTTTTGGCAACAACAACTAGAAACGGATGTTCTAGATATGCAGTGGTTTCAATTGGCATCGTGCAATGGACCGTGGATGAGGATTTTACTGTGGGAATAGATCGCGGATTCGAATCCTCGTTCTTTGCTTAGATGGATAGGTCGCCCATCCGACGGTGAATCTCCGGTGCGAACGAAACACCAGAGCCCTTTGCTGAAAGGAGTCGTCCACCAAAGTGCCCTGATGTGTACCCACTGAACAGCTAGCACTCAATGTTTAAATCTAATTAATTTGCGCACTAATTTGAGACCACAGTTGAAAACACTAAGTCTGTCCCAAAGCAAAACTACTCATTCGCGAATTTCAGCACAAAAGTTGGAAACCACAGTGCGAATCAAATTAATAATGAGGTGCACGATAAAGTTTTATTTATGAAAGGACATAGCTGTAATTTTATCCTCTTGATGCATCACTTACAATGACTCATAATATACAAAATATATTAAAAATTTTGGGGGATTATACTCATATTTGGGTTCAGTTCAGTGAAATGACTGGTCCGCTCGAAATGTTACTTTACAAAAGAATGTTGTGAAGCAATAACGCAGCATTATAGTGTCACCTCTTCACAAATTCTAATTTAAAAATAGAACACAAAAAAGCCGAACGCACAAACAAAAGCTCAATTGAACAATTATCACGTCTCCTTATTTTCAAAAATGAAAGAAAAAATGCGTGAACTAAAGAAGTGCATCCAACTGTATGATTTGGGGAGCGGTATAATGAAACTCCTAGTTATGACCTACGTTACAATCTACAGTAACAATGCAAATTTAGTAGGTTATCAGGATCTGGACTTCAGAAGAACTACGACGCATCCGCATTATTTTCAGAAGAAATCACCCATAATACAATATCAGTCAGTGAGAGTTTCGTCTATACTGCAATGGAAATAGAGTACCTTATTGAAATAGCACTTGTACTCAGGAGAAAAGCGGGGTAGTTTCCTTACTGCTATTGGAATTTAAAGTATTAACTATGCTATGGCGGCGAACAATTCATTAGTACGTATATTCTTATGCTCTACTGAAAACATAATGTGCAGTATGACCATGTGCGTTTGTTTGTTACAAAAGTGTTTAGTGCAAATTCGATGCCACTATACTGACTTGCAGTGACCAGAGATTACAATAATTTGTAGCAAACCAGGCCAGCTGGTTCCTGCGGAAGGTCCAGCCTCACCGTAAGACAACTACAAGAAAAAAAATGTCGTGACGCAAGGACAAGGCTAACGTAGCACGGGTCAAGCGTTAATAACACGTTTTACGAGGACTAAACAGCAGGATCAGACTTCCTTTACAGACTACCGTATTCAATTAGAAAAGGTGCACAGTAATCCATAGTGATGGCATTCCCAATTCTATTTCACATCTGTGTCTGACGCATAACTCTCTCTTTTTCTCTCTCTCTGTTTAGTAAATACACGCACACACACATACATACACACACACGTAACAGAGGAAAGCGCGCGTTAGGTCTATGCTAGGCAAGAATTGCCCCATACAATTAATTTAACAAATTCACATGAACTACAACAAAAGCCCCTTTTATGTTCTAAATCGAGAGCCAGGTTCGCATTCACATTCCACCTGAGCGGAACGACGCAAACCCTCTCGCTATGGGTATATGGGATCCAATGCGGCGATACAACGAAACTAAAAGAGTGAATTATTATTTAACTATCAACTGGGAATAGATCAACATAGTAAAAAGTTGTACGCAAGTAAGAATGCTTCAGTCAACAAACCATGATACAAACAACTCATGACTTTTTTTGCAAATACTGCAATCACACGCGCTCTCGAACCAACATCCTCTCCCAGAATAGTGTGTTCAATTCCATCAAACTTGCAATTAAAATGAGTATATACAATGTGTGCAAATCACGCACCCTGATACCCAACACGTATCACACACACACATCGCGACGTCAACCTGAACACTGCCCCTTCAGTTGTACGATCCTGTGTGTGTGTGTTTGGTAAGCACGTCAAACTCGGCGGAGACGTCCCTTCCCGAACTCCTGCAGGCATCGAGGACTTCGGGGACGTCCGACCGTGACGGTAAGTGGCCGGCGGGGGTCGCGATGGCGGCCTCACAGGATGGTGCAGGCCGTGCCGTGCATCACCTCCTGCAGGAAGATCGGTGACGTCGCGCCCAGGCCGCCGTCCGTCTTGCCTTCCTCATTCATGTCGTAGTCGCAGTCGAAGTAGCGGCTCTGCAACAACACGAGCGGAGTTCGAATGAGGCCAAGATATTGGTAAGTCAACACTGCGTGGATCTCTGGGAAAGGAAGACCACGGATTGTCCACACAGGGGAAGGAGGGCCACCAAAGGGAGGCTGAGGCGCGGTAGGTGTGGACCCATGTCTACACCTGTGCGCCTTAGTCCACACTTGGCTTTCCAGTGAAGCCAGAAAACAGCACAGCAAGCCGGCTGCTTTTAAAAATAGTTTCCGTCACGAAAACAAGATCGTCGCCGAGTGGCGGAGTGCAGACCCTAATTACGCGCTCGTATTCACTGCTGGGCTGCACCATATTTATTGTACTTTTTCTTTCGACACGCACTGAAAGCCCCGGCTCGCGGACGGAGAGCTCCACCGCAGCCAGCCACCTGCAAGTGCTTTCACTGCTGAAACTACGAGCAAAAGAAAGAAACTGAACAAAAAACAAAAGGGGAGGGGAAAACCTGAAAAAATACTGACAGAGCGCGGACATTTTAGCGGCCCCTTCTCCCCTGCGCGCGCAGTCCATTGCACACGCACACACATCCACACCGGCAGCGGAGTGCGTCGAGGGGGTAGCGCGCTGGAAAAACCCAGCCACTCGCTTTCGCTCCGCCCGGCTCTCTCACATCCATTTGTCTGTCCGAACGTCCGTCTGTCGCGAGAAATATATATGTACTTGTTCGAAGAAGCGGCGGCGAGGGGGCGGCGAAACAAAGCGACGCGACGTGTGGCGGGATATAGCGGGGATGAGGGCCCTGCGGGCCCTGCGGGCGCGGCGGGCGCGGCGGAGCAGGTGGGCGGGGTTTACCTGGCAGTCGAGACAGCGGCAGTGGTCATTCATCTTGCAGGTGATGCCCCACTGCGCGGCCACGGCCCGGTACAGCGCCTTGCTGCTCTTGTGCAGGATGATGGGGCCCTGCACGGGGATGTCCACGATCTCGACGTTGTCGTGCGACGAGGAGGACGAGCCGTCGCGCTGCAGCTGGTGGTGGTGGCCGTGGTGGTGGTGGTGGCCCTGCGAGGGCGGTGGTGGCGGCGGCGGCTGCAGCTGCGCCAGCGCCAGCGTCTCGTACCCGTCCTCCCGGTCCTGCCGCTCCTCCAGCTGCTGCTGCTGCTGCTGCTGCTGCTGGGCGGCCGCCTCCTCGTCCTCGTCGCCCTGGTGGTGCTGCTGCTGCTGCGCCCGCAGCGCGGCCTCTTGTGACTGGAAACAAACACGCGACAACGTTCCAGTTAGCGATGTTATTTTTTTCCCCGAAATTCTTTCTGATAAATATTAAAGGTCCCTCTTTTGATTGGACGTGGAGGCGCGCGTGAGCAGCTGTATACTTTTGACGAGCGCCTCCCGAGGGCAGCCCGGCTCCCTGCGGACCCCCTCCCAGCCTTTCCACGTTCCCACCTCCGTCCCCACAACTTTAATTGAAGAAGGGGGTGGGCCGGCGTATCCGTTCTGTTCACAAAAGTTTGAGGATGAAATAAATGAGCAAGAACAGGGGGGGGGGGGGGGAGAAGGAGAAAAGAGGAGAGGAGGTCCTGCGAGTTCACTGTGCTTCTTCGCGCTCGGTTGCCAACCGAATCGTGCGCGGGAAGCCGAGCTGTGCGTAGAGTCCGCTCCGAGTCCAACGGCCAGCCATCCCGCCCCGCCCCCGGGAGGCCCCCGGGAGGCCCCCGGGAGCCAAGTCAGCGCGGGCCGAGGCCTGCCCGAGTAAGGCCGGGTTAGAGTAAATGTAGAATACCCCGCCGGTCCGGCCTTCGCGGTGCCGTCGACCCGCGCCAATTTCTTTTCCCTTCTCCTCCCCTTTTCTTAAGGCCTTGCAAATTTTCGCTGTATGGCCACATTGGGAGCCCTTTCCTAATCTTTTTTTCATTACATGGAAAACTTTCCCCTTTCTTTTTATACTCTTCCTTGACTGTTGCGGGGAGTGACGCGCCGGGCGCGGCGGCCGAGTCTCTGGGTCACAGAGCCGCGGCGCCGCGGCCTGGCAACGACGCCGAACATGTCCTCGTCCTGTAGGCCGGACGGCGGCCTCGACGGGGTGACTCACCTCTTGCAGGGCCTTCTCGTAGGAGGGCGGCGGCAGGTAGGGCATGGAGCCCGAGTGCGTGGGCGTGGACACGCCGGACATGGCGGCGTGCACGGTGCCCTGCGAGTGCTGCGACGACTCGGACCCCGTCCAGGAGAGCGCCGAGCAGCACGAGCTGGTGCTCGACTGCTTCACCACCCCGGGGCTCATGTCCCGGCCTGCAACATAACGGAGCACGGCGTCAAGAGCGGTTGGGCGAGGAGGAGCGGTGGTGGAGCCTCGGCTGCCTCTGCGCTGCCTCAGGCCCCTGTGGTCGCACGGGTAGGCGGCCCATGCGGCACCGGAGGGCGAGGTGAGGCGGAAGCTGCCTACCTCCCCGGCGGCAGACGGCTGCAGACGAGAGCCTCCAGCGAGACCTTCCCATGCCAAGAAAATCGACACGGAAGCTGGTATGGAGCATTAATATTTTCCCCGATTTTTGGGGGGTTCCCGGAGCGAGCTACCGCAGCGGAGTGGAGGAGGGGCCTCCATTGCGGCGGCTTTGACGCCGTTTAGTTTTCCGCCCGGAATAGTTTGGGCATTCGCACGCCTCCCAAAGCTACTCCTACTCCTTACTGACTTGACACTCCTCCGCTATGCATACATGTTAGGTTTTCTTTTTTGCATGCACATCATCATCACTGCATCTGTATGAACTGGAAACTATCCGACGACGTTTAAATATATATTTTGGGCCGGACGACCACAGGCCACGCCCCCTCGGCCACGCCCCTCGGCCACGCCCCCCTCGGCCACGCCTCACTGGCCTCACCGCTGGCGCCCTTTGCCCCCCGGTCCGCGGCACGCTCATCGCGGCCCTTTGCCGACTGACCGCCATTCTCTCTAGTTTCGTTCCGCTCCGCCCCGCGAGCGCATCAGCCTGATTGCCAGCCCAGCTCTCCCAGCGGCAGCAACAGCAGCAGCAGCAACAGCAGCGGGGGCCCTGCGGAGGCGGCTAGCCGCGAGCAGCCTGTAATTTAGCTGGGCCACTCCGCACCGCTATCACCACACGAAAAATGTTCTTTGCTCATGTTCAGTTTGAAAACCAACTGCTTTTACGTTTTCAATCATTTTAAAAATTTTTGAACTTGAGCCTCGTTTTTAGTCGAATGTCCTTCCTTTGCGCTCCAGACAGCTCTGCCAGTGTACGCGTGCCTTGCTGCGCGTGGGCGTACGTCATTTGCACACTCACACAGCCCACACGGACACTCACACACACGCGTTCACGTATTTGCCGTCCGGGTCGCGCAGGTCGCTGCTTTCATGGGGGGAAGGATCAAGCGATCACCGACCGTATTGGCACTCCCTTCCTACCCACCGCCCCCTCCATTCAATGTCACCCCCGCAACCCCGCGCCACACACCGTGCCGTCTCACTGTAGTAACCCCCCACCGCCACCTCCACTGCCACTCCCACCGCCGCATCCGCCTTTTTTTATCTACTTTGCTATTTTCGTTGCGGTTGGTGGCCCGGATGTTTCACGTCAGACGTACAGTACAACCCAGAAAAGGTAGGGGGTGCTGTTGTGCCCGGTAGTATGACCAAGCAGATGTCATTGGCGCTCCAGAAGAAGAAGAGGCCGAGGGTGCGAGAGAAAGAGAGAGAGAGGGAGGGAGAGAGAGAGAGAGAGAGAGAGAGAGAGAGAGAGAGAGAGAGAGAGAGAGAGAGAGAGAATGGGGGGGGGGGGGGCACCAGGTCAGGGAGAAACGTTTTCGACAGTTAAGGTCACTCTGACCCCTTGCACACACACACTCGCACACAAACGGTGAAATAAACTGAAAGATTAATGATTCGCTTGCTCTGCTCGTTTTCCTACTCTGTGCTCGATATTCTGAGGGCCGGGCCCTTCGTTATGTGGCCCGAGCCCTAATGTGCGGCGGGAGTGGCGGTGGATGCGCCATGTATACGGTGGTGCTTCCTTGAACTTACCGCGTCGCGCCCTTCTGCCCGTGTGGGCGTCAATGAAATGTGTGTGTGTGTGTGTGTGAGAGAGAGAGAGAGAGAGAGAGAGAGAGAGAGAGAGAGAGCAGGAGGAGGGAGGCGTGCGCAGTTATGGCCTAAGCCACGTCGTGTGCACAGCGGGGGTCGGCACGTGCCCAGGCCCGCACGCACACACACGCACACACACACACACACACGACGCACACACACACACACCTCCGGCTGCCACCCCCAATCACTGCCGCCACAACGCCGCCGCTTACACCGACAGAGAGGCGTGCGGGGGAGCTAATGCTACGTCACAGCTCCGAGGCGAGAGCGATGGAAGGACTGTTGAAAAAAACTACACGCCAGCCACAAGGAAAACAAACGAACGAGCTTGGCCCGTCCCGCCGTCAAACCGAGGTGCTAGTGGAGCGGAGCAGGAATTGCAGGCTTGGCCCGCCAGCGGCTACTGCGAGGACCGCCGGCCCGTCTCCCGCCTCAAGTCCCTCGAGATGGTGTCGGTCAGGAACTAATGAACTAACGATTAAAGGCCCGTCCCACGACGGAGGCCAGCCTTAACCTAACAAATCTAACAACACCCATAAAACAGAAACGCGACCAAATTTGGAAATTCTTGCCGTCGTACGTTTGTTTTCGTCATAACAGAAGTCCTCCCTCTAAATTTGAACTTTTCGGTGTAAACGATGCGCACACACGTCCGCCTGAACGAACGACCGAACTGGGCATAAGACCATTGGAACCATCATCTGTCCTGTCTCCCGAAACGTGCCGGACAGGCTAAAAAGACGTGGTTCCTTACGTTTAAATCGAGTGCTTCTCACACTTTAGGAGAGTGCCTACTCCCGACTTACTATCACTCTCACGTCCCTTCTCTCTCTCTCTCTCTCTCTCTCTCTCTCTCTCTCTCTCTCTCTCTCTCTCTCTCCTTCTCTTTTTCTCTCCCTCCCTTCGCTTTTGCGCCCTAAAAAGTACCAAAAAGGCGTTGCCAAACAAAATCACCGTGCGTCTCTCTGCAACTCCAGACCGGGGCTACGCTATTATATTGACTTGGCAAATACACGCACCGATGGTTCGGAACCAATCACCTTCTCTCTCTCCCTCCCCCTCCCTCTCTCTCTCTCTCTCTCTCTCTCTCTCTCTCTCACGCACAAACGCCCTCTCTCTCTATCTCTCTCACACTCAGTGTAGCCCGCGGGAACTGCCAACACCGTCGTTCCATTTATTTACACCCTGCCGTCCCGCCTTAGATCGCCATATTTACTTCTCGCTGTCGAGAAGAAAAATAGAAGAGTAAAATCGGGTATGAAAAACCCGGGTTGTCGCCGACACCCACTGACGTAGCGCGTGGATTCATTTTATTTCTTCTCTTTCCCACTTTCAGGTTTCGAGGGTGGGCGTTTCTCTTCCTGGCCGCGCCTCACCTCAGACGGGCGCAGGCGGGCCCTGCGATGGCGCCGCAGCGCCGCCGTCTTCAGCGGAGGAGGAAAGCCCATATTTTGGGTCATTATTTAATTGGGCCAAAATATGCCAGCGGGCGCGCCGGCTGGGCGGCTCCGCTCCGCATCGGGGCTCACAACAAGCAGCCTCGGGGCGGCCGGAGTGAGTGAGAGAGAGAGAGAGAGAGAGAGAGAGAGAGCGAGGGAGAGGGCTGAGAGAACGCGGGAGGGAGAGAGACAAAGCTATGATGGCGGACGGGCAACTCTAATGAGCGAGCGAGCGAGCGAGCGTGCAGACGGCAACAGCTGAACCCCCGAAGGGATAAAATAATCATCCCAAAATACGAAACGGGAATGAAAAGGCCGGTGGTAGAGGAGGGGGGGGGAGGGGTAGGAAGGGCAGGAGGGGGCGGGAGGAGGAGGGTGGGGACGGGGCCGTCCCTGCCAGGTCCCGCACCAATCAGTTGGGGGAGGATTCATCTTCCGCAGCACCGTGAGCACCTAGACGAGGACACACTGGCAACGGTGGCATTGGGAGGGAGGGGGAAGGAAGACGAGGTCCAGACCAGAGTCCAGCGAGGGAGAGAGAGAGAGACAGACAGACAGACAGAGAGAGGGAGAGAGAGAAATATGAAGTTAGCCTTCATGGTAGCTGGTCGCGCGGGCAGAGGGGAGGAAACTCCTTTTAAATTTTTAAATGAGTGAATTCCTTTTTGCCGGAAGAAATATGAAGTGCGCACAGCTGATACTTGACTGGTTCATCTTCGTGGAAACTTGGGAGCAGCAGTACTACACCACCGGCTCGGGGTCTAGACGGCGAGAGCTTCTGGTGAGTGAACCGAGGGGTGAGCCCGCGCGGTAGAAGGAGAGAGAGAGAGAAAGACAGAGAGAGAGACTGAGAGAGGAGGGAAAGGGACGGATGGCGTGCAGAGAGGGATGGCTGCAGGCGCGGGCACTACTTGATGAAGTGCAGCAGCGGGAGAGAGAGAGAGAGAGAGAGAGAGAGAGAGAGAGAGAGAGAGGAGATGCCTGCTCAGCAAGAAGCCTGGACTGGAGAAGCAGGGGATGGGAAGGCATCGTATGCCATTGTCACTGAGTGCAGAGCAGCGTCCCTGCTGCTTACGCAACAAGTAGACAGCCGGCTATCCATCTACAGCATAGCACTTTTATTTGGCGTCAGTGATTCCCCCCTTCTCTGCACATCTCTCTGTCTCCCTCCTGCTCTCTCTCTCTCTCTCTCTCTCTCTCTCGTTTGCGCTCTTGTTCTCTCTCTCTTTCTCTCTCGCTCCGCGGCCGAGTGTCCCCCTCACGACGCGCAATACTGTTGATACTGCCGTCGTTCGCGTTCGCGCCGGAGCGGTCGTTTCATTAACTCTCTTTCTCTCTCTTCTTCTTCCTCTCCTTTCTCGGGGAAGTCGTTATTTCGCCACGCGCCTGATTCATTACTCGAGCGAGCGAGCGCGAACCGAAGTCTATTGCAGCCGAACCCGACATCGCGCCACGCGGCGCCATGCGTGTCGCGGTGAAATTGAGATTCCCTTGCTGGCGCTGTTATACTATGTAATGGAGAAATGCGTGAAATATTCACTAACCAAGACTTCAGTTGGGGCTTCTGTATAAATAAAATCAGTCTATTTTTATTTTAATGTTGTCGACTCGGTCGGTTGTTTAGGTTGAGCAGGCTGCGCACCTTTTGCGAGGGCAGTCTGACCCGCGGAGCCGCGGAGCCCGGCTCCTCAGATAACACTTATCGCTGCAGGGACGCCGCGACCGCAGGCCGTGTTGCGATGGTCCCCCCCGTGTTCCTCCCCGCGGAGAGTCGAGACCCGAAAGCTGCGAGGGCCGCGTGAGTCAGTTGTCTTCCGTGTGTTGCCAACACGTCCACGCTCTCCGATCAGAGCCCTCAGAGAGAGAGAGAGAGAGAGAGAGAGAGAGAGAGAGAGAGAGAGAGAGAGAGAGAGAGAGAGAGAGAGGGGGGGGGGGGGGAGAGTGCGAGAGACAAAGAGCAAACATGGTTGACAGCGAGGTTGCAGGAAGACTGCAGCAAGTCCGGAACAACATCAAGGCTGCGACCCTGAGGCGGCCTCAAGTGGGTATTTCAGTGTTCAGAGAGGGCGTGTGTTTTGTTGGATACATTCTGTGTCACTTTCTCCTCTCTCCGTCTGCCCAGGGCAGCGGCGGCCCCGAGGTCCGCCTCCTGGCCGTCTGCAAGACGCAGCCCGTAGAGCGGATCCTCGCCGCCTACAAGGCCGGTCAGAGGCACTTCGGCGGGAACTACGTGCAGGAGCTCGAGGAGCGGGGCTTCGACCCGGAGGTACACCGGACTTGCGCAACATGACGTTCGTGGCAGTTTCAAGAAAATGAAAAGCTTCAACGCTGCGTGAGCTGCTTCAGATACGGAAGCAGTGCCCCGACATACGCTGGCACCTCATCGGCCACCTGCAGAGCAACAAGGTCAACAGGCTGACCCGGATACCCGGGCTGCACATGGTGGAGACCGTCGACTCCCGCCGGATCGCCACCGCCCTCAACGCGTCCTACCAGAAGGTCCGCGGCTCCAACGACGACCGCCTGCAGGTCATGGTGCAGGTCAACACGAGCGCCGAGGAGCGTGAGTAAACACTACAGAAAATATTTTTGGAACTCTCCAAACAGTATGTGTAGACATTCTTTTAATAGACATTCAAAATATTTTATTTTTGGTCCAAAAGATTTATATCGGGGGTGTCATGTGCAAGACGTTGTTTCTCAGTTGAATATCCCACAACATAGAATAACAGATTTTCCTTTAATTTTATTTTTGAGAAATCACAAGTAGTTTGCTACAGTTGCTACAAATTTCCCATGAATATGTTGTATTTTCCAACAGAATATGTTACAGTGAATGTTTATCATGTATCTTTGTCGTCTTCATGTTTGCATCTCAGAGAAGAGTGGCTGTGACCCCGCGGAGGCGAGCGGACTGGTCCGACACATCCACGAGCAGTGTCCGTGCCTCGAGGCGGTCGGGCTCATGACCATCGGCCAGTACGACTACGATGTGTCCAGAGGGCCGAACCCCGACATGCTGGTAAAGTCACGCACGTAGGCAAACGACTCTTCAATGTTGTTGACGAGTATTTCATTTTAAACTCTCGAGTCCACAGCGTCTGCTGGAGTGCAGGCGGGAGGTGGCGTCCGCGCTCGGGGTGGCCGAGCGCGGCCTGGAGCTCTCCATGGGGATGACCGCGGACTACGAGCACGCGGTACGTGAGCACGGCCTGCTCGGTGGGCTCCGAGAGCACGCTGAGATGAAATCAGAGCCGCCCCGAGACCTGACCAGGGATGTCCGGCCGGGCGTCCTCTCTTGCACTCGTGTAGTCAAATGGGGCGTCCCGCGCTCTCTCTCTCGCACTCAGCCAGACCGCCGCACTGCTTGCAGATTGAGCTGGGCAGCACGCACGTCCGGGTCGGAGAAGCCATCTTCGGCAAGCGGGACGCGGCTAAGATGGCCTTCTACGAGTCCCAGCAATGAAGCTAGAGAGTACGTTGCGAGATATCTGAATACACCACGTTTACCGAGGCCCGGAGTAGTGGTGCGATTCCTGCTGCTGGCAGAGCCGGAAGCGAGAGAGGGAGGGAGAGAGGGAGGTGCGAGGGAGAGGGGCTGAGTGGGAGATAGAGAGACCCGGGTCCAGCGCGCTCCATTTCCGGTCCAATATGCAGTGCCATTTCCGTCCGTAACCCCCCGCGCCGCGCCACGGCGAAGCCCAGCAGGCGGTGCTAAACCCATAGCGAACGGTTCCGGTCAGGTCGGGCTGCAGGCCGCTGCTGCAGGCCGTGCCGTCACCGACGGGAGTGGCGGCAGTCACGGACCTTTACAAGCCTTGTCCGCCTCGCATCGGCCCGAAGTAGCATTGTGCCGCTCACTCTCAAGGCAGCCGCCGCCCTTCTACTATCTCTCTCTCTCTCTCTCTCTCTCTCTCTCTCTCTCTCTCTCTCTCTCTCTCACTGCATGCCCCGCCCACCCCCGGCCTCGGCCGCCGCCGCTGTCAGACGAAGAGGGCACCACCACCAGCGCGGCAGCAGCAGCAGCCCGCCGTATGCAGAGACCCGTGCATTATTAAAGGCACTCGGGGATGGCGATGCGAGGATGCCGCGCGGCGCGCGCCGCCGGGGCGCAGCAGCCGAAGCCTCATTGTGGACATGAAAGGCGCGCGGGTCTCCGCGGGTCCCGGCCGGATGTGTGGGCTTCCCGTGTTTGAGTTTGATAAGGAAGGGCACTAGGCTTATCAGGGCCTTATCTCCACAACTTACTGGCCGCGTCCGCAACCCGCCGCACTCCTAAACCCGTCCCGTGGCGTACAGGCGGCACAAACGAAAAACTTAAGTAGTCTACTTAAGTAGTTTACTTAAGTAGTCCTTTTTTTTTGGGGGGGGGGGGGTTCTGGGAACGAAATAAATCATTTGCTACCGAGTTTTTGTTGCCACTAAAATCACATTCTTTGGTAAGAGGAATCTCCCTTTTTATGGTGACGAGCTACTCGCGTGCGCTCTGCGGGCCGCCGCCGTACCGCCGTACCGCCGTGCCGCCGTGCCGCCGTGCCGCCATGCCGCCGTGCCGGGGGAAGCCCGGATCACGGCGTGGCGATCTCTCCACACCGAGCGGTCCCGGATGCTGCCGGGGGCAGCCGACTGATTCCGAACGACGCTTCTCGTAGCTCTGTCTCTGTTGCACTGGTGGCACGCATTAGGCGTGCCGCGCGGGCGTGCCGCGGGCGTGCGAGTGAGACAGTGCTCGCGGAATCAGGCTCGCCCTGCAGCCCGGGGCCCGGGGGCCCGGGGGCCCGGGGCTCCCCGCCGCCTAACCCCGCCGCGTTATGGCGCACTTTGCGACTGGTGAGTGTCGGCCGCTGCTGCCGCTGCTCCGTCGCGCGCCGCCGGCCTTCCGAGAAGGCAACGCCGTTGTCACGGTGGAGAGCAGGAGAGCGCCGAGCGAGAGCAGGAGAGAGAGAGAGAGAGAGAGAGAGAGAGAGAGAGAGAGAGAGAAAGAGAGGGAGAGAGAGAGCGGGACAGAGGGAGCGAGAGAGAAATTGGGGGGGGGGGGGGGATGCCGCTGGCGGTGCCGGGTTTCTCCCGACAAGGGTTTGGAGCGGGGAGGCCGGCGCGTGTTGCGGTGTAGTAGTGTGTGGTCCAGCGGCGGTGTGGCGTGCAGCGCTGAGACCGCCGGGGGCGCCGTGGAGAGACCAGCGCCTCTTACCTGTAGGAGGGGCCGTGTCGCCAGCAGCGCCAGCAGCGCCAGCACCGCTAGCACCGCACCGTGTAATAATGGTGATGACAATATAATATACTGGCAGCGTGCACTGTGCCCCGTGCGCCCGAGAACCACACGCAGGAACCACACGGTTCTCGTGGCGAATAACCGCCGCTGCCGCTGTGGCGCGGCTGCATTGTCGAAAGTGTTGTGGGTAAATGTCCAAAAGAATTTACAGTGTGGGTCCAGTAGCTGCAACCGTCCCGTGGCGTGTTGACACAAAGACATTTTGTCCGGCTAATTAAACCTGGTCGACTGTTTGAACATCATTGTTACGAGGAAAAATTAAGTTGGCTTGGTGAAATTTCAGTCAACAAATTTTTTTAACTGAAGTGACCATTGTTTTGATCTGAGAACGAAAACAATTTCTTGACACAATTTCTTGAGGTGGACTCCCCTGTAATTTCTTTCGACGTTACCACTTTCAAAGAAATTCTGAACAAAGAAATTACTTTAAAAAACTCGATTCTTTCTAAAACTTTGGTGTACGTCGGCAAAAAAACTGCAGCCGCTGCCGTTGTTGAGCGAGAAGTGCTGCACTTTCCCGCCCCGCTCTGACCCCATTCTGCTCTCCTCTGTCGTCTCCGTGTCGCAGTCTCAGACGCCGTCGATAGAGCGACGGATATAGACGGTAGAGAGGGAGAGAGGGAGGCAGAGAGAGAGAGAGAGATACAGAGAGAGAGGGAGAGAGAGAGAGAGAGAGAGAGAGAGAGAGAAAGAGAGAAAGAAGGGGGATAGAAGGACCCGACTAGCGGCTGGAAGCGCAATTAATCCCCGGCGTCATCCCCGACACGAGAGCCGAGCCCCCGGCGGGGCCCGGCCGCCCCAATCCACTCCGCGGGGCTTATCGGCCAGTGGAGCAGCAGCAGCAGCAGCAGCAGCAGCAGCCCCTGCTCGGTGTCTCTGTCACACACACGCGCGCAGTCAACCTCGCCGTGCGCCGTCTCTGTCGCGCGCACACACACGACGACGATCGCGACGGCCCGTCGTGGCGGCCCGTGGCGGCCTCTGTGAGTGATTAAAGGAATTAGACGGGCGCACGCCTACGCGGCCGCTGGAGCGCTGCCGGAGGAGGATGTAGGCGAACAAAACTCGGGGCCGGCGGCGGTCATCCGATAGCTCCGCGGGCTCAGCGGCGCGGGGGATCAGCCGGCAGAGAGGCGGTCCCCGGAGGCGCGTTGGAGTGTGGCACGGCCGCCGCCTACCCCCCCCCCCCCCCCCCCCCCCTTCCCAGTCCGCGACAACGGGTTACCCCCAACCCTCCGGCGGCGGCGACGGGGGAAATTGAAAACTAGGAAGTAATATCCTGATCGAGCCGCTGCGTCGCGCCCCGGCAGCGGCGGCAGCGGCGGTGCGGACAGCAAAGCCACTTCTTGCAGAGCGTTGAGTGACACGGGGGACCCGCGCCGTCGTCGCCAAGACACTCCTCATCCTCGACTACTCTCAGCCGCACAGGACGGCGGCGGCGGCGGCTCGCCGAGGAATCAAACGGAGACGACGACGCGCCGACGCCGCTCACTGACACATTATCGACGACTCCATCTCTTTTTTTTTCCAGCAGGCTCACTTCCCGACGACGTCTTCTCGGGCCTCTCTATCCCTTCCTCTCTCTCTCCCTCTCTCTCGCTCTCGAGCACCCCAGTGCGACAGAGACAGTGCTTCGAAAGCAGCAGTGTTGGGCATTAGCCTACAGGAGGCGGCTCATGGAACGCCTGCCGGATAGGCCAGCCCCGGCTCCTCCGTGCACGGGTGTCGTGCGGGCCGGCCTACCCCGACATTCACAGGGGCTCCGCGGCCACCAAGCTCTCTGCACCCTCCGTCGCGGCCCGGCGGGCTGCTTAACAAACGTCATGTGCTCTCTCTCTCTCTCTCTCTCTCTATTTCGCTCTCCCTCTCTCTGTTCCCATGACGATGATGATGATATCAAATAATGGTCCGTGACGTCGGGCCGCGTGTGTGCACAGCGGGGTGGTCTCTCGCCAGGCCCCGTGGCCGCGGCTGCCTCGCCACCCCCACCCCCTCCCCGCTCCCATCACTGCGGACCCGACCGAGATGCGTGATTTCGCGGGCGTTGGCGCGTTTATGGTCCCCTCCTCCCGCTGCTCCCCCACTGCTCCCCCGCCGCGTCCCGCCGCCCCACTCGGGCGCTCCCGCACCTCGAGGGTAACGGTGGTGCGGTCCCACGGCTGGCTGGTCCACCCACACATACACACACGCACACAGACTCACGCACATACACGCGCGCGCGCGTGCGCCCCGCGACACGGCGCCAAGCCAACGGACCTGACACCAGCCCCGCGCCAGGACTGGGATCCACCCAGGCAACGGTGGACTTGTGTGTGCGTGTGTGTGTGCGTGCGTGTGTGCTGCGAGCGCACACGTCCCATATCGTCTGCGTTGTGTCAGAGGAGAGGGACGAAGAGAGAACGAGAGAAAGGGCAAAGGACAGAGGATGGAATGGTTGAGGGGCGGGGGCGCAACGCTTTTCCGTGCACGGTATATACCTGAGTGTGCGAGAGCGATGCAGGAAGAGGGGGGCAGAGGCAGACAGACAGACAGGCAGGCAGACATAGCGGAGGGATGTGAGAAGGGAGTCTGCAGAGCAGGTATATAAAGTGCACCGCTCCCCTCCTCTTTCTAAAACAAAAATTGTAAATAAAGTTGGTGCATGTATCGCGCATTACAAGTTGGCCACCCGCCCGCCCGCCCGGCCCGACGCGGTGGTGCTGAGTAAAAGACTCGCGGTGGCGGCGCGGTGGCGGCAGGGGCGGCGTCCTCGGCGTCCTCCTCTCCTCCCGGCGGCGCCGCCAGAGGCCAGCTCTGGAATATTAAATACGGGGCGAGTTTTACAGCGCGAGCCGAGCGCAAGGGAGGGAGGGCTTGCCGCTGGCTGGAGCGCCGCGCCGTGCCGTGCCGTGCCGTGCCGCGCCGTGCCGTGCCAGTTCGCCTGAAACACGCGCGTGCGGCCCTCCGTGGGATGGCGACCGGCAGGGCGGCGGCGTGGTGGCTCGCCGCTCCGAACCCGGAACCGTCCCCCCGACGCCACTCTGAACAGCACCGCGCGAAAGTAGTGCAGAGAGCCTTGTCGTCGTCGGGCCTCGCGATACGGCCACCACGGCCTCCTCCGCACTCAGGCGCCGTCCCCGCCGCCGCCGTCCTCGGCTGCCAGGCGCGGGCCACCACTTGGGCGCGTCGCCGAGGAGAGACGGCTGCCGCGTCGGTGATGGTGCTTTGGCGCGGGAAGAGTGGCGAGGCCGCCGCCGCCGCCGGGGCGCGCGGGCCCAGGGCTACACGCGCCCCCCGTATCCGCGTGCCGAATATCGACTACATCGACGTCTCTCTCTCTCCCGCTCTCTCTCTCTCCCGCTCTCTCTCTCTCTCTCTCTCTCTCTCTCTCTCTCTCTCTCTCGTTGTATATACCTTTTACTACTACGCCTTCTTCCTGACGCGTAGCTGTCATGTAAATGCTGATCGAGTTACGCTGACTTTGGCGGGGCCAGGGGGCAGAAGAGAGAGAGAGAGAGAGCGGGAGAGGAGAGAGAGACAGAGGAGAGTAAAAGAGAGAGAGACAAAGAGTAAGAGAAAGAGAGAGTGTGTGTAAAAGAGAGAGTAGAGAGAGGGAGAGAGAGAGAGAGAGAGAGAGAGAGAGAGAGGAGGGAGGGAGCAGCACAGCAGCCCCCGCGCAGGCCGCCCGGGGCGCACTGTGAGGCACAGCGGGGCACGGCGGCGGGGCCCTGGATGGAGATTAGCGGAAGGAGTATAGTAAGGGATCGGTTGCGTTACGTCAGGCCGAGCGTGTGCGGGCGGAGGCTCTTGAGGGAGGAATATTCTGGCGTAAGCCGGTGGGAGCAGGGGAGAGGACGGGAGGGGGGAGGGAGTAAGCGGGCGGCTGGCGTCGTCAAACTGCGTGTATTATAAATGGAGCAGGGAAGCAGTGCACGATGCGAGGCCCCCCTGCCTCCCCCCACCCTACAGAGCCACCCCCCGCAGAGCTTGCCCCCCGCAGAGCAAGTTGAGTACGATGAGGCTGACTGCGAAAACGAGAGCGGACTTTAAATTTGTCCAAACACATTTTGGCGGCACCCGCACGGCGGCGCCGGCCGCCCGCACCCCCGCCTCGTAGTAGTACCTTGTGTGGTAGTTGTTGGGGTCCGCAGCGCAGCGGCAGCGCTCGGCAGCGGGTGGGCAGATGCACGCCATAAACTGCAGCGGCAGCGCCGGCCACCGCGCGCACTGCAGCAGGAGTTTCGGCGGGCGCGCCGGAGCAAGTCCCCGACGACAGAGCGGCCGCCGCCCGCCCGTCCGCTGCGGTCCGCTGCGGTCCGCTGCGGTCCGCCGTCCCTCCTGTGGCCCGGCACAATCGCTGCCCAGCACAGCCCTTCGCTATTGCCGCCGGCCGTGCCTCCGCCCGCCGCCGTGGCCCAGTTCGGCGCACGCCAACTTGGCGAGTGCGAAACGGCGGGCGGAGGACATGCTGGGGACAAGCCGGGGGTAAGGTAACCCAGGCGGCGAACGGAGAATAAATATGAAAAGGAGATACACGGGGTACTCCAAGAGTGAAAGTAAAACATGGATTCCTTTACAGCAATCAGGTAATCCAGGGGATGACAAGAGGTGGCACGGGGGGTACCCGACGGGGTAACCGGGTAGCCCCGGACCGCCGTCTTGTCGCTTTGGCTGCCTAGGGCGGCGGACCCCGGCGGCCCCCGCCGGGGACACTGCACCCGTGCACTGCATTGGCGGACCACGCAGCCCGGAGCAGCCGCTGTCGGCGCCGCGGCCCGCTCCGTGCGCGGCCATCCATTACACACGCGGCGCGCTCCTCCCGGCCGCGCCGCCGCCGCCACTGCCGCCGCTGCCGCTGCTCCACACCTCCCTTGCCGTAGTCAACATGCATACAGTCAATTTCACCCCGACCCCGCCCACACACACACACACTGTCGTTCTTAATTCTGCCGCGGCGCCGCTCCTCCGGCAACCTCAGCCAGCTGCCGCGCCCACCCCGCCGCGCCTGGCCCGGCACCGCCGCCTCTATGTCCGCACTCACTCAGTGTCACGAAGTAGGTCGCATCCGTCGCGAACAGAGCAGCGCACCCCCGACCGAGACATACGTCTCAGATAAGTACACAGTTTTAACCCATTTGCGCGGCTGTTGAAGTGACAAAGATTTAATTTTAAAACTCGATTATAAAAAAATATAATGTTCTTATGGCTGTGCCACCACCGCTCTCAACAATTACCTGCCTAATTAACCTGCATACACAGGACAATGATGCACCCTCAATTCCATAACCTGACAGAAAATACTTGAATACTTCACGTAAATACTTGAGGGGAGTATCCCATATTTTCGGTTTTAGGCCAAGCATACTAGCCTAACGACGAGGATTGAATACTTCCAAAAAGTGTTCGCGAGGAGTGTACTCACAAGAAAAATTGAACTCACAGCGCAAGCAGAACGACCAAGAAAACTTATGTAACACGAAAATACGTTTGAAACCAGCATTCAGAATTGAGAGTGTGACAATAAAACCGTTCCAATAGCGGTGCTTTTCATTTTCCCTGTCACGTGCAAAATGACCGTAGTGGTGTGGCAGGAGCCAAGTGGCAGGCCGGCATGGCATGGCGTGTAGCTCGTGTAGCGCATGCGGCGCCCCGTGTACAGCAGCCGGCTCTGCGGCCCCGGCGGCGCCAGTCAGTCACGGGGCGCCCCGTCGCTCATTTCGAGCACGTGTTTGCAGCGCAAACAGCACGGCGCACTGCACACCCGTGATTGCCGTTGTATCATAGCCGTGCGATCGGAGGGGGTGGGGTACAGCAACACGGGGGGGATGGGATAGTGGGAGAGAGAGGGAGAGCGGGCGAGAGAGGGAGAGAGAGGGTGGGGGCGAGAGGGAGCGGGCGGAGAGCTAGTCATCAGGCTCTAGGCTCATCCGACCCAACCCGCTCCATCAATTGCCAGGTCCACGCACATCAAACGCGGGTCCACCCACACACCCACATATACCCACACACACAATGTACAACACACGCACGTGTGGTGGCTCTGCGGCCAACGTCCACTACCCCGTCACACACAGCCACGGCAAGGCCCCCGCCTCACGTAGTAGGCCGTGTCAGTAGCAGTCCGGCTTGCCCCTTTCTCTTTCCTTCTCTCTCTCTCTCTCTCTCTCTCCCCCCCCCCCCCCTATTTTCGGACTGTCCACTCGGATGACTCGGCCCGGTACCCGGCCCCGCGGCCGACCTGTCAGTTATCAGGCGGCGCCTTCCGGCCCCTTCCGCCAGCGCCGCCGCCACTACCGTGACTAGTGCCTGCGGGGTGTCGTGCTGTCCCCGTGGGCACGTGCCGCCCACGCGCCACGCACGCGCCCCCTCGGTGATGCCCGCGGCGTGATGCCGACTGGCGCGTGGCGCGCCGCACTTCCGGGTTCGACGCTCGCCCGCCGCCGCCGCCCCCCACGCAGCAGCAGCATCCCCGTCCCGTTCGGGCGGCTCAATTTATCGGTCGCGTCCCGCGGCTGGCGGCCGTCAAGGACTTCCCTGTCGCCCCGGCCCCCGGCGGCTCCGATGATGCTGGCCAGGGACCGGACTCCCCACCGCCCACGGACCGGCCGCGGACCGCCAACGGACCGCCAACGGACCGCCCACAAACCCGGCCACACGGACCATCTACGGATCGCCGCCCCCCGTGGGGGCATTCAGCCGCCGCACAACTGGCCGGAATGTGGCCGCCCAGCCCAAGTGACCATCAAGTCGCGAAAAGGTCGGAGGGCTAATGGAGACAGAAAGAGACAGAGAGAGAGTGAGAGAGAACTAGGGAGAGAGCGGGTGTCAAGTTGGATAGGACAGCCAGGGGATGTCGGCGGTGGCCATTTCGCAGGACCGAAGAAATTGGCAGCCACCGCCGCCGCACCAGCGCCACTAACCGGCCTCCCTCCGACTTCCGTGACGCCGGTGAGTCCTCCAAATGACCTCCAGATGACCTCAAGACCTGAATCGGCCACCGGGCGCGTCCCCGTTTCGACCCCCTCCTGAGTGGCCGCCTCGGGGAGCAGGGCAGGAGGCTTGGGCATGGCGGCGGCGTCCGAGCGGCGCTCCGCCATGTCCGGGAAGACGGTGGCGACCCTCACGGAGAGGAGAGAGGGGGGAGGAGGGGGCTGCCCACCGCAGGCAGAGCTTCTCAAACCGCTCACTCGTCGGCACTCGACGCACGTCCACGGCGACCTCGACCGGCACGTAGACGGAAAGAGGTATAGCAGTAGTTGGCGGTGACCATTTTTCACGCACGCCCACACGCACCCGCACGCACCTATGACACTCGGCTGACGGTGGGGTGCGCTGCCGCGTCCTTCTGCCGGCGCCGTGCTGAGTTCCTTAGCGGAGCATTCCGGCCGACGGTCGGCTTACTGTCACTGCAGCTGCGGGAACGGAAACCGGGGCGGAAAACCGAAACGGAAAACCGAAACGGAAGAGGGAGGCGCGCGGAAGCTGGGATTGCGGAGAGCCGGGTGGCGTCGCAGCCGCGGCAGCGACAGGCCAGGACAGACAGACAGGCCAGGGCCCGGCCGCAGGACGGGACACGGGACATGCGAGTGCGTTCGGCTGCCTAACTCCCACGGGGCAACAAAGACACGGGAGGAGCGCCGCCGCCCGCCACCGCCCGCCACCGCCGCGCCGGGCACAGTCAAAGGCAGGGGTAAATACACGCCAGCCGCGCGCTCCCCGCTCTCTCTCTCTCTCTCTCTCTCTCTCTCTCTCTCTCCATCTCCTTCCCAACCCTTCTTTGTGTTCTCTGACCCCTCTCTCTCTCTCACTCACTACCCCTCCCTCCCTCGCTTCCCTCCGCTATACAATCATGGCTCAAAATGCTCCGGGGAAGCATGGCACAGCACCTCATTCTCATATTCTATGTGCCTGCCGCGCGTGTGTGCCGCAGCCCGGCCGCCGCCTGCTGCTGCAGGTGAAGTGCTCCGCGGGGCGGAGGTTTCGCACAGCAGCGGCAGCTCAGCTGTAGTGGCACAGCGGTACAGCCGCGGGAGCCGCGGGAGCTGAAAGAGCGATGCGGAGTCGGGGCGGCCGCGGCCGTAAGAAAGCACGGGGAACACACGGCTGAGGGCGCTGAGAGCGGCTGAGCAGTCGGAATTATTGACGGGATCACGGCATGCGACAGACTCGCGACGGCGCGGACGTTAAAAGTTAAAGAAGGGCGACAGTCGGAGGGGTGTTGTGCGGTCGGTGCGGTGATGCCGGCAGCCGGCGGCAGCCACGGCAAACCGGTGCAGACCAGTCCTGCGCTGAACATCCTCTGTGGACGCCGGGGAGCGTGGGGGAGGGGGGGGGGGAGGAGTGGAGGTCAGATGCCATCCCCCTCCCCCTCCATCTCTCTTCCACTCTGTATCCCTCAGCATCAGCATCAACTCCTATCTCCCTCCCCCTCCCCCCCCCCCTCTCTCTCTCTATCTATCTTTCTCTCTCGCTGTCCCGGAAGGAGGAGGCCGCCGCCACGGCGGTGCGTCCACCCCCGCACACAAGACGACGCAGCCACGGCGCCACGACACCCCCTATGCTTAATGGGGGTCTGTCTGTCTGACTGTCTGCCTGTTCATCCGTCTGCCTGTCTGACTGCCGGAAGCGACAGCGTCGGGGTTAATGGTTAGGGATGGGACGGTTGAAGAAGTAGTGGACGCGAAACAACTCAAATTCCTGCTCACTCAATTTCCCCCTCCTCCTCCTCCTCCTTCTTCTTCTTCTTCTTCTTCTTGCTCCACCGTCTTTTTCTTCCGCGCTACTCCACCGCTACCACTACCCTCCCCTTGCTCCCTCAGCCTCTTTATTTCCGGAGAGGAACTCTCCCCTCAGCTTCGGTGGGGAACAAAGCAAGGAGCGCGGACTCCTCAAAAGCGGCGGCGGCAGCAGCGGCGGCGGCGGCAGCGGGGGGCGGTGCTTCGCCAAGTCGTGAGGCCAGCGGAGCCAGCAAGCAGCCGCCGCGCACGTTCGGCTGCGGCTGGGGGCGGCGCGGGGACGTCCTGGGGCGGAGGGGGCGGGGGAAGGGGGGGGGGGGGGGGGGGCTGAAAAGCAGCCAACTGGTGCCCCGTCCGGGCCACGCCGGGCCGCGACACGGTGTTAGCCGGGCCGGGGCTCTTGTCGTCGAGTCCCCCCGCGGACCCCCCGCGGACCCCGACGGCGGCGCTAAGCGGGTCGGCCCGGCTCGGTTCTGGACAGAACCATGTTGATGATGTGGCAGCGGCGGCGGCGGCGGTCTTCTGGGTAGATAAGGCTGGGGGAGGGGGTTGTGGTCAATGAACGTGTGAGGGGGAAGGGGGGGGGGGGGTGCGGCGCTGCCGTGGAGGAGGAGGGAGAGAAAACATATGGAACTGGATAGCGCCCTCGGGTTCCGGACGAGGCGCCCCGCTCCGCCCCGCTCCGACCGGCTCCACCCGGCTCGGCTAGCACACCGCCCCGTACCAGTGATATCTTGTACCATCCGGCTGGCAACAGAGGGCGGAAGAAAGAAAAGACGGCGGAAATGGGTGAAGGACTTGCTGCCGCTGTTTCAGCTGCCGCCGTCGCCGCTGTCGCCGCTATGGAGGCACGGTGATTCATCAAGTAGTCCCTTATTGCTGCGCCGGCCCCGGCCGCCGCACGCAAGTTCTCTGACTCTGCTCCCCGCCTTCCTGACTGGATGTAAGCCTCTTATCAGAGGGGGGGAGCGGGGGAGGGGGAGGACAGATATTAATCCAAGTCCCGAAAGAGATCTTTCTTATTCACACCGGGAGACACGGCGAATGATACCAGCGGGAAGGAAGGGGAGGGGCGGTGGCGGCTGGAAGTTTTCACGGCGTTGCTGCTGTGTGCTTTGCTCTGCTGAATGTCTCTTTTCGAAATTCAACGCGCCACTCGACGCGCGGGTGGCCGAAGCAAGAAAGTTTTCCGGCGCGCGGAACAGTCCGGGACAACGGCCGCCGACGACGACCAAAACTCGTTGGCTGGAAATATATAAAAGCCATGGAGCGGCGCGGCGCGGCGCGTCAGGTCGTCCCCCCGACTGGCACCTGACAGCCGCCGCCGCCGCCGCCGCCGCCGAGCCGTCAGACGCCGCCGCCGAGGCCGTGAATAAGGTATGACCCGCCGGACGCCGCCGTGCCCGACCGCTCGGTCGGCGGTATATCCCTACATCTGCTCCGCCAAAGCCGTGAGTAATTTTAGATAGCAGACATCTTATCCCTCCCCGAAGTAGTTTTGGTGCGGGATACGGAAGCGAGCCGCGGCCGGCGGCGTGAGGACGGCGGACCAGCGGCGCCGCCGGGATCGCCTATAAATCAGATAAAAACCTGACACAAGAAGAGGGTCCGTGTCCTTCGCGGGGGTCCTTGTCCTGGACCTCGCCGAGGCCGGCCGAGGCCGTGCGGCGCGCGTGCCGGGACGTGGTGAGGTCGGAGCCGTGTGCCCGCAGCCCCCACCCCCGGGGGTAGCGCTGCTTGGACGACGGCCACGGCACGGGGCGGCACTGGCCCCCATACCCCGGCCACCGCCAGGACGACCCCGGCACACCTGTGCGTCGTCGTGTGCCAGCCGACGGCAGCGGCGCACCTGACGGCGGCGGTCCGCAGCGGCCCGCAGCGGCCAGCTGTGCCCGGACGGGGCAGCCGGACGACACGGCCTCTCGCCTTGCGGCCGATCAGATACCGCCCTCAGTAAGTATACCCGAGCGCTCTCCGCCACATACATCAGAGGGCAGTGCCTCCGCAAGCCACCGCCGGCAGCAACGCGCGCGCGCGCACCCCCCCCCCCCCCTCTCTCCTTCTTCCTCCCCCCCCCCCTTCTTTCTCTCTCTCTCCCTCCGGCAGGCGGGGCGTTAAGGCGAATCCCATGTTCATTACGGTGAGATGTGGACCAACTTCCTCACCCGAAGTGGGCCAGTAGGCGGTATGGGATGCAGGCGCCGCTTACACTCTCCGCTCGCCCGCCGCCTAACCCCGAAACTGCTGTTTACAGCGCCGGGCCACCGCACCCGTGCACCCCCCCCCCCCCCCCCAGAGCGCCGGCGGCCCCGCGGACCCCCAGCAAAGCGCCTTGCAAAGCCTTCCGGATAACTCTAACCGCCCCAGCTCTACTTCCGCGCCCGCCGCGAATGAGTCGAGTTCGTTGACCGCGTGGGAAAGGAGAAGGGAGGGGGGTTACGGTGCGCTCCTCTCCCACGCAGCAGGTAAACGTTGTTACATCGATGCGCGGCCACACGTATGGCTTCTCAATGCTGGGCTACACGCAGCAGCGCGTACCATACGCGACTCCAGAAGTGCGATCGGGAGATTACCTGAGCCACCAGAGCAGAACCCGCCGGGCCGCAGCACACACACACTCACACACACACACATACACAGAGAAAACTCCTTACCGGGATCTTACCCTCCACGCGTGGGCGGAACTTTAGCACAGCACGTACACCTGACGGTATCCTTCTGGCGTGGCCGCACGTGTGCACACACACACACACACACACACACGTGCGGGCAGCCCGCGACACTTGATGCGACACTGCTCCGCACGGCGGACCTCGCGCACCGGGGCCTGCGTGCAGCAGACAGGCAACCCGAGACACTGCGGCGGCTCGGGCCTCGGCCACGCAGGCCACCGGCCCGCCGCCCCCTAGGCTCCAGCCTCGGCAGCCTCGGCAGCCTCGGCCCGGGTGGGTGGCGGCTTCGGGTTCGGGCTTCGGGGGCGCTGGTGCTGTCGGGGGGCGTTGGGGGCCCTCGGGCTGCAGCAGCGTGGCAGGCAGGCCTAGGGGGGGGGGCGGGGTCGTTCGGCAGGCCGACGGCGGGCCGACGGCGGCGCGGGGGCGCCCGGTCGTTCACCCCGGGCCGCGTGTCTGGGGACACGTGGGCCGTCCGCCCCCGCGGCCCACGCCACCCCGCCCCCTCAGCGTCCCGACGTGGCCGTGGCCAGGTGGAACGCTGCGCAGAGAGAGAGAGAGAGAGAGAGAGAGAGAGAGGGAGAGAGAGAGAGATGGAGAGTGAGAGGGGGAGAGAGAGGGGAAAGGAGGGAAGGAGGGGAGAGGAAGGGGGAGAGGAAGGGGGAGAGGAAGGGGGAGAGGGAGAGAGGAAGGGGGAGAAGGAGACAGCGCGCGTTGGAGAGGGAGAGAGGGGAGGGGGGGAGAGCTGTCCCAATGAACAGCTGCAACGCGGCGAGGAGCTACATGCCTGTCATACCGAGCGCCTGTCATCGGGAGGATAGGCAACCCTCATCGACGCATTGCACCGGCGGGGAGCGCGTTGCCTACCCTCGGATCCGCAGGCGCTCGCCCCGTGGTGCGGAGCGTCCGACGAGGCATTCGGTCGTCAGGAGGGGGTTTCCCCATGCAGTTTTTATCTTGACTCTCCTCGCCGTCATTTTTCCACTGAGTAACAGCAGCCAGTCGGGACAGAGAGGAGGCACCGGAAGTAGATCGTTGGGAGATAGCGAGGGCGCCCGCCCCCCCGCGGGGCAGCGCCGCCACCGGAAGGGCGGGGCGGGCGCGCGGGTTATAAGCTGTGTGTTCTCGTGATGCAGGAAGTGCCAACCGCGAGGAAGAAAAATGGTTTGAGCGGCAAAGCAGTTCGTCCGGGGGGCGGAGAGCGGCGCAGCGGGGTGCAGCCGGGCCCCGCACGGGCAAAAGTTTTCTCCCTCCGACCGCTTTTGTCTTGCGGTCGAGATTCGCGTGTGTGGGTCGGTATGGGGAGGGGGGGGGGGGTGGACAGCGCCCTGCCGCGCCGACTCAGCTGGTTCGGGGGGACGGTGCAGCGGCAGACGCCTCCGTCCCCGCCGGCCGGGCGCGGCCCACGTCGGCAGGCTTGTGAAGGAAGGCGCACTGGGCGCCCGGCAGGTCGGCAGGCCGGCAGGCCGCTGCACTCAGGCGACGACTTTTATTTCCAAAGTTTGGCGTGTGGTCCGGTGAGGAGGCGGGGGAAGGGCGGCGCTGCTAGCGCCCCTGACAGCGGGGCTGCGGGGCCGCGGGGCTGCGGAGCTCTCCCGGCCCGGTCCGAACCGGCGAACCGGAGCAAAGTGGCTGTGAGTTGAGGCCTATCCGCGCCCCGCCGCCGCTGCCGCCGCCGGGCCACTCTGGGTGCCAGCTCAGCTAAGGGCCGTGTGGGGTGGGGGCGTGTCTCACCCCGCGCACGGAGCCAACGAGTCGGGCACCATGTTACGGGGGCGGGTCCGCGGGGGGCCGCGGGGGAGGGGGCCGGGTGCCCCGCACAGGAGTTAGCGCCGCGGCGGCTGTCCCGCCCTGTCCCAAGGTCTCCCGCAGTACCGAGCAGAGCCGAGTTGCGGAGAGAGATTTCCAAGTTTGTGCGACTGCCCACCTGAGATGGGTTAAGTAACGCGTTTGGGGGCCGTATGGCCCTTGGAGGGCGGCGCCTTGTGCGTGTGCATGTGAGTGCGTGCACGCGTGTGTGTGAGTGTTGCGGAGTAGGGGGGCTGGAAGTGGGCACAGTGGCATGTTCACAAGCAGTATCGTGGAGGGGTGCCGCCCGTGCGCCATTGGCCGGACAGGCACAAAGGGGAAGGAGGAGGGGGAGGGGCTGTGCCCCCTTTGTACAACACAACATAGAAAACCGACAGATTCATTTTTTTGACGATTTTCCATTCATTGGTCCTGGCTGCGCAACGGTACAGAAACACATTTTTTTTCATTCTCCAGGAGACGAATTAAAACACCATACAGTCAATGCGATCACGGCGTTCGCATGTTATCGGTTGCCAAACATATTTTTGTTTGTCCTTGCGTTTAGTCGACCAAAAATATTTCACGGTGAACGAGTTAGCAATCCTGTTATGGAGCAGAGCCCAGGCAGGGGCTCTACGAGGAACAGGGCAAGGGGGGGGGGGGGGTGACGGTGGCCTGCGGGCGGCGCCTGCCTGCGGGGGCTGCAGAGTCGACCCCACCCGTCGCCTCCCGCGGCCGCCGCCGCCGCCTAAAGTCCGCCTGACAATCGTGAGCGATGGCATGCAGCTCCCCGCCCGCCTCCGCGCGGCCGCAGCGCCCGTAAATAAAGGAAATGAAATAAACCGCGTCGTGTCGAGGAGCGGCGAACTTTGTCCGCGCGGCCGGAGAATCTCGGCGTCTCGGCGCTGACCCTGGGCAGCCGGCTCCGTCACTGCCGGCACCGCGGTGATGGAGTGTGTCCGCCGGGGTGAGCCGATCGAGTGGGCCACCACCCTCCCCGTACACCCCTGCACCCCTCTTCTCTGCACACCCTTCCCCTCCACCACCACCCTCCCTATCCCTTCCTAACCCATTCAGGCCGAGCAGGGCATCCCTCTGGCGGATGACGAGTTCAATGGCTACACAGTACATTGCGGGGGGGGGGGGGGGGGGGGGCACCACGAGTTCGCGCGATGCGTCCTCGGTATTTGGACCAGCGTTATTGCGTTCCGTGCGCTCGATGCAGCGAAAAAGAATCAGACCTGACAGCTTCTGCTGCCGCGATTGAAGAATGGTGTTCACCTGTTGTTCGAAGCCAAAATGAGCAACGATCAAAAATTTACATTGTCCAATATTTTTGTGTGTGTTTTATGTTCTTTTTCGTTCGATGTTTCATGTTTTTTTATGGTTATGTTCTCGGTGCACTGGCAGCAGCCCTGTCAGCCAGCAGCGGAGCCGTCGAAGCACCGCGCCAAACGGGGCAGTGTGCCGCGGCAGCCGCGGCGTGCCGTGCCGGGAGAACCCCAGGGGTGCCGTTCGCTACCTTAACGGGGGAAATCGCTGATGGGGAGTGGAAAATGGGAGAGGGATGGCAGAGATGAGGTGGCCTAGGGGAAGAGGGGGCGAGGAGAGAGAGAGAGAGAGAGAGAGAGAGAGAGAGAGAGAGAAAGGAAGGGAAGGCACGGGAAGACAAAATACAAGCCGAAGGGGGCCCAGGCTGCCTGCTAGGAGAGCCCTTCGGAGGCCGCAGGGGATTCGACCTCCACTCATTAAGACGAGGCACGCCGCCAGACACCACCTCTTTTTATTCCACTTTTCCTCCCTTCTCTGGGTCTCTTTCCTTTTTGTCTTAATCGCTTGATCTCCGGCGTTTTGTTTTTTCGACACCTGCGCTTCAGTTTCACCTCCGCTGCCGCTGATGAACACTCCGTGCCGCGTCATGATTGCCGCGTCACGAATTGGTCGCCCGGCAACGACGAGGCCACAAGAAACAAGCCAGCAGTATATATAGACCTACATTTTTGTGGCAGCTGTGATGACGTCCGAGATGACGCTGATGATGATGATGGTGGGGGAGCCGCTCGCACCGGACCGGTATAGCCGTGGGAAGGTCGGCAGCCCACCGGCGCGGCGGCGGCGGGGGGCGCACCGAGGGCGATCCAAAGCAAACACGACTCGGGGGGCTGGGGGACTGGGGGACTGCTTCTAAAAAGAGGTGGGGGGGTGCGAAGCAGAAGAGTGGTGGGGAGGAGGGGGGGGGGCGCTGCAGCGCGAGGAGGGCGCGCACAACGGCAGCAGTAGCAGGGCAGGGCAGGTCAAGTGGCGCGCGCCACCCATGTGGGTCACAAGAATTACCCCGCGACGGAGTGGGGGCGGCGGCGGCGGTGGTGGAGGCGGCGGCGGAGGCGGCGGCGGAGACGGCACGCATGTAGGTCAACGCCACGCGCGCGCACCCGCTCGACCCGGAACCAACACCTCATTTAGTACAGCACTTTTTAAAGTGTGACCGGGAAAGGCAGCGGCGGTGGCGGCGCGGCCGGGCGCGGCGAGGGGTTGGCGGTGGCGATGGCGTTGGTGTTGGTGGTGGTGGTGTTGGTGGTGGTGGTGGTGGTGGTGGTGGTGGTGGCGGCGGTGGTGGTGGTGGTGGTGGTGGTGGCGGCGGCGGTGGTGGCGGCGGTGGTGGTGGTGGTGGTCCTCGCGCGCCCAGCGCCGCGGCGCCCGCGGCGCACGCACTCGAAGGTATGCGATCGCGTCGCTGCGACAGGCTGCGTGGGGCTCTGGCGCCGGCGCCGCTGCACGCCAAGTCTACCCACGCGCTGCCGCACTGAAATAACACTTTACCCGACTCCACCCTGAGTGTGTGTGTGTGTGCGTGCGTCAGGCATGCACCGCGATCCGGCCCGGGGTTTAGTCGGAGTGACGTGGGATAAATTGGTCCGCTCCGCTCCGCAGTCCCGGGGGGGAGTTTATTCCGAGAGACTTGGCTGCGGCGCTCCGACGCGTTTGGGGCCCGCCGACCGCCGCCGCGGCCCTAGCGCGCGCGCGTGAGACAGGCAACGCGGGGAAGAAAATCACACACACGACCCTCCCCGGTCGCGGCTCCCGGTGGTCGAACCCTTCGCGCGCGGCTCCGCGGCAGTACAGTCGGCCTGCGCCAACGCTGCCGTTCCGTGCTCGGAACAGAGTTTACGAATCGGGTGGTCAGGCCAGGCGCTCGCCTCATCGCCTGACCATACGTTCGAAAGCTTTTGTCCCGAACGTAACCGAGCCTACGTAACAGTCAGGGGGTCACGTTTCGGGCAAAGCTTTTCGAGCGCAGCCGCGTAGCGCGCACCCGCGGCCTGACCGCCAGATTGAGAGCCGCCGCGGTGCGTTCCCGCTCGGGAATGTTTACCAACCGATACGCCGCCGGCCGCAGGAACTGCTTCTTTTTCGCCCCCCGCCGACGGGCAGGCAGGCAGGCCTTGCGGGGGGTCTGCTCCGGCACGACCAACAACGCGGTCGCTTCCGTTCCAGTTCGCGGGCCGCACAGAGTAAGGCGAGAGGGGATCGGGGTCAAGTCCGCAGCGGCGGCTACCTCTACCGCTACCGCACTGCCCCGTCTGCCCCCGCTGCCCCCGCTGCCCCCGGCCGGACGGCTCCGGTCAGCCGAGCTCTATTTCCATCCCGGGCACGGTGCACTCATCCAGACCACCCCCGGCACCGGGCCGCCACCGGGCCGCCGCCGGGCCGCCGCGGGCCCCCCAGGGGGGAAGGGGGGGGGGGCACCATCCGGGGCCGCCGAACAGGGACGTGGACAGGGGAAATTTGGCGGTAAACCTCCGGGAATTAGACTTGCAAATGAGGTGGTGGAGCGACGGCCAGCAGAGCCCGCCGGAGCCCCCGCACCAACACCAACACATTTTTTAGCCCGCTCCTTCACTCTCTACCATTTTTCACCTGACACCCGTATAGTGAATGAATCTTTCTCTCTCTCTCTCTCTCTCTCTCTCTCTCTCTCTCTCTCTCTCTCTCTCTCTTTCTCTCTCGCTCCCTCTCTCGCCTCTCCCAGTTGAAATCATTTCCTCGAGGCTCCGCCCGGCCGTGATGCCTAACATGGTTCCACGCGCCACGCCTCACAGGGCACACAGCGTTGCCCGTGTCCGCCCGCGTGGTGGTGCCGGCGCTATGCCCATACCTTGTGAGTGAGGCCCGGCTTGGACCGGTCGCCCTGCGAGGAAGGGAAGCCAGGCGGGAGGTGCCGGCTGGCTGTGGGGCTCGCATGGCGGCCCGTGTTGTCGCCTTTGATCTCTTCGGAGCCGGGACGAGAGGCAGAAGGAGAGAGAGAGAGAGAGCGCGTAAGAGGGAGAGAGAGAGAGAAGGAGAGAGAGAGAGAGAGAGTCCATACCTGGAAAGGGCGCCGCCTCCCCCAAGGATGGATGCCAAAAGGTAAGACAAGAAAGCAATTCCTTTTCGACAATTTAATATCACTAGCACCCCGTGCGAGGGCCTGCCATCCTCGCCGCCCTTGGCTCCCTCCTTCTCCTCCCCCTGGTGCTGACTTTCCTCGGCGCCTCCGCCACTGCACTTCCGACAGGAGGAAGAGGAGAAGGAGGGGAGAAGGGAGAGGCCGGCTATCACAAAAGGCCCCATCCATTTCATGTACATTTCGGACACGAATTCTCCGCGGACACGGTGCTGCTCACGAACAACGACAGTAGCGTCTTTAAAGGAGGAACATCGTCGCCGATGTCGTCTTGTGCCACAAGGGGAGGAGCGAGCCGTCGCCACGCCAAACAACAAATGAATGCGAGAGATGTTTGTCAGAGAACAACCCCCGTCCGGCTGAACGACGGCTTCACCTGCAGATTGTATCCTACCGCTACCCCTTTTCCCCATTCTCTCTCCTTCTCTCTCTCTCTCTCTCTCTCTCTCTCTCTCTCTCCGTTCTTCTCACCCCGACGGTGAACACTGTCTGAATGCGGTCTGTGAGAGTAGCAGTGCAGGAGAGCGAGAACGCGAGAGCTGGAAACGGTAGGAGGACCGGAGGATAAATAGAGAGAGAGAGAGAGAGAGAGAGAGAGAGAGAGAGAGAGTGAGAGAGAGAGATCCTTTTGTGCACCCCGTCAGTTTTGCACAGATCGTGACCACCATGAAAATAACAACAATGAAAGAGGGGGTTTTGGAAGTGGTATGAAAAGGCAGCGGGTAGTGGGAGCAGGGAATGAAAGGCGATACGGCGATGAGAGAGAGAGAGAGAGAGAGAGGAGAGAGAGAGAGTGAGAGATGGGGGGGGGGGGGGGGAGAGGCGCCTGAGGGCTGCAGAGGCGAAGTCCCTAGTTCAGTGAGACGGACGGGGTGCGTCTGGGATTGCTGGCAGCGGGGGCCGACTCCCGCCGGGAGGCGCTGGTGAGGGGGAGGGGGGGGGGCGTTGCGGTGAGGTCCTCCCCACACGCTATGAGGGCTGATAGACTGAGAGTGATGGCCGGCCAGTTACATGCCCTTGCCACGATGCGGAGGTGTGCGCCTTTGGCAATAACAACATCGCACACCCTTCGTTCATGGTCGAAGGCGAAAAAGAGGCCGGGTGAAAGAGAGAGAGGGAGAGAAAGACAGAGAGAGAGAGAGTTGAAGAGAGAGAATGAGAAAGAGAGAGAGAGAGAGAGAGAGAGAGAGAGAGAATGAGAGAGAGAGGCGAGAGGGATAAAGAAATAGCCGGCCCGAGGAGAATTGCAGCGCAACATCCTGGACACGAACGGCGCTGCAAAGTGGTAAGAAGGCCATCGAGTGAGACCCGTCTAGCCTGCCTCGGTTCAGGAATACCAATTCCTCCCTCCCCTCCTCCCACCATCCCCTCCTCCCACCATCCCCTCCTCCCACCCTCCCCTCCTCCCACCCTCCCCCCTCCCTCTCCTTTTCTCTCCTTCCCACGGCCCGCCGTGTTTCAAGACGATGAATTGGCAGCGAGGTCACGACGCGCGGCGGCGGCGTTAAAAATAATTCTGACGGTAAATGAGAACGGGAATGGAAACGGGAGCGCGGCGCAGCGCAGCACGATGACGTCGTGACCGTCGTGACCGCAGCCCGGGGCGTCGGCGTGCTCCCATTGGCTGGTGTCGTGGGCGTGGCTCTGATCGTGCGATATCAAGAGAGTCCCATGAATGAAGTACTCCCCCCCCCCCCACCCGGGCTCACACCGCGCCGCGCTCCATTAAATAAAGCCAGGCCTCTCAACACAAAGAGGGGGCACTGGGGGAGGACTGCGTGCGGGAGTGCGAGAGCGATGTGAGTGGGAGAGAGAGAGAGAGAGCTACGGGGGAGGCGGGAGGTGTGACTTTCGCGCTCGGTTACGGCCTCGGCTTACGTGCGGGACATGACCAACAGGTGAGTGAAGGCTCGCGCTCACGAGAGAACACGATTTAAGAAAAACAGAAAAAAAGCGCAGTTGGCAACGCGTCGTTGCCCCGCTGTGTCTTGAAGGAAAGTTCGCCGCGGTAGCGGAGGTCCCAAAGGACACGGAAAGGATTTTACGTTTTACTTCGGGGTGCACTAGCGCACACATACACGCGCGCACTACCTGTTTGTACTCGTAACGCAGTCACGCACTGCCCCCTGCCCGCATCTCTCTCTGTACGTCTGTCTCTCTCCCCTCTCTCTCTCTCTCTCTCTCTCTCTCTCTCTCTCTCTCTCGCTCGCTCCCTCTTCAACTCTCTTTCGACCTCTCCCTTAACCTCCATCACTCACACACACACATACACACACGCACACACTACACGGTGTGTGTGTGTGTGTGCAGCGGCGGAGGCAGGTGTTGTGACAGCACCCACGTACTGCATAGCACGTTGTGCGCGGCTGCGCTTCGATGTAGCACTTGGTCCGGCTGGAACGGCACAGCAGAGCAGCGCTGCGGTGATATTGCTGGGCCCGGCCTGGAACGGCCTCGCGCACAACCACAACCACACACACACACACACACACACACACACACACACACACATACCATACACACACACACACACACACACAGAGGCGGGTACCGAAGCCACGGCAGTGACGCGGCCGTCGCTGATATGCTTTTGCCGGCAGCGAGTGCAGCACGCGGCAGCGGCGAGTCAGGAATTAGTTTCCACCGGCAGTGAGGGGATCGCGTATTTCGGTTTCGTCGGGAGCCCCAACCAGAACGAGCGTGTGGCGTGGAGCGGCGCGGCACGGCGTGGCACGCCGGCGTGTGTGCCCAGGGTTTTCCCTGTGCGGCGCGTAATTTGGAATAGCCTTTTGTATCCGTGTGTGCGCGTGTGCGCGCGCGCGGCGCGGTTTCCATTTCCCCGCCCTCTCGAATGGACCGGAAAAGAACCGTTGTTCGATCTGTCCACAATGGGGGCTACGACGGTCGTCAGAGAAATTAAAGTTGAGTCGACAGTTGAAAACTGTTGAAACTGTTAAAATTTTCGGTTTAAAAAAAAACTTTAATTTAAAAATTTTCCTTTTCCTTTTCATTCATTCTGATACATCGAATTGACAGTGCGCCGCTATCCAGATCAAGTGTCTGACAGTCGGCCGCCTTCAAGCAGCGTGTTTCTCAGACGTTAGCGTCGTCTGCATGCATGCATCTCCCGGGACCCACGCGGCTGTCCCACGAGGTGTCAGCGTGCCAGTTACAAGCGCGTCTGACACTGGTGTGTCGGAGACGTCTAACGAGCGTCTCGCTGTGGTGTCAGAAGCCCACAAAGTCTGACGACCAACGGACGCGTTGCCTGTCAAACACGTGAGTTGGCGGCGGTGGTGCATCACTAAGTATTTTCACAGCGACGCTCGCTGGACGCGTCCGCGAACGGAGCGCGGCGGCATGTTTTCGCGCATAACTCCGGGCGGCGCTGGCAGTGCCGATGAAATAACGAGATCAGATTTGCTATTCATACGGAGCCGGTGGAGAGGTTGGGTGCAGCACAGCGGCGGCAGCAGCGGCGGCAGCGGCAGCAGCGGCGGCAGCGGCGGCAGCGGCGGCAGCGGCAGCAGCGGCGGCAGCGGCGGCAGCAGCGGGGAGGCCACTCGCTGATGCAGGGCCCTCCGAACTCACCGCCGCGCAGCGGATCGTGAAAGCTGCTCCTCGCCATCAAACGGGCCGTGAGCCGCCTAATGAAATAAAGATGCGGTGCCCGTGGGAAGCACCCCCCTCCCTACCTCCCCCCCCCCCTTCTTCTCCTCGTCCCGATTATTTCTGGAGCACCCAGTCAAATTTTAAGTGGAACAGGTTCGGAGGACGCCCTTCTCAGCTGCAGGAGAGCGCGTCTATGACGTGCAGCGGCAGCTGCGCGCCTCACACGTACACACACACACACACACACATATTGCACACCGTTCGAAATAGTGAGGAAGCAGCTCGCTATCCAGCTCGCCAGGCCGCTAGAAACGCCCATAAATATTTATATATTATTCAGGAAGGGGTTTATAATGCTACGGCAGAAAACGTGATTAAAAGCGGAGAGGTCGGCTCGCGACCCGCGGCCCGGTGCCACACTGTCTATCTCGCTCCTCTCTCGCTCTCTCTCTCTCTCTCTCTCTCTCTCTCTCTCTCTCTCGCCGTGTAACGGAGAAGTGAGAGCTGGGCTGCGCCAGGCTCCACGTACTGCGCCAGACACGCCCTGGAGAGCCCTCTAGCGTTACGTCGTGCGGTAAGGGGAGAGCCTCTAGACTGTGACGCCGCACCGAGCGGCACAATGGGGGGCCCCACTCAATGTCAGCGACCACACCCTGGAGCGCACTAGTGCTGCGATACGTCGGGGCCATCATATCGCACACGGCCGCGCGGCCAGGGCGACGACACGGCACGCGCCCCGCACGCGCCCCGCACGCGCACGCCGCCCCTCTCAACACACACTATCTTGACTCGACACTCGATGCTGCCTCCCCCTCCGAGGCCTTTTGCCCAGAAACGTTAGTCCTTTTTCGTGGTTATTCCGATCGACGAAATTTTTTGAAATACGAATGTACTTAGATACGAATGTATTATGGGTCTAAAGTTTTCTTAATAAGGCAAAACTCCTTTAAATATGGGAATTTTTCACCCCGTCATCCTGAGAAACGCCCTGGCCACGCGGCGCGGAGCCGACACACTACCTCAGCTCACGTCAAGGACGAGCGGCCGCCGTCAACCCGAGGCCCGCGTCAGCACCATGCCGTCAGCCCCGGCGGCGAGGAGGGGGCTGTGGCAACGCCACGGCGAGAGAGGGCCGCCCCTTCACCGACCCGTCTTTTATCTTCCGAGGTTGCAAATGAAGGAATCGAGGTCGCCGTGCCGTGGCGCTGCCTCGCAAACCAGATAACGAATAGACCAGCACTCGCCGCGGGGGGCCGGGCTGCAGAGCAGCGTGGCCCAGCTCTCTCCTTTTCTCCCTGTCGCTCTCTGCTTACTATATAGTATATATTTCAATCTCTGTGTAAAAGTTAGTGATACGTTACCTCATAACTTTTATTTATTTATTAGCTTTGTCTTATTGGTCATCATCTTGCTTGCTTGGCATTCTACAGTACCTGATTAGTGGTATAATAGAATCTTTTAATTTCGCTATGGTGCTATATTGTTTGCCATTTTGCCATATTGTCATATTGACCGGAGAGAGGGTCGTGGTTGCAAAGGGTCTAATTCGCCCTGTTACCTATACCTAAAAAAACATTTTCAATTTCTCTCTCTCTCTCTCTCTCTCTCTCTCTCTCTCTCGTTCTGACCCAGGCAGCGCGCAGCCATGCGGAACTCGATGAGGAACCCGGCACGCGCGGGGCACGCGTCCATTGTCGCGCCCAAACGTCCGCGCGGCAGCGGCTTGTTAGCGTAGTGGGACCAGGCGGGACGCACGAGAGAGACAGAGAGAGACAAAGAGAGAAAATGTCTGTTGCTTGTCGGTTGCTTGCCTTGGCAAGGCAGAGAGCACAACGGAGAAAGAGCGAGTCGATTTAGTTAGCCGTCCAAGGACTGCCCGAAAACGCCAGGAAATTTAATTTTGAGTACATAGGCGTAGGGAATGGTGTCCCCGAGAGACAGCCCGAAATACTCGAATGCGGAAAAAGAAGTAAGGCAAAAGTTTGAGAGACAGTGGCGCTCCATGCAAACTGTAGGTGAAGGGCGGCAACGGCGGGGAGAGCCTTGACGAGCGGCGTGTCCCCGTGCTGACACGAGACTTTCGGCCGGCGCGTTCGTTATCATGTTCGACCCCGCTGCCGGACAAGAAGGTCCCCCGCGGGCGGCCAAAACTTTACGGGCTGCGCGCGGGGGAGACTGAGAGAGAGAGAGAGAGAGAGAGAGAGAGAGAGAGAGAGAGAGAGAGAGAGAGAGAGAGAGAGTATGGCAGCCAGAGAATGCTCCATGGCTGACCCCTGGCCTGGCCGAGACTTTGTACAGTATGATCAATCAGAGGGCGCAAAAATTTATGCTAACTGGCTGGAGCGTCCGCGATCTGCGTACGTCTGTAGGGCGGCAGATGAGTCCACGCGGCGCGGTGGCGGAGCCTGCAGGCTGGTTCCTAAGCAGTGTCGTTTCGTCGCGCTGTCTCCCTCGCACCCCTTAGAAACTCTCCCATGAGTGCGACAGAGACAAAGCCACGAAACTCTTCGGAATCTGACTCCTGCGGCATATGGCGTTTATTGTCGCGCAGGTTCAAATACCGGCCGGCGGCGCGTCCTGTTTTATCCCGCCGCGCCACAGTGTTGTCTGTTGCTGTCGGGTAGGTGTTAATGGTGTGCGCCACCAAATGGACGCGAGTTAGCCGCCGCCGCCGCAGCAGCGGCAGCAGCAGCAGCGGCAGCACCGACGCTACGCGCAGGCCACCCGCTTCAATTCGACCCCCCGCAGCCGCCGCTGCCGTGCACCGCGGCACAGCACCGCACAGCACAGCCTGGGCTGGGCGCACTCGCCGCGGAACATGCTGTTGTCTCTCTCGCTCCAACGAAAATGTGACCCGGGCCGCGGCGCGCGCGTGCGCGCGGTCGCACCCGTTCGCGTGCGTGGTTACAATGCTCCCCGGGGGGCGGCGGGTAGGGAGGGTGGGGAGGGCGGGGAGCGTAGGGAGGGTGGGGAGGGCGGGGAGGGTAGGGAGGGTGGGGAGGGCGGCGGTGGCGGCGGCGGTGGCGGCGGCCAGGGTCGGGGTCGGGGTCTCGCGCGCGCCGCGAAGCGCCCCGTCAGCGCGGCGGCCATAACGAAAGCCGCCGCGGCGTGGTGCGTGTTGTGTTCTGTCGGTGTGCGCTGCACAATGACATGTCGCTGTGTGTATGTGTATGTGTTTGCGTGTGTGTGGGGGGGGGCCGCGGCTGTCTGCCGAGTCACCGCGGGGGGTCGAGACCGCGCGCTTAGTAGTACATATGTGACCTTCGGCCCCTTCGGTCCCCATCCAGACACACACACACACACACACACACACACACATGATGCCACACGCGGCGTCAGACGCCTTGCTCGGCCCGCGCACCCTCAAGGCCGTTGTTCCCGCGCGTAACCCTTTAAATCGCACCATACTTTGAGGAGGCTTGGGTCACCGCTGTACCGTTTGAGAGGACCGGGTCAAATCCCAACGAGCCGAAGCGAGCCGGCGGTGGCGGCTGCCCGAGAGCCAAGCGGCAAACGCCGCCGCCCGGCAGGCAGGCAGCACCGACGCGCGGCTGTGTGGCGGGCGCCGTCCGCTGTCTACCTCCCAGGCGTTGGGCGCGCTGTTTGCACGCAGCGGCCGGGTAAGGTGCACGCCAGCGCGGTGCAGGGTTGCGCTCTGGTTCGCGCGGGGTGCTCCGTCCGGCCCCAGAGCGACCATCCTGCGACTCGGACTCGGACCACTCGTCCCTGCCTGAGAGGCTCGACGCGGCAGGCCAACGCGGGGTGGGTGTTGTCCGGGTTCCCGCTGCTCCAGATTCCGTGGGTTCAGCGGCGCGAGTTCTCAGATCCGGGAACTGGCCATTACTCTACCCGGAAGCGCGCCGCCCGGCCAGCGACACGGCCACGTACTTTAATGGAATTGAGTAACATTAGCGATGGCCGTTGTCAAACTTGCTGATGTGTGTGTGTGTGTGTGTGTAGGTGTGTGTGTGCGGTCGGCTTAAACACACCGCTCGTGGACGTGATGCTCCGCGACGAGGATAAAACAAAAGACACACAGACTAACGTTGTCGGTCGTCCCCTCGAGCACGAAAGAGCGAGACAGCGATAGAGGCGGACAGTGAGTTAGTGCGCGCGCGCGCGCGAGCGAGAAAGAGAGGCAGAGAGAGAGGCAGAGAGAGAGAGAGAGAGAGACAGAGAGAGAGACAGACAGAGAGAGACAGAGAGAGAGACCGCGGGCCCAAAACGCAACTTATGAAAACTGTGTGACGACGACGCCGGGCCCGGAGCGCGGCGCAGCGCCGCGGCCCGGGAAACCGCGGAAATGAACTTATCGTCAGCTGAGCGCAAACTTCATAACGCGGACGGCGCCGCTCTGCTCCGTGTCAGCGTCAGCCTCGCGTCAGCTCGCGCCGCCTAGAGAGCGCTGCTGCAGCAGACGGCACACACACACACACACACACACACATACGGCGAGCTCCCCGAGCCGGGCTCCCTGCTTGCTGCGTCGTTCCGCATGTGTGTGCTACATGCGACGGCTCGCGGAATACGAGGGCGCATACGCAGAAAAAGGGGGGGAAATTGGGGAAGGGCGAGAGGGACAGACATAGACGACAGAGACACACAGATAGAGACACACAGAAAGAGAGAGACAGAGAATCGGACAGACAGAGAGCAAATCTGGGTTAACCGCGCGGATACAATTCCGTTTGGGAATCCTGCAGCGTCGTCGTCTCCGGTCAGCGCGGCACCGCAGTCTGAGACTCGGCTCACCGGCAATCTGCCACCCCTTCTCCCCTCCTCCCCTCCCCCTCCCCTCCCCTCCCCACGGCTGCCCTCGGCCCACTCAGCACACCGCGCGCGGGCCTTTCTTGCTCTGCTCCTGTTTTATTCATAACTTCATTGACCCCCATGTTGTGTGGTCCTCCGTTTCCTATCCCTTCGCAATTTCGGTTTCGCTCTCTTCCATCTGCAAACGTCGCCCACACACCTCTGTCCTCTCTCTCTCTCTCTCTCTCTCTCTCTCTCTCTCTCTCTCTCTCTCTCTCTTCGCAGAGGTCCCGTCCCCTTTCATCAGTCTCCTGTCCACCAGGGCCGCACCTGTCCCCTTGGGGTGGACCACCCCGCCCCGCCCCGCCGCCCGGTCCGGCTAGCTCTGCCCGGCTAGCTCTGCCCGGCTCTGCCCGGCCCTGCGGACCCCTCTGCGTCCGCCGAGCCCCAGACCCATTCAGTTTGTCGTCAGCCCCATGAATGAGCCACGAGTCCCGCGGCGGGTCCTGGCGGCGGGTCCTGGCGGCGGGTCCTGGCGGCGGGTCCTGGGCCCCGCTTCCTGTCCTCATACCTACCTGAGCCCAGAATTACCCCCCCCCCCTCCCTCCACCCTTCCCCTCATCCATCTCATGGAACACCTTTGGTGTCTCACGAGCTCGCGGCGCGTTCCCAGTCGCCCAGTGTGGAGAATCCGTTTGTGAGTCGACGGCTGATGAGGGCGTCGGGGGCGCCGGCGTCAGCCCCCGCCTCGTCTCTCTCTACCTAGAGTCGCCGCCCTCCCGGAAGGAGAGAGAGACGGAAAGAGAGAGAGAGAGAGAGAGAGAGAGAGAGAGAAGAGAGAGAGACGGAATCGGGCCGAGGACGGCGGTGATGAGTAGCACGGCGCGGAGACGAGCCAGTGGCGTGCCAGTCGGGGCCGAGCCCCCGGGGGCGGCGGCAGCGGCGGCAGCGGCGGCAGCGGCGGCAGCGGCGGCAGCGGCGGTAGCGGCGGCGGCGGTAGGGGCGGCGGCGGTAGCGGCGGCGGCGGTAGGGGCGGCGGCGGCGGTAGCGGTGGCGGCATCCACGAGGAAGGAGCAGCCGGAAGTAATCTGGATTCGAAGACGAGGCGACGACGACGGCGACGACGGCGACGACGGCCACGGTGAGGATGAGGGATGAGGGGCGGAGGGGAGCTGGGCCCGCGGCGCTGGCGGTCATGCCCCACGGCGTGTGGGAGTGAGTGGGATGCTGTGGCACGCGCGGCACCACGCGACACGCCACGCGAGCGCGTGTCCACGCAGCCTTCTCCCAAGGCCGGCAGCGGTCGCGGCAAGGCCCTGCGGCCCCACTGGTTCGCGGCTTGTCGGCGGCGGCGGCGGCTTGAAGCCATTCCACGGCCAAGGTCGCGCCGCGCCGCCGTCAGACGCGCGTGGGTCGGGTCGGGTCGGATGGGCGGGGATTTAGGGTCGGAGGGCTTCGGCACGGTCTGTCCATTCATCCCAGCACCAGCGTCGCACAAGCGGGCTGCAAAGTTTTTCATCGAGGAGACGCTCGCTGCGCCCTGCGCCGGTGTTGTGGTCATCGTGAGGGGCGCAGGGGAAGGTGAGGGGAAGGGGAGGTGAGGGGAGGGAGGAGGGAATGGGGGAGCTTAGCGATCCACTCGCTCACCGACCGCGGCCGGCACGGAACGCCCGCCTCACACGATCGGATCCGCCCTGTCAAAGTCCGCCATTTGTCCCTGGAGAGGGGGAGGGGGGGCGGCTAGAGCTAGTTCGAGTGGCCCGGGCGGCCCGCCGCACACACCGGCCCGCCGAGTCCTCGAGTGATCCGAAAGGTGGGGACCGTGTCGTCCGTCCTTGTCTGGCGCGGGGCGCGGCCCGTGTCGCCGCCGCGAGGGGGAGCAGGACGGGACGACACGACACGCGCCGTCGGCCGCGGCGCCCGCAAGCCCAGCAAGGCCCTCGCGGCCCCCGGCGGCGCCGACTCGGCACTCCGGCAGCCCACGTAGCAGCGCCGGCCGCCGGCAGCACCAGCAGCGCGCCGCGGCCCCGGCCGTCCCTTCATATTTCCGCAAAAACCCACTGACTCGCCAATCTAATCTGCCCCCCCCCCCTTCCTGTGTCCCCAGCCCCTCCTGTCCTCCCCTCACCCGGCCATCAGCGGTAATCATTCGTTTTCCCCGTAGGAATGCCGACGACATAGTGAAGAACGGGCGGAGGCGCCGGCCTCCTGCCCTGTCCTCGCCTCAGAGGAAAGGGCAGAAGGAAGGGAGGAAAGAGGAGGAAGAGAAGGGGTGGTCTCAAGGACAAGGGCGTGTTTGGAGGGCCCCGGAATGTGTCTCGGCCCGGGCGGCGCGGCCTTGCGGGAGGCCGCCTGCAGACGGGACGGGACGGGGGTCGCCGTCACGGGGTGCACGTGCGCGCCTGGCGCCGGCCCCGGGGTCCACACGGGCTGCCCGCGTCTCCCGGCACCACCCAGCCCCCCCCCCCCCCCCCCGGGGGGGCCCCTGGGCTCGACGAAATATTTAGATGCATTCTCATGGAGGACGCCTCGCCAGTGCCTCGCACACACCTGTGACTGCGGAGAAAGTATCCCTGCCTTCCCTCCCGGGAGGCACATCGGCCCCTCTTCGGCGCTGTCCACAGTCTGCATGGACGCGGGGACCACCTAGCCGACGACGTGATCCTGGCTCTGTAAGGCCAGGGGGTGCCTTGTTCGGCGTCCGGCAGGCGACACAGCGCAGGCCGCGCAGGCCGCCGCCAAGGCCAGAGGGATCCGGTGCGACAGGCGAGGTGATGGTTTGGTAGCGGCCAGCGCCACCCGTTTCATCTTTCTTCATCACCGCTCTCTCCGTCTTCCCCCCCCCCCTCTTCTCTCTCTCTCTCTCTCTCTCTCTCTCTCTCTCTCTCTCCGCCTGACGGATATACGGCCTCGTAAAGAAGACACCGCGTGCCGAACACAGTCGCGCCCCACGCGCGGCCGTGGGTGAGTGTGTGTGAGTGTGTGAGTGTGAGTGTTCGGTCGCAGCAGGGTGATCCCAACCCCGCGGCGTACCTACATCACATCACATCGTCTGGCAAGTAGAGAGAGATGTAGACAGACAGTGCGAGAGAGGGAGAGAAAAGGATATTAGCGAGAGAAATAAGGCTGTCGAGAAGGCATTTCTGTTCATTTTTTTCCCGCGTCGCTAGAATAAAAATACACATACACGTTGCCACCCCCGCCTGACAACTGCGAGCCGTAGTTGTCCGTTTGTCAGTTTGACAGCCAGAAACAGCGGAGCAGCGACGCAGGCCCAACTCCTGTGAACGGTAACTGAAGGGCGGAAACTCTCTCTCTCTCTCTCTCTCTCTCTCTCTCTCTCTCTCTCTCTCTCTCTTTCTATCTCTCCCTCTCTCTCGCTCGCTCTCTCAGACAGGTGCCCGGACGCGCGCAGAAGGAGGAGGTTCCAGAAGCAGCAGCGCAAAGTAATTCCTCGATCTTGTAGTGCACTCGAGCACTCGTGAATCCGATGCTATTTTCCAAACGAGGTCTCTAGTGGGGACTCGGGACCGCTCCGCCGGCTCCGCCCTGCTGGCCTGCTGGCGACCTGCTTCTCCGCCCCCGCCGAGCCCGTGCCCTGCACCTCGCGCGTCACAGGATGTCCACGGGGACGGGGACTGGCACTCGAGTCGGCGGGAGGCAGGTACAGCAGCGGGCAGCGCCGGCAGCGCGGAGGTGCAGGCCAGAGGGGAGGGTTCCAAGTGGCGACAGACGGGGCTGCATATTCACATTCGCATTTATATTCGAGAGCAAGAGCCTTCTGTGCTGCTGCTGCTGCTGCTGCTGCTGTAATCATTCATATTCAAGGGGACGTCCGGTGGGACACGACGGTTTAAGAGGGAGAAGGAGAGTGAGAGAGGGAGAGGGAGAGAGAGAGAGAGGGAGAGAGGGAGAGAGAGAAAGAGAGAGAGAAAGGAGAGAGAGAGAGAAAGAGAAAGGGATGAGAGCGCGCGAGGTGCGGCCGTCAACTGTTTTTCAGAGCTGTTGGAAAAGTAACACGCAGAAAAACAAAGAAAGAAGCGAAATTTCAGCGAGCGTGTGCGCGCGTCGCGGCAGGTGAGAGAGACGGGTGGACGGTGGCAGGCGACGACGCGCGACAGCCGTGTGTTTTCGACAAATCTTTTCGGCTGACCACGACAGGAAGGTGAGAGGGAGAGAGAGAGAGAGAGAGAGAGAGAGAGAGAGAGAGAGAGAGAGCAGGAGAGAGGAGGGAGGGAGAAGGAACCATGCGCACTTTATCGTATCGGGAAAATAAGGGAAGCACGACGCAAGTGAAAATAATTAACAGCTTGGAGTATGGCGATTCACTCGAAGATCTCTCTCTCTCTCTCTCTCTCCCTCTCTCTCTCCCCCCCCCCCCCCCCCCTCTCTCTCTCTCTCTCTCTCTCTCTCTCTATTCCATGATGCTCCTTCTCTCTCTAACCAACCAGAAAACAGGCCCGGCGGCAAAGTGTGCCGGCTCCTCTTGTCGAGGCTCTTTATTCATTTTTGTCGGCATATTTCTCGTCGTGTTTTCCCGCTGCAGGCCGCGTAATGAAAACTCGCTCTTTCTCTCTCTCTCCACGTACCCCTCCTCCTCATTCCCATCGTCAACCCTCTGACAACCGCGAAAGCGACGCGAAAAAAAAGACAAACAGAGAAAGAGAAAAAAAGGGGGAGTTTTGATTGACCGATTCAATAATAATTTCGCTTCTGGCGTCTCCGGCGCCGCGCCGTGCCGCGCCGCCCGCTCTCTGCTATGTGTTTTCATTTCGTTTTCCTTTCGGATCACTGTTATTAAAAGGCGATCGATTTCCCGCAATTACTTTGGCTTCTGCACGCCGACGGCGGCGGCCGTAGCGCGCGGCCCCGGCTGTGTGCATTACAATTACATCTATGGCCGCGGCTCCGCGCCGTTTCTCTCTACTTTTATTGTCTTCAGACAGCAGCTCCGCCGCCGCCGCCGCCGCCGCCGCGTCCGCACGCGTAGCCGCGCGCTAACCGTTCCGTTGCGTTTGATTTAGTAAATAATTTAACGCCGCCGCGCACACCATTTTCATGAATCATGTTCTGTTCTGCTCGTATCGCGGAGTAATTCCCACCGGCCAGCGTGTACAACTGTACGTGGCTCTCAAAAAAATAAATTGAGGAAGGTGTGTCCGCGTGGAGCGTTGTTGCGGGGCACTCCGAGGCCCTGCTCCGTGTAATTTCTTCGTCAAATGATGAGAATTTCGGTGACGGTTCACTAACATTTCGTCACGCGGAGACATAACTGTGTGACGAATGAATCGTCACATATCGTCATTCTGAAAATTATTTTGGGCATTCTGGGCCAAAATTTCATATGCGCTTCAAAGGATTGTCGTAAAGTGACGGTTAATATTGGTACATAGGTTATCTCAAAACGCTGTTACTTTTGAATCTCTCCCCTTTTTCTGTTTTTTTAAATCTCTCTCTCTGTCTCTCTCTCTCTCTCTCTCTCTCTCTCTTTGTGGAGAAATGGACCTACGCTGTCGCAAAATAATTAGAATGTTGCGAGCGAGGTAGCGCGGTGGACACACGGGGGCCGTCGTCGGGGCGGCTGTAATGAGATGGCAAGAGAAAAGAAAAGGGGGGGGGGGGAACGGGCACGACTGGCTGGAATCGCAATCAGGCCAGATTGTTCGTCACGACATGATTTATATATATTTCGGCCGTCTCGCTTTCTCCGCGCGGTGGCGGTGGGGGAGCGAGCCAGCACACGGCCTCCGCCCCCGCGCCCGCGGGCTGCCTCTGCCGCCGCTGTACACCTTCACGGCCTCGGCGGCGGCCTCGGCGGCGGCTTTGGCGGAGGCCTCGGGGGCGGCCTCGGCCATTGTCGCCCCCTCGGCGACTAGATAGACAGCCCTTTCTGGGAACGGCCCGCGATCTGGGCGGCTGAGCCGGCCGGGTTCTCGGATGGCGCACGGCGTGCGGGCCGCCGCTCCGTCGTCTCTCAACGCTGAAATATGAATATTGAAATCGAAGTTAAGCAGCGGCGGCGGCAGCGGTGGCGAAGGCACCGCCTTACAGACGACTTTTCCCTCCCCAGCGTCGGGTTTCATACCGGCTGATCGGGAAACGCGGGCAGAAGCAAAGCAGGCACCGCGCTGCCCCAGCCGACACTGACTATGGATGGCGGTGGAAAATGGATTGAGAATCATTTGCCGGACCCCGCCGGGCGTACGCCTGGCATTTCCGCGAACACAAACTGAACGCGGAAGTGTTTGCTGTCCAGCAGGAAAACGGCAGGATGGAAGTCGTCCAAAGTTCAGTCACGCAGACCAAGGATATGGTAGGCAAAAAAAATCGTACAAATCACTCGTGCCAAGCGGGCTGCATATAACCCATCGCCTGCCTTACACTAGGCAACGCCTGGTTAGCTTTCCCCTGACTGAAGTACCTTGCGTGCCTGACGCAGACCTCCATTCCACCGCATAGCGAGCCGATGACGCAGACCCTTTGCCGTGTCCTGAGGGCGGGCCGGAGTGCACTTACTCACGTGTCCAAACGAAATGAAACACGCCTAACTGTGTTTTACAACTCCTCGGCACGGGAAGGACAAACGGGACGGCAGGTTAATGCTCGGGGTCCCCGAGGCTTTCCGCCCCCGCCCGCCTCCCCCGTCCCGCCCCTGACCCCGCCGCGGGCACTGTACCAACTCCCGCGCTTAGGCCACTTTGGCTCCGTGGCTGCGGAGGGCTGACGTGCGCTCGAGCGCCGAGTGCGGCGGCGAGCGCCACGACAGCGGAGTGTCACAGAGACGGCCGGCGCCGCTGGAATAAATAAAACGACGAATACTTTTTCTGCGACGTCCGCGGGCGGTGCGGGTCGGGGAGGGCTGCCTGCCGGCTGCGGCGGCGGGCAGGGAGGGAAGGCCGCCCGCTGCGGCGGGGCGCAGGCGGAAGCGTAACAAGTCAATCTGCCACGGCAGCCGCAGCCGCAGCCGCAGCCCAGCAGTGCCCAGCAGGCCAGCGAGTTGGATGATTGACTTTGCCAATTAATTCCGGCCGGCGTCCGACGGCGACGGCGTGGCCTCTGGCGTCCTCCGGCACGTCGGCGCCGTCACGGCGGAGGGGAGGCGCGGGAGCGCTCGTCACGCTCTGCGGCGCTGCTGCCGCACTGACACTGACGTGCGGCGACAGGTGCCGATGACCGCACGTCCGCACGTCCGGGCCGCGACACTCACCTCCCTTTGTCCTCCTCGTGGCGACGTCGGCGTTGGCGGGCAGCCTGCGGCAGGACCCTCCCTGGCGGGGGTTGCGGGGCGCGGCGGCCGGCGGCGACGGCGGCGGCCTGCGTCTGCGACTCGGGGGCGGCGGTGCACGAGAGCCGAGCGGCTCGGGGTCCGGGTGTCGGGCGGTGCTGGCGGTGCTGGCGGTGCGCAGGCCGGCTGCCGGTCTACTGGCGGGGCACCAGTCCGCGGGACACTGGGGCTCCCCCGGCCGCCCCCTCCACGGGGGGTCGCTGGAGGGGCGCCCATGTAAACAACCCCCTCCCCCGGCTCGGGCCGCGCGTCACCGGCCCCGTCGGCCCCCTGTGCGGGCGCTGCGGCGCTCGCGGCCCCTGGCGGGCGGCGGCCGCACCACCGCACCCGTCGCCTCACCTCTGCGCGGCGGCCGGCCCAAGGCGTCGTGCTGGTCAGCGCGGGGACGAATGGCGCCCCCCGCCGGGCCGGCCGGGCCGCTCATCAGGGCTTCGTGACGGGAAAGCCAAAGCCTCGGGCCCGGGGGCGGCGGGGGCGGCGGGGGCGGCGGGGGCGGCGGGGGCGCAAGGCGACAGGACTGCCCCGTTACCCCAGTGGGGGAGCACTGACCACCCGGCGGGCGGAGCCGCGAAGCCATGGTGCGTCACTGCGGGCGCGTCAGAGCCACACCGACACTGCAATAACAACTCTAACCCCAATTACAAACGATTACATAATTATATAACCATTGTATACTTCTTTCAAATTTCAATTTCACATATCAAATTTTATTTTTGATTTCAAATCTCAGTTTTCAGATTTTTGTAGGGTCTCTCGGGCGCTTCGGATTGACTATGTAATGGTTGCGGACCCGGAGCGCAACCGCAATAATTGGATGCCCGTACCCGCTCAGCCCCAGAGCCCCTTTCCCTCCCGCCCCTGCCCCTCCCCTGCGCCGCTTACCTTGGACCCCCCCTTTAGCCTATCGAGTCGAGCGTCCGTATCGTCCATGCCTCGATGAATATCAGAGAGAAGCCCGCCTCCGCATGGGTGGGCCGCCCGCCCCCCACCCCTACGGGCCCTGCTGGGCCCTGCTGGGCGGGCCCGAGGGGCCCTCGCCATCCCCCATCCTCCTCTCTCGCCGATACCACTGCCGCTGCCGAACAGTGACAGTTTTCTTATTCTCATTTCGTTATACGATTATTATTTTTATTTTTCGGAGGCCCCCGACGGGAATGAAAAGAAGTGGGGAAAAATGGCAATAACAGAGAAAAAAAAGAATGAAAGAAAAAGAGCAGCTCGATGGGCGCGCGGCATCGACAAGAGAGCTGAGCAGCGGGCAGAGGGCTGGCGGGCGGCCGCGGCGCGCAACCGGTGGCCGAACCCCGGCGAACGGGGCGAGCGACGTGCGCGGCACGGCGGCACGGGATCCGGCGGGATCCGGGAGCCAGACGACTCGCTCGCTCAGCACGGAAAATAATGACGATAACGGTGATAAAATAATGACTCCCAGAGGCGGGAGTGGGAACCGGAGGAAGGGGGGGGGGGGGAGGAAATGGCGAGAAGGGGGTGTCAAGCCGAATAACAGCCTCCGATAATGTGGCGTCGACGGCGCTGCTCTGGCTGATGAAGCGGCAGAATGGGGGAGAAAGATAGAGCGAAAGGGGAGTGCGAGAGATAGAAAGAGAGAGAGGGGGGCAGAAGACACAGGTGGTCATTTACACATACGACGATAATAGGCAGCATCGGCAGTTACGATCGACTTTTCTTCGAGAGGAAAATAAAAGATACAATCAGTAAAGAACACATTCCAAAAAGGGCAGTACGAGTGGCCGTTTGGAGAGGCTTCGAGGACCGAATGACCAGCCGGGCATAGCGGCTGCAGCCGAAGATGCGGCGATGAAATGCCGCGAGCCCATTCCAGGAAAACAGAGAGGGGAGATAGCGGGTGAGAGGGAGAGAGAGAGAAAGATGTTCCACGAAGCGGAGTGGGGGGGGGGGGGGGGGTTCCAACACATGGGCCCGCACCGATACAGCCGTGCATACTCACGGGAGGAGCCGACTCCGCTGATGGTCGAATAACGACCCGAGAGAGAGCGAGAGAGAGAGAGAGAGAGAGAGAGATAGGGGGAGAGAGAGAGAGAGGGAGAGAGAGAGAGAGAGAGAGGGAGAGAGAGATATAGAGATAGAGATAGGGGGAGAGAGACAGAGAGAGAGACAGAGAGAGGGAGGGGGGAGAAGAGCGGGAGAGGGGCGCTGAATGGGGAAGACCCGCGCTGCGCGCGCTGCCCGACAGTGTGTGTGCTGTTTCTGGAAAAGGGAAGGGCGACAACGATAAGGCCGATGGTGTGGCGTGCTGCTGCGCCCCTCCGCTGGAACATTGGGGATGAGTGAACGAGAGAAAAAAAGGGTCGCACAATGGGCGGAAAAAAAAATTGAATGGCGGCGCGCGGCGACCAGCCAACCGCTGCGCGCTCTTATTTGAGCGCTAATCATCCTGAAACCCCGCGCTGTTGAGAGTTTCGAAGGGGGAAACCGTCGTCTCTGCTCTTGTTTCTCGTATCGAACGGTGTGCCCCTCTCACGCACACACACACACAAACGATCGCTGCTCACACACACAGGCGGCCACGTGTGCTGCTGGCCAGATGAGATCCCCCCCCCCCCCCCCCCCCCTCCCCTCCCCCTGTCCAGTGCCATATAATGGCGATTGCATATCACGGTTTCACAGTCGGACAGAAACTCCTCCTCCCACCCCTCCTCCCGCCCTCCCCGCTCATCACCCTGTTTTGTTGGATTCGTCAGCCTCGCGACACGTGCAGGGCCACACACACTCACACACACACACACACTCACACACACACACACTCACATACACACTCACACTGACGTCCTCGTTTGCTACCTGTGGGGACGCCCGTCACCACTACGCCCGTGTGATAGTTCGGTGGGGACGGGCAAACCCGTTGTCCCTCTCCTGTCTGCCTATCTCTAACTCTGTCTCTCGGTCTCTCTCTCTCTCTCCCTCCCTCGCCACCACAACGCGAGACTGTGACAGCACAGTAGAGCGAGAGAAGCCTTCTGGGTAATGAATGACGGGGCCCCACGCGCCAAAATATTGATCATGGAATTACTAAATCATCTGATCAGAGAGAGCGAGAGCCGTGCAGGCGACAGACAACGCAGAACGGCGGTGGCGGGCGGCGGCAGCGGCGGCCCGGCTGGCGGAGCGGGCGGAGCTGGCATAGCGCCGTGCTGCATAGGCAACCGGTCAGCTCTCCGGGCGCGGGCGTGGGGCGGGCGGCCTACCCTCTTGACCACAGGCGCCCGCGGCAGCCATCCGCGGGCCGCATAGCAGCAGCCGGGCTGGGAACAAGGAAAGAAAGGCGGCTGCACGAAACTGTGCCACCGCAAGCGGCCCGGATCCGTTGTGTAGTGCTGCGCCGGAGTTAGTATGATGTTAGGTTGCGGATAAACTCCCCCGGTCTGTCTTTGTTGTTCGTCCAGCAGTGACGTTGTTGGCGTCCACTCCCCCCCCTCTCACAGACACACACACACACTGACACACACTCTAGGGTGAGTGGGAGGAGAGTGGGTGGCTGTGGCGGTGGTTATGAAGAATGGAGGAGAGGGAATGTGAAAGGAGACAGAGAGGGTTTCGCGAACAAGAGAAGTGCGCTGTTGAATGGTACGGCCATTGGCTAGCCATCATCACTGCCAGCCCGCGAGCCCCGCGGCCCCCGCGCCCCGCGCGGACACACTGTTCTGGTGTCACCCGACCCCAGTGGGCCCCCGCAGCCCCCCCCCCCCCCCCCAATAGTCGGCCGCGCAGGGTTTTATGTCATTTTCTCGTGCCGCTCAGGCATGTTCTGCTGGCGTGACGCCGCGTAGCGTAGCTGTTGTTCGGCATGTTTGGAAACGGGATCACCCCACGGCCACACACACACACACACACAATGCGATGTATGTTGTGCGAGAGAGAGATTTGTTTCGGAGGCCGCGCAGCAAGAGACAAGAGAGAAGGGGTTGGAGGGAGGGGGAGGGGTTGCGGGGTAAATGGTTTCGTCATGTGAATGAAGCGAGGGCCAACAGATGTTCGGAGGTCGTTGCGGGGTTCGATATGAAGATGAGGTGACCTTGTTCGGCAGTGGGTGCTGGCCGCTGCTCGCTGCCCTCTGACCCCTGGCCCGGCGCGGCTCAGCTCGGCACGCGGTCGGCAGCGGCTTGGCTCGGCCGATCACTTCCCGATCGGCTTCGGGTCGGGATTCACTGGTTGACAGAGGGCCCGCACTGCCCGGCACTGCCCGCACCGGAGCTCCCCGTGCAGGCCGCAGAGGTCGTGATTCACGAGGCCCGCACGGGTTATGGCTGGGCTCGGCTTACACGACATACGGCCGCGCGCAGTGAGAGTAGTTGGTCACGTGACATTTAACATTATTATAGTTATAAATAGTTATCATCTCGTCACCTGACGAAATATTATGGCTACGAAATTTGGGCAAGCGCTAAGGAAAATGATTTTGATCTGCTTGTTGTGACGATTTTTTTTTGGGTCGACGAAAAATCTTTAAACAAAATTTGAAAGTAGATTTTTTGTTGAGTGACAAAAATTTTGTTCAACGTGCGTGTGTGCGAAGGGTCATCGAAGTGCATAATAAAGATACCGTCAGGCGTTTCATGCTGGTTTTTATTTTATTCAACCTCCAATTCAAATTCGTAGTCGCGGTGTTAGTATAATCGATTCTAGAAAGCTACATTGGACAAAAAATACATAAATAATCTGTTTATCCTTCCATCTGGGACGAATCTAGAAGGGAGATGGACTTGGCATAATGTACAGTGCTGGAAATAGTTCGGTACAAAAAGAAATAGACAGGCATTCATACATAGAAAAGATTCTAATTAATATCACGGGACCAGAAGGTTAACCTTCATCTCCTCAACGGCCACACACACTTTCACTCTCACACAAAATACAGAAAATATTATTAAAATCACAGGAAGCGCACATGACGCGCACACACACGCGCACACACGCGTACACACACGCACGCACGCACCAGTACTCGCCTCGCGGCGCTGCCATCGGATCGGGGCTCCAAGTCATACGCTCTGCACCGCTGGTCCTTGCAAACAACTACTACCCCAGTGAATCCATACGACGGCCGCGCGGCAGGCCCAGCCCTTCTACGGGTATAGTTGTTTCAAAGGCGAAACTTTGCGAGGAGGAGCGAGCCCACCGAGCCCGCCTGCCCGCACCTCTCTCTCTCTCTCTTTCTCTCTCTCTCTCTCTCTCTCTCTCAGTCCTTGTCTGCTCTCTCTCTCTCTCTCTCTCTCTCTCTCTCTCTCTCTCTCTCTCTCTCTTCCTCCGTCTCACACTGAAGCTACGAGGTTCGGGCGCATCTGGGCCGGGCCCACCTTGGAAACAGCACGCTGCTCAGAATGAGCGGAAATTTGGAGTGGTAGCGGTGTAAGCTCTATGCTGGTGCCGCCGCCGCTGCCGCTGCCGCCGGGTTCACTGTGCGGGCCGCGCCTGCTCACCGTCTCGCCAGCCTCCTTCTTCTCCCGCACGGTGGAAGCCGATGAAGGCCGCCCTACCTCGCCGCGCCCCGGCCCGGGTGTACGGTCCCTCTTGCAGGCCAAGGCCAACAGCGCCAACAGTAATGGCAATTATTCATACCACGAATGGTACGCGAAGTACACAGGTAAGAATCCGAGAGCGCAGCCAGAGGTTCGGTCTACGCGGCCCGGACGCCGGTGTCGCTGCGCTCCCTCCTGAAGACCGTGATCTTGGCCCTGCGCGGCGCCTGTGCCAGCGGCAGCCCCAGCTTCGGGTCGACACGCTCCACGAGGGCGACCCTCTCCAGGCGGCCGCTCTCCTCGGCCTCCTCGCCGCCGCCGTCATCGTCGTCCTGGCCCCGCCTGCTGCCCTTGGCCGCGACCGTGAGCGTGCCGTTCCTGGAGGCCATGGTGCCCGCGCTGTCCACCGCGTCCACCACCTCCAGCTCGATCGGGTCCTCGTCGCCGTCCTCGTCGCCGTCGGCGTCCTGGGCGCGGGGCGTCGTGCTCTGCAGCTGGTCCTGTGCAGAGAGCGGACGTAGGTGTCACTGTGAGCGACAGCGCCGGCAGCGCCGGGAGTGCCGGGCGGACACTCTTACCTTCCGGTGGCCCTTGGTGGCGGGCACCGGCGTGTTGGTGCGCACGATGGCGGCCGCCGCGCTCAGGAAGTCGTCGTCGTCGTCGACCTGGGCGCTGCCGGAGTCGCCCTTCTTCCCCTTGTCGCCGCCGATGACCACCACGTCGCTCTGGTTCCCGGACTTGGCGGTGGACGTCGGCGGGGTCGGCGAGGTGCTCGGCGAGGTGCTCGTCGTGTCCTGGCAGTCCTTCCCGGCGCCGGAGGCCGGCGGGTGCCGAGCCGTGCCGTTCCCGCTGCTGCCGCCTCCGCCACCACCACTGCAACAACAAACGGCGTCACGTTTGTATGTCGTCGTGCAGGTGGCGATACCCGGGACCGCGCCACTCACCCGTTGAGGCGGACGTAGCCGTAGTACTCGGGGTGGTCCAGAATGAACTTGGACGTCCGGCTGGGCAGGTTAGGAACCGAGGGCATCCAGCGGCCCGAGTCGTCGCCGCCAACCTCGGCCGGCGCGTAGCCTGGCCTGTGTCGGGGCACGGCCGGGTAGACAAGGTCCTTCGGCTTGGACGTCGACGTCGGCGTGGAGTACCCAGAGCTGGCACCGGAGCCGCCGCCGTAGCCGCCGCCGCTGCCACCACCACCACCACGCTGAGGATACGGCCTTGACGGGCGCCTCGGAGGCGGCTCGGTGCCGTTGGGGGGCGGCGAGGGGTGCAGGTAGGACACGGGCCAGTAGCGGGCGTCGTTGTCCCCGCCCGGGTACGGCCGGTAGCGCTCCGAGCAGGGGCGCCACTGGTCCAGCGCCGCCGAGCCCACGTAGCACCAGGGGTAGCTGTAGCCCTCCGAGTAGCCGCAGGCGTGGCCCGGCCGGCAGCAGTAGTCCCAGCCGCCCGCCTCCAGCGCGCACGACCAGAAGCCGACGGGGTGCGGGGCGCACAGCGAGCGGCAGGCCTGGCCCGACACGGAGAAGCGCCGCCACACGCCCGCCTCCTCCTCGCGGCCCCACAGGTCTGCGGTGCGGCCAGGGTTTTTGAAAAAAAAAGTTGCCGGTTTCGACTGACATTACTTTTAAAAGATCATTGTTTGCCTTTCTGTCCAAAGTTGGTTTTGTTTAAGGTTTAAAGTATTTCATATTTGGTTCAATATTGTTTTTTCCGAGTTTGTTAAAAAAAATTCTTCTACTTTCAAACTTTTTTTTAACCTTTTGTTTGATTTGTTCATTTTTTCGTTCATTTTGTATTTGTTTCTTAATCCAAGCATATAGAAGTCCATACCGTCATCAGCTCCCCGCGAGGGCAGAGCGGGGTAGCGGCCTCGGGGGCCGCCGGGGCCGGGGTGCCGCGGGTGGCCGCGGAAGCAGCGGGGGTCGTCCTCGTTCCAGGCGAACAGCCAGTGCGCGGGGTCCCTGGCCAGCTCCAGGCCCGGCCGCAGGTCCCGCATGGCCAGCTCGCTGAGCAGGCAGTTGGGGCCGGGCGCGTTGTCCTCGGACCTGAAGCTGAGCGCGCTGCAGGTGGCGTCGCCGGCCTCGAACATCCGGGTGCACTCGGCCTTGCAGTCCAGCTCGGTCGGCACCCGCAGCGGCCGGAGCACGGCGGCGGGCAGCAGGCGGGCGGGGCCGCCGTAGCCCACGTAGCAGTCTGCAGCAGACGGGGGTGACGTCACTGCCCGCCGACCCTACCCCGACAAGCCCAATGGCTTTTCCTGGTCCGACACCCCGGCCCTGCCGGTCCCTTCCGGCCCCAGCTGCCGGCCCGCGCCGCCACTGCATGGGAACGCGCCAGCCGTGGGGGCGGCAGCGGGTGGTGGCGGCCGGCGCCCTCCTCCCCCGGATAGACTAATGGGCGGCTTGTTGAGCACAGCTGCCGCAGCTGCCGCTGCCCGCAGGTCGTCGCCCGCCCCGGCTGCTCCCCGTACTCACGTTGGTCCCGGACGGTGGGTCTGACCGCGTCGCCGCCGCTGCCAGGGCCGCCCGGCCACGCCCGCCGCCACAGCTCGCAGCCGCGGCCAAAGCTGGACCGCTGGTACATCTCGGCGGCGGGGTCGGCCAGCGTGTCCTTCCAGGGCAGGATCTCCTCCGAGGGCCAGTCCGACAGCAGGCAGCTCTCCGGGGGGCCGTCCGGGCCCGCGGGGCCGAACCTGGTCCACAAAGAAACTGTGAGAGCGAGCGAGAGAGACGGGCAGGGAGACAGAGAGGAGGAGAGGGAGGCAGGGGGAGCACCCACCTGAACGTGAAGGCGCGGCACACGTAGGCGGTGGCGGTCAGGCAGGCGGTCTGGCACGCGCCCAGGCTGGGCGCGTGCAGGAGGTCCTTGACGGCGGCCGGAGCCAGGCGCTGGCCGGAGCGGACGCGCTCGAAGCACTCTGTGGAGACGCAGAAACGAGGCACGGGTTCGAGATGAAAACTGTGAGGGACCGCAGCAGAGAGGGATCGAGAGAGAGAGAGAGAGAGAGAGAGAGAGAGAGAGAGAGAGAGAGAGAGAGAGAGATGTTCCTTCCGACTTGTTGGCGACATGAAAGATGCAGCATCTGAATGCGCGGTGCTCCTTCTCCCTTCACCTTCCACGTCCGGTTTGACATTTCCATCATCATTCCCATGCGGACCCTTCCACTCCCGGCGCCGGCCGGGGTCGAGCACCGACTTCTCGACAAACTCAGATTGAGTCCAAAAAAATGGGGAAAAAGAGGAAGGGAGGAAAAATGTTTGGCGCGGATTTGGCGTGTTTGTCCTGTGGAAGCAAACGAGTTCCTGGCCCCGGCAGAGGTACGAGATCAGGAAGTGCTTAGTAACTTTGTGCTGCAAATATCGAGAGAGAGAGAGAGAGAGAGAGAGAGAGAGAGAGAGAGGAGGGAGAGGGCAGAAGGAAAGAGAAGGAAGGACAGAGGGCGATGACGTTTCAAAGAAGGCAAAACGCTCCGCATTTCCCTGAGATATCTACCCCCTCCCTAATGCCCCAGAGGTGCGTCGACTTCCCTTCCTTTCGCGTCGTACGGGAAAAATGGGGGGTGGCGACGAAAGACAAGAAAAAGACAAAAAAGTTGGGGACCACACGAGACAGAACCGTCGCGCGGGGGCTGTTTTTGGTGGCGTTCCGCGTGGCTCGACTTCGCGGCCCGCATTAAATGCGAACGAAGCAGCAGCAGCGAGAAAGCGTCACCGTCTTGCCCAGCGTCGCATTATTGCTAAGACGTCCATACGGACACTCTCAGAAAAATTAAGTCGAATTGGCCAAAATTTAAAGTCATCTTGACTTAAAAAGCATACGGGAAAAAGCGACTAAAAATAGTCAAGGTGACTAAACCAAGGAAAATGACGTGAATGTCGTCAATTTGACTTTATATTTCTAACAGTGGATACCGGGCCCCGCTTAGCCTAGCGCGGCGCGACGTGGCGCGGGTACGCGGGTTGGTGGACGGCCCCTGCGTGCCGCTTGCCGCAGGCCGCGTGCCGCGTGCCGGCGGTGGCAGCCTGCCCCGGCACTCTGGCACCTGCACAAGGCGTTTACGAGAGGCTTCACTACGACATTCTCGCGGTTCGGGTACGAGGAATTTCGTCGTCCAACTTGTCTGATGGACTGCCTCCCTGACCTAGGCGGCGGGCGGGGTGGCCCCGGTGGGCCCCGGCGGCGCACGGCGGCCTCGGCGCTGCCCTACACCGCCTCCTTCACAACTTGGTCGCGGCGGCCCTCAAGGTTGGGGGCCGGCCGGGCAGCAACGGCGGCAGTCGGCGACGACGCCGCGGTCCTTACGTGAGAGTCTCCCTCTCTCTCTCTCTCTCTCTCTCTCTCTCTCTCTCTCTCTCTCTCTCTCTCTCTCTCTCTCCGTCTCCCAGCAGCGTCCTGACGGTCCCGACCTTCACCATATACATCGTCCTTCCTCAGCCGGTTCGGTCCGGCCGTCGCCTGCCACCACCGCGGAGCCGCGCGAAACAGCTGAGAAACGTAATATGTAGAGGGCGGGAAGTCGAGGCTCCAAGGGCGCAACTACGCGGGGGGAGAGAGAGAGAGAGAGAGAGAGAGAGAGAGAGAGAGAGAAAAATATATTGGAATATTCTTCTTTTTGTTCGTTACGCCACGTCCGTTTCGTTCTGATGAGGGAGCGTAAGAAGGCAATCGCCGCGTGAACGAGGCCCGAGGCCCCGCCCCGCCCGCCCCGCCGCCCCGCCTCACCTCGCCCTTGGCGATCCGGCGCCGCGGCTCCGGGCGGAGCTCCGGGCCGAGGGCGGCCGACGGGCTGCGGGTGGCTCCGGGCCGCTCTCCGCGAACTCTCTGGACCGGAGAGAAGGAGGCGCGCGTCATAATTGGTGCCATTTCCGGTCACCAATCTGTCGTCGGCGGCGGCGGCCGCCGCTCTTCGCTCTGGCCGCGTTTGTTTTTGGCCGGGCGAGGTTGAATTTTCGGCCAATTTGCATACTATCCGAGATGGAAAGAGATGGCGCTTTGTGTCGGGAAATGGGAACTGCCGCCGCCGCTGCACCGGCGACTAATTCAGTTCCCTCCGCCGCCGACACGTCAGGGTCAGAGGAGCAGGACCAGGACCACGATGACGGGGAGGGCGAGGCCGTGTGACGCCCCCATTCCGCTCGCGATCTGATCTGCGTCCTTGACCCGCCACCGCGCCGCGCGCCGGGTGAAACGATCAGCGACGGCCAAACTACAAATTAAACTACAGGTCCCACGCTGTGCAGGAATTGCCCGTATTGGACCGTACTGAACGCGGATAGTTTTGTCCCAATTATCTTCTAGTGGAAACTGCGGGTTCAAAAACCAGGCACGTAGCTGGCCGGAATTTTCGGAGTGGGTCAGGTCATGCTTTTTGCGTACTTACAGGCTGAATGTCATGCCTCTTGCCTACTTTTTATGTCGCCTTCTAAGGGCTTTCGGGGGGAGGTTCTGAGCCCCCTGATTACCCCCTCCCCCCCCTCCTACAGCTACGTGCCTGACAAAAACTACAGTCTAAATTTCAGTGTAGCAGTTTCTCGGTGCGGTTCACACTGGAGAGATCCCTCCCTCCGGAAGACGCGGCCGAGCCGTTCCCCCGGCTCAGAGCCGCTTTTTTTAAGGGGCTTTTATTGGCGCCGGCCGCAGTGTCCCCAGCGGGTCCCCAGCGGGTCGGGGCGGACGGGCGGCCAGGGCGGCACAGCCTCAGAGGGGGCGTCACTCGTCAATGTAATTGAACGTAATTGAAGTCACCGGCTTAGTGTCGTGGCGGAGAGGGAGGGAGAGAGGTAGGGAGGGAGGGAAGGAGGGAGGGAGGGAGGTAGGGAGGGAGGGAGGGAGGGTGGAGGAGGGGCCGGGTGTCGTTTAAACAGGGCGGCGGTGGCCGCGGCCGCAGGGCCGGGGGTGTAACCTGGTCTTGAGTCTTAGAGAGCCTTGCGCGCGCGCAAAATGAAGGTCCCCAAGGAGATGTGGGGGGGGGGGGGAGGGGCTGGGACGCTCTACGGCCCCGCGCCGCCGCCTCCCGCCTCGGTCGTCTCCGCCGCGCATCGTAAATCTGGTGAGGCGGGGTTAATCTCACTTAGCAGCCCGGTGATAGTGCTTTCGGACCGTCGTCGCGGTGCCCGCCGCCCGACGCCCCGGACTCACAGGCATAATGCGCTTAAAAGCCCCGACCTGTCCCCGGAAAACTTCCGCGCGGAGATAACATTGTCGGAGGGCGCGGGGTGAAGAGGAAAGTACGAATATAGAAGGCGCGGGAAGCAGTGTTAAGTGAATTGCGGGTTGGGAATCAGGTGTAGGTCACTTGCTGTGGGAGCCACGTGCAAGGAATGAGTAGCTAAAACAGACACGCCAAGTATTGTCCTATGCTAGACCCTATTGATCGGGATGGGTGGTTCTCGGTCTGTAAACCGACATTTTTCCCAAATTTCTCTAAATCTGTGCAAATAAGACCCATTATTGAATCGAAATTTTGACCACTTCTTCAAACCCCGAAAACTTTGGCACAAACCGATATTTTTGAGTCCGTTTTTGGTCACGAGTCCTTCACCACCCACGCTACATACATTGTTCGCCCATTAGTGATTTCTGTTGCTGGTGGGTGGGTCGTGACCCACAATTTGATTACAAACCTGAAGTACGGGTCATTTCTGAGGTCTGGAAAAAACGTAATAAACGCCGAAAGACTTTTCTGACAAAGTCTGATCACGAGGTTTGTGTAAAATAAGGTTCTATAAGGGCAAAATCTTTGGGTTTTTTTTGGCAAAAGCGCATCACAATTGATTTTTTACTCTTTTGGAGCGTTACTCACCCGCGTCGTGGTCCCAGCCGGTCGGCGGCGGCGCGCAGCGAGGCATCCTGCCGAACACGTCGGCGTTGCGGTCCGGCACCAGCTCCGTGAAGGTGTTCACCTCGGGCAGCGGCAGGTCGGACAGGTCGCAGTTGTAGGGCCACGAGTTGTACCTGCGGCAGCAGCGGTCCGTCAGAGAGACAGCCAGAGCCTTCCACCACGCAATCAATACGCGCCCCCGAAAAAGTAAAACAAAATGAAGAGCCAATGAAGAGTCGTTTAGTAGAGAGGAAAGTATAAAACTTTGATTTCAATTCGTGCGCCTTAAGAACGGTTTTCTTGAAACTGTAACTTACTTTAATGAAATAAGATTCTAGTCGTGTTTGCGATAGCTTCAAGAAAAGTTCGTGCTTGATTAAATTTTACAGACGAATAATTCTAGTCTCAGACCAGAGACACAATTTAAGTTCCTCATATTTTCTCCTCGTTTCCTAATCCTTGTGCTGATTGGGATCATTCGTGCCCGAAATTTCTTGTTTCAATGAGTATGAATAAGCTCATTTCATGAACATATCGCCGTTCTGTGGGCGGGCATGCTTCCATTACGAGATGAAGGACCCCTCGGTCGGCACCTCTTCCGCGCCCGGCCCGCCCGGTCCCCGCTTAGTTAGCCCAACTCGGCGACGCGCCCGGCTCGCCGCGGCCCGCCCGCCACCGCCTCCATAAGCAGCCTCGCCTCGCCTCGGAGAGCGCCGCGCGTGCTGGGCGGGGCGTGAGCGGCGGAGCCGGCGGAGCGCCCCACGCCGCCGGGGCTGGCGCGCTGGCGCCCCCTCCGTCTTCCGAGTAAGCCGTTAGCCGGCGCGGACAAATGCAATCAGGATCAGGATAAGCACGCGAGGTGAACAAGTTGGCAGTGTCAACAAGGGCCCGCCTGCCGGCTGAACACGCCGAGCTGCAAACCCCTCTCCGCCCCTCCGGGGGCTCCGGCCGGGCTCTGGGCTCCGGGCTCCAGGACCCGGGTCCCGGGCCGGGATGGGTAGCGAGTCCCGAAGTTTCGGTCCAGTTTGGAAACAGCTTGGGGCGCCTGTACAGGCTGCGCGCGCGCCAACATGACGGCTCCGTGCTCATACACGGGTCTTTGTTTCCGCCCGGCGGCGACGTGGCCGAGCGATGCTCCGGGATGCTGCTCTGTGTGTCCCCGACCGTCCCCCCGGGGCCGCGGCGGCGGCGGCGCTGCCGGCTGCGCGGGGGGTCCCTCAGAGCCGGAACTGGGACAACACCGCCCCGTGGATCAGATAAGAGATAAGGCCGCGGCTCGGCGGCGCCCTGAGCCCGCCCTGAGCCCGCCCCGGGCGCCGGGGGATGAGCACCGCGATAATGTCACGGTGAGCGTGGCGAGATAGCCGGCTAAGCTGCCGTAATGGCGGCGGTAAGGAGTGAGTGGCGCCTTGAGGTGACGGGGGCGCGGCGGGCCGCGGCGGGGCGCGGTGACCCAGCCGTACTGACCGGAAGACGAAGGCGCTGCAGCGCGCGCTGGCCGTGCACTCCCGCTCGCAGTGCGGCAGCGACGTGGTGGCCAGGGTGGCCGTCAGCACGCGGTCCGCCATCCGGAAGCCGCCGTGCGCGCGCACGAAGCACCCTGTGAGAGGAGAGAGAAGGCGGAGGCTTAGGGAGAGACGAAACGCCGCCGGAGCAAGCCCTTAGTGAGACACACCCCGAGGGGCTTCATCCCGGCATTGTTTATGCGGAACAGCATCAATGTGGTATTGTGTACTGCAGGGAGGGCGGTGCCAGACAAACCAAAGTGAAAAAAACAAACTATTGCAAAACCAGAACATTTTGACATTTCTCGACGTTTTATGATCTGAAGAAACTTTTTGGTAACAATCGTTTTTCTTTCTCGATTTCTTTTTCTTTTTCAACTTTTTAATGAAGTGGGAAATGTATGACAGACCGCTAATAATTTTTTTATACCGGTCCTAATTGTTCAATGTCTACTCTGGTTCAATTTGGGTTGTTACGCCTTCCCTCTTCAGCTGCGGGCTGTGGGTTGAGGTGACTCTGCGCACTGGGCTGTCACTCACCGTCGCCGACTGGGGGGTGTCCGATGGGAGGAGGCGCGGCCCCGGGCGGCGGCGGCGGCACTGCGGGCACCGCGGGGACAGGCACCGGCGGCGTGATGTAGGTCGACGGGTAGCCGCCGTCGCTGTAGCCGTAGCCGTAACCATAGCCGCCTCCGTAGCTGCCGCCGTAGCCGCCGCCGTAGCTGCCGCTGTACACGCCGCCTCCCTGGGACCAGTACTGGCCCGGGGTCTGGCCGCCGCCGCCCAGCAGGCCGTAGCCGTCGTACATGTGCTTGTTGGGCTTGACGATGGCGCCCTGCTGCCGGTAGTCCACTTCGTTGCTCTGGTAGCCGTAGTCGTTCCTGCGGGAAAAGAGTGCGTACATCGTCCACGTCACGTGACACCCCCCGCCGTCGCTGCTTGTCGCACTCACCTGTGCGTGCCCGCACCCGAGGAGCCGCCGGCCGCGGACGCGCCGTAGAAGCCGACCTCGCTGCCGTGCTCCGCGCCGGCGGGGGCGTAGGCCGAGGCGTAGCCGGGCGCGTACCCCGCCCCCAGGGCGTTGCCGCCGCCCCAGCCCGGGGAGCCCTGCTGGTAGGGTGGACCGCCGCCGCCGGAGTAGCCGCCGCCGTAGTATCCTCCCCCGGAGTATCCTCCCCCGGAGTATCCTCCCCCGGAGCTTCCGCCCCCGGAGGAGCCGGAGCCCCAGCCGGGCCCCCACATGGGCCCGGGGCCGTACAGGTCATCGCCGGGGCAGGACGGCGGCTGCGCGTTGCGGTCGCGGGCGTAGTAGTCGTAGTCCCGGTCGCCGCGCGAGTCCCTGCTGGGCTCCAGCAGCGACAGCGGCACGGCCGTCAGCTCGCAGCTGCCGGTGCCCGGGCTGCGCACACAGACAGGGACATGAGCCGCGTGCGGAGCGTGCGGCACAACAGGTTACAGCCGTGCAGCCCTTTTAGTGTCGCCCAACGGCGGAATATTGCAGTTTTTTTTCTGCTTTCATCCCCAACGTATACTTTGCGGTCGCCTTTCCGCCCCAAGACTGCGAGAGGAAGGAGGGGGGGGGGGGGTTACGCCCCCTTTATGCCTAGTCATTCACTAAGTCTGCAACATTGTTCGCCGCGGCGAGCGCAGCAGGGAGGGGCCCTCGAGGAGAAGAATGGGGAGGGCAAGCAGGACAAGCAGGCGCGGCGGCCAGCCCGGGGGGAGCAGCGGAGGCCGAGGAGGGAGGGATCGCGACGCGAGCTCTCACAATATTTGACGTCGCCCTCTTGACGACGGCGGCGGCGGCGGCGGCGGCCTGCGGGCCTGCTCTCCGCGCCATGCGCGGGCCTCTTGCCCGCGACCCGTGCCACGCGGGGAAACTAGACAGAGCGCCGGCACGACACGCGACATGCGCGCGCCACGCGGCGCCACGCGGCGCCACGCACCGCTGCCGCGGATATGTAGACATACACGGAGTGGAGCGGCGCGACATGGACCAACGACCGGCAACAATGGCCCGCCCCCTCAGCACGCGAGCAGCGCCGGGCTGCTGAGCGGCACTGCGGGGCACACGGCCGGGCCTCGGAGCGGAGGGCCTGCCGGACCGAGGGGCGACCGCTATTCCCAGACTCGTCTCTGGATACGGCGATGACATAAACAGTCCGCCGCCGTCCGCCGTCCTCGTTCAGACATCGACGACGAATCATCATCATCATCAACATCAATCCCCCCTCCTCCCCCCCCCCCCCCCCCCCGGTCCCCCGCCGCTGCCACCGCCGCCGTACCGCCAAAGGCATTTCCCCTATCCGCTCCGGGAAACGTCTGATTAAATATAGAACGGGGTTCTGATGAATTTCTGTATCTGATATGGAATGAGAGAGAGAGAATGGAGCGAGGAGGGAGGGAAAAAATATAGCGAATGTCGTGATAGACACAGAGAGAGAAAACAGAGTGAGTGAGAGAAAGAATAGAGCGAGAGAAAGGGGGAAATTGAAATTGAAAAATTGTTTATTTCTGTCTCTGATGACATAGGGCACAGCCCCGCAAGAGTCCCAGAGACCACTCTCTCAGTTATAAGGTACATTTACAAGGTTGTAATAAAAATCAGATAATTTACAAAGTAGTAAGAAAAATAATATGCTAGATGCTATAGGGGAAGAGAGAGAGATTTTGATTTGATTTGATTTATTTTATTTAAAGTTCCTCAACAAAAAGGGCTACAAGCCCCACTGCAGTGAGAAACATATCTCAATCTTAAAGGAAAAAAAGTAGGAACACAATTCAGAAGCAACAAAAAGAGAAAACGGCAGGAAATACAGATGCAAAAAGAGTGACAGTTCCACATAATGCAATAAACCATGCAATATAATAAATGCAGTAAATGCAGTACTCATCTTTAGCTATTTTTAAGAATACAGGTGAAAAAGTTGGATATTGTTTACCACAGACCTTTTTAAGGTAGAGGGCTGGCTGTACAATAGGTAAGAGTAGATCTTGAAAAAGTTCCATATTCTACAAGAAGTGACACAAAATGAGCGAATATAGCGAATGTCGTGATAGACACAGAGAGAGAAAAGAGGAGTCTGGTGTTTAAATATTCTCCACAGCAGCGTTGACTCTTCGTGAGAGAAAGAATAGAGCGAGAGAAAATACAAGCGGAGGAAATTGAAATTGAAAAATTGTTTATTTCTGTCTCTGATGACATAGGGCACAGCCCCGCAAGAGTCCCAGAGACCACTCTCTCAGTTATAAGGTACATTTACAAGGTTGTACATACAAAGGATCACATAACAAGATAATTTACAAGATTTCCAGTCGCTAGGGAATACAGTAGATTGCAAGCTGAAGTTAAATATGTGCTCAAGTACAGTGGTTATTTCAATTATACATATTTTAAGGAAGGTAGCTTTTGAGAATAATATCAAGAGGAGTTACATATTTGAAATGGAAAGACTCACCATTTTTAGCGGGAAGATTATCATAATGTAGCATAAGTGCAATAAATAGACACTTTTAGATAGTGCTGGTTTAATTCATTAGGAGGTACATTGGGGACACTGGCTTCTAATTTCTATTGAAAAATATGAGACCAGATGTTTTTATATTGTCGAATACATTATGGTAATACTTGGTAGATCACTTGGGTGTCTAAGAACCTCAACCTAGCATCATTTCTGTCAGAGATCATTTGCAATATATCACAGAAACCATGAGAGAGAGAGAGAGAGAGAGAGAGAGAGAGAGAGAGAGAGAGACTGCAGACAGACATACATACGGAGACAGACAAAGGGAACATAGTCTACTCAGTTCTAATAATTTTTTTGAAAGATTTTCTTGTAAGTGGCCATCCATCCATCGCTCGCTCGGTACAGAAAGAGAAACTCTTGACGGCGCGGGCAGAGAGGGCACCTGCTGGGCCACGGGGACCGGGTCGGACCGGGTTCACGGGTGGATTGATCGCGGTTAGGGCTAACGACGGAGGGCGGGAGGAGGGCCGCCGCTGGAGCCGCTGGAGCCGCAGCGGACCGGACTGGAGGCCGCTCGCTGGAGCCTCTCCAGACGGTCACTTTCTCTGCATCACAATAGAGGTGGCACCCCGCCCAAATGCGACAAGAGCCTCGCGAGCCGACTGGCCGGGAATAAAGGCGGCAGAGTGAAGACTGGGGGGCGCGGCAGCGCGCTCGGGTCGTGCCGAAGCAAAGAGACTTTTTTTTTTGTCTCGAGTTCTGCGAATTTCGTTGAGTGGCCAGGTGGAGAGAGAGAGGGGGGGGGGGAAGTCTTGAGACGGTGGCGAGCGCATGGCAGGGTGGGCTCGAGGGTCCACAATTGGAGACAATCAGTGTACACTATTCGCGAGACAGTCATACAAATCATGGCTTAAATACCTCCCAAAACTCGCTTAAAACTGGCGTTTGCACTCAATTTTGAGCCATTCCGCCTAAAATATGGTAGTTTGCTACGTATTGGATGGTACTATCAACACAAGCAGTGAACACAGTTTTGGAGATGTTGTCGTGGCTGGACCGGGCCCGGCATAAGGACGGACTCTATGTTCATGTTCGTTCTTCTTTACGCTGCAAACGCGTTGCATTGATTGACATTACGACACACACACACACACACTCGGCCCTCATGGCCCTGCCCCCTTCCTTACCGGTAGTTGAAGCCCTCGCAGGTGAAGTGGTCCTCCACCTTGCAGGCGTGGCGACACCTGTCGATGTGCTCGGCCGGCAGCGAGCGCCGGATGAGCTGCTCGTGGAGACGGCCGCCCGCCAGCACGCGCCGGAAGCACACTGCGGGCAGAGAGAGGAGAAGATGGAAGGGCTGGAAACAAAACGCCAGAGCCAAGCCCTTAATGGGACGGACCCCGAGGGACTTCATCCCGGCATTGTTTGCGGAACAGCAGCAATATGTACTGCGGGGCGGTCCCGGGCGGTGCCGGCCGCTGCCGGCCCGGTCTCTTGTAATTAGCACCCGGATGGCGCGGACTACGGCGGCCGGCGGCGCCGAGACAGTTTCCGAGCTCCGCCCGCGTCAAAGAAAGAAAAACGACGCGAAAATTTATGATCATTATCATCTCTCGTCGAACGGGGTAGCAGAGGGGGTAGCGATGAGAGTCGATTTCCGACACGCCACAGCGGCGGCGTCCTCGTCCTCCGGGAGGTCCTCACCGTCGGCGTCCTCGATGATGATGACGGGCTCGTCGTCCAGCGGCGGCGGGTGGCCGTGGAGGTGCGCGGCCGCGGCGCGCAGCAGGCAAGCCGCTGCGCACGCCGCCCACCACCACATCAAGTCTGTCCTCATGTCACCGCGCACACACACACACTGTTTATGATGGCCGGGGGTGTCTTCTGCTAGCCCCGGTCTTCGCCTCTCGGGGCTGCGGTCGGTTCACAGGGGGACTCCCACAGCCATGCCGGCACACCGTCCGGGCACCACTACCGCTGCGGAGCCGTTCACAAATGACACGCTTCAATGGCCGATTTTTTTTTAACCCCATCCCCCACTCCCACTCCAAATCGTCGCGGGCCTAACCTAACCTTCCAATGCATTTAGGATAGGACATTCACGCGCATCCTCGCCCCCCCCCCCCCCGCTCCAAAAGCGTGATGTCATTTGTGAACAGCCCCTAACAGGATGCCAGACGCAAACTCAAACACGGACCGGCAGGACCGCGGCCCGCGGCCCCCGCCCCGCACAGGGTACCCGCACCACCCATACCACAAGGGAGGGAAAAGCTTTCCGCAAAATTGAATCCCCTCCGGGCGGGGCGTCGCCGCCGGGGAGCAGCGGAGCAGGGCGCTGTCCCGGCCCGGCACCCATACACAGGACTGGGTCAAAGGGTTAGTGCTCCTAGTTTGTACCGCCCGCCGCCCCCCGGAAATGGCAGTGGCAACTACTTCCGGTACGGAACAGGGACGCGGGAAAAAAAGAGAGGGAAGGGGGTGATCGGGGTAGTCGTCGTCGTCGGTCGTCGTCCCCGGTCATTCCACGGCGGTGCGGAGTTAGGCCGGAGTATCGCCTCCCTAAAATCTTTTATCTCCCGACGCATCGGGCCGGCGGGGACGGCGGCGGCGGCCGCAGAGACGGCCGTAACCGAACGGACCCTTGGCCGCAGGTAGCGCCCGCTCCCGCGGCCAGCGGCCGGCCAGCTTCCGGGGCCGTTCCCGGCGGCGGCCGTCAACTTGACGCGCCGCCGGTCAATCGGCGACAGGGGTTGATGGGCGGCCACAAAACAAGCGGTGAGTCGGCCCCACCGCCCTAGGCCCTGTTCAGTTACGAGACAGGATTTGAAAAGGCGGTGAAAGGGAAACCGTCAAGGTTCCGTACGTCCAACCTATGACGGTGTGAGAGCGCAATCACGAAGCCCTGTCCAGTTACAAGATTTGAGATGGCGGTGAGAGGTGAACCGTCTCGACACATCCGTCTTGGCAGTACGAGAAACTGAGCTGAAGTCACGAAGCCCCGTTCAGTTACAGGATTTAAGGTGGCGGTAGGAGGGAAACCGGCCCGGCCCGTCCGCCCTGACGGTATGAGAAACTGAGCGTGGCACTCGGCTCGGCCGTTACGTCACGCCACGTCACCGCGGCCGTCACCGCGGCCGTCACCGCGGGCCGCAGCGTCTGCCGCCGAAGAATGGCGGCGACGGGAAAACGGAAACGGCGCGGCCGCGAGATTGGGTGCAGTGCGAGAGAGAGGGAGAGAGAGACGGAACGCGTGGGAAGGCCAGACCACGGCCACGGTCGCGTGCGCCCAGCCGAGAGAGCAGCATACTCCCCGACGGGCGCGGAGAGGCAAGCAGAAGGAAGAGACAGGTGCATAAGTAGGCGTCCGGGAGTCGGGAGGGACAGCCGCTGCCCGCCGGTGTGCCGCCAGGACGACAAGGAGGCCGTCCCGGTGATGTCACCGCAAGCCGCCCACTGGGCCCGACACAGCGGCATCGGCACAGGCCCGGCCTACTCGATTAAGTGCAAATCCGGATAGCTGTGCTGCTGATGCCGAGTGCAGGCGGCTCAGGAGGGCGGGGGAGTACGGCTCCTAGCCGCCGCGCCGCAGTGCGCCAGCCCGCCAGGCCCCGCACTGTCCATCTCCCGGGACGGGGCGGCGGCGGCCCCGAGCCCCCCCCCCCCCCCCCCGTATCAGCGGCAGCAGCACGCTCGAGGACCACGCCGGGGGACCATTTTAATTGCCCGTCCGCGTCTCAGGCGGAGCCGGAGGAGCCCCCCCGGCGGAGGGGCGTGGAGGGCCGACATTGTTTGCAAAGCAGGAGACGCCGTCGAAAGCAAAGCGCGTTGGTAGCCGTGTGGGATTTGGGCGGCGGCGGCGGCGGACTCCAACACTGCAGCGCGCGCTGCCAGCGCTGCCCCCGGGGCCGGCGGGGCCGGCGGGGCCGGCGGGGACGCCCTGAGGACGCCTGGTTGGCTCCGGTGATCCTTGCCACACAATACACGCCGCTGCACACGGCGCGGGTCAGGCAGGACACGGGACCCCCCGTCGAGTTTCCCAATCGCTCGCAGCCCCCACGACCCGCGGCGGCGGTGTCGCAGCAGTGTCCGCGCCGCGGGCACACGCGTCCGCCACGCGCTGCCACGCGCCGCCACGCGCCGCCACGCGCCGCCACGCGCCGCCACGCGCTGCCATTCCCACGGCGGTGGGCGCGTTCCATCGCCTGCAATCCGATCATCGCGCCCGAGTGTCGTCCCGTCTCCGTCGCTCTCACGGCGGTGCGCTGCGCTGCCGTTGTGTAACGGGGGGCCCGGTGGTGGTGCCGGCAGGCGGCAGAGATGAGCAGCGAAGGCGTGTGTCCGTCTCACTCGCTCGCCGCCGCGTTGCATCGCTCCTGCTCACTTTTCTAGATTCAGCCGCAGCAGGCCAAATTTTAATCACGCCGAAATTTTGCAGGGCGCGGCGCGGTGCTCCGGCCCCGGTTTGCCTTTGCCGCTGAGCCCTAGCGGTCCGAGCCTAGGTCGTCCTGAGCCTGCACGGCCCGCCTCAGCCCGGCACCGGCAAAGTTTGACCCGGGCTTAACATCTCACACATTCCACGCGTCGCAGGGGCGGAGGGGGGGGGCGCTGCACAGTGGAGGCGAATTCCTCAAGTTTGGTTCCGTGCGGCTTGAAACGCCACCGCCGCCGCCGCCGCCGCCGCCGACGACGACGACGACGACGACGCACTCGTTGGACAACGCGGGAGAGCGAGAGAGAGGGGAGGAGAGAGTGGCAACAGCATCAGCAACGCCCCCTGTCGTCGTCGGTCGCGTGGAAGAGAGAGAGAGAGAGAGAGAGAGAGAGAGAGAGAGAGAGAGAGAGAGAGAGAGAGAGAGAGAGAGAGAGATGAGGGGGAGGGGGAGAGAGATACGCATCAGGGCTGTGACGATCACGAAAACATCCACAACCCCGAGCAGAGAGCGGGAGGGGCTGAGGGGTGCTGAGGGGTCGGCGTGGGCGGGCGGGCTGCGCCGTGGCGCGCCGTGCCGCGGGGGCGTGGCGGTAAACACACGGGGTGCCAAGGTGTGCGACAGGTTCGTCGCCTGGCCCCGCCGGGGCGCCCCGCGGCGCCGGGCTGCGAAGGGTTCCGCCGGCGCCGCGCCACAACAACAGCGGACTGTGCCAATAACCCCCTCGACGCCGACGCCGCCCCCCGCCCTCGCGGCCGACGCCCCCTGCAGCGCTGCCCCGCCGCGACGCGAACCACACGACGCCTTTTCCAAACAGACGTGCGCGCGACGCACAAGAAGTGGGCTGTTGTGGCAAGCTGAGGGAGGCCGGGCGAGGGGGTTGCCGACCCCGTGCGGGGCGTGACACGCCGGCGACGGCGGTGCTTCTTGGGGCGTTCACAGCACGGCACGGCACGGCACTACACTACTAACGGCGCTGCGGGTATCCATGTTCTGCTCCGTCGTCAAGCGGACGAGCACACAGTGTCACTCCGGGGGTGTTGGCGCGGTCACAATGCGGTCGCGGTGCTGCCTCGCGCCGCGTCTAGCCACGTCCAGCCGCGGCCGCGGGGGGGCCCGTGCTCGGCTCGGAGGGCGTCTCGCGTCTCGCGCTCACGTCCGCGTGTGCACGTTTCCGACCGTACCGCCCCGTCGGCCGCTCGAATGCAAACTAAGGCTATGCACAGGACCCCCGGTGAGAAAAGGCAGGAACCTCTCGGCTCGCCGCCGCGGCGCCGCGGCTCCCGACCAAAACGTCATCATCCCACAAGGTTGGTCATTTTGCAGCATCCGCCCCCTCCTCCCCCGCCCCCTCCCCACGCACGGGCCGTGCAGCCGGCAGCGGCGGCGGCGGCAGCGGGGCACTGGGACACCTCAGCCCGGATCCCTTCTGTCGCTCCCACGGTCCTCGCCAATGGGAGTGAGCGAGGGAGGAGGAGGGGAGGGGGCAGCGTGTCTGCTGCTCCGCGTTTCCCGAAGCACGAAGTTTAGTACAGACACCGGGTGCAAAAAAAGAAGAAAAGAAAAGAAATGAAAGCTTTTTGCGACGATTTATAACGAAATTTAGTCCAGAAACGAATAACGGAACGCGCAGTAGTACCACTGCGACGCAGCAGTTCGGCCAAATCATTATGTCTCTGAAACTGGAAACTCGCTTCTCCGTCGAAATCGCGCGGCGCAGGGAGGAAAACGATAGCGCTCGCTGAGAGTCATTACGGCACGTGGAGGAGGAGAAGAAGACGGGGAAGGAGAAGGGCTCCTCTGTCGGCGAAAGTGATTAGGGAAGGGGACCGTCCACCCCGCCGCCGCGGCGTCTTCTCTCCGATCGGAAAGTGAATCCGCATTCTCGGGTTTCTCTCGCCGACCGCCGCCGGCGGCACCGGCGGCCGTCCTCACCTCACCACTGTCCACGCGCCGCGCACTGCCTCGGCCATACCAGCCTCGGCCTCTCGCCCGGCCTCGCCCCACCCCGAACCGATAGAAAAGGACTTGCTCGGCCCGCGGCGTCAGGTCTGACCTCCCCCGCGGGCCCCCACACCCCAGGCCGCCCCCGGCCGCCCCCGGCCCCAGGGGGGAGCGGTCCCTCTCGGCTGCTCCTGGCCGCCAACCTGCCCGTCCGGCCGCCTCTTGTCGCCCGGCTGACTCTGCCACATCCCCGTCGGCGACATCCCCAGCCGCTGGGCTTCCGGCTTCCGCATGGATTGGACGGCCGCCTGCCTGCCTTCGGCCTGCCCTGACAGCTCAAGCTCAGCGGGCCAGACTCTCTCTCTCTCTCTCTCTCTCTCTCTCTCTCTCTCTCTCTCTCTCTCTCTCTTACAATCTTTCTCTCATGCCCTCTCTTTCTACCCTCGGGGCGGTGGGGCTATGTGTATAGCGAGCGAGAAGAGGACGGCCTGCTTCTCCGGTAGAGGGCCGTTTGGTCTGTCCACGGCCCTCCCCATCCCCGCACGACAAACCCGAATGAATCGTCCCGGCGCGCGCGGCCCGCGCACGCGAGGCGCTCGACGGGAGAACGCAGACGATGAGGGGTCGGGGCGTTGAAGCTCGTGCCGCTCATGGCGGCGGCGCAGGCCGGCGCCCGACGCACGAGTAATTGAGACCCCGGCCGCCGCCGGTGACGGACGGCTCGGCGTCCGCCCGGCGGCCCGGCGGCGGGCACGGCGTATTCGCGTGTTAAAGAATAACGACTTAACGACACTTTAGGCCGCGCGGAGTCATTTTCCGTACAACAAAAGAAACTCGCGAAATGACTATGAAAAAAAAAACACGACTGGGAGGAGGAGGACAGCGGCGGTGGCGGCGGCGGTGGACGGTGCCGCATTAACTTTTGCTCGCAATCAACAAAACGTCGTCGTCCTAGAGGCTGTAGAGGAGCTTTTGTCAAGGTTCCGCGCGCGGGACGGAGGGCGAGGAGGAGGTAAGGAAGTGAGTGTAGTGGGGGCGGGAAGGGAGGGGGGGGTCTCATTTGCAGAAAAACAGTGCGCCCGCGCCGCCGCGGACTAACAAAGATCATGCCGAGACGACTCGTATAAAGATCTCGGTGACAATTCCCCCCTGCCCCCCCCCCCCTTCCCCGTCCCCTCCCCGCATCCGGCCCCGGCGGGCCGCGGCGGCGCTCCTCCGCGCCGACCTCGTGGCGGCACCCGCGCCCACCGCTGCTGCCGCAGCCGCCGAGCGCCGATGCAGCAGGCCACCTCAGCCACCGCCGCCACCGCCGCGGCCTGCCGCCGCCGCCGGCCGGACTCCCCCCATTCTATTCTCACGCGCCCGCCGGAGCCCGCGCCGGAGCTCGCCGGAGCCCGGAGGAGCCCGGAGGAGCCAAGGGCGCTTGGAATAATGAGATCCGCCCGGCAGGTAGGCAGCCGCCAGCGCCCGCACCGACGGGGTACGTATCCATTCATCTCCCGCGCCCCTAATTTTCCGTCACTCATTTTTCACCGGAAGTAGTGTATTCTTCATCATCTTCTTCTTCTTCTTCTCTTTTCCTCTCGGCCGATCCGTGCGGCGCCGGTGCTTTCCTATGGACGCCGCAGGACGCCGCCGTTGGTCCTCCCGGAGTCCTTCGTCGAGTGCTTGTTGTCGTCGGCCAGCGCCGTCAGGCCCGCGGTAGCAGACGACGCCGACGACGTCCCGCCACCGTCGGCCGCCATCATGATTCACGGAAGAAATTATGTTCGCGAGGTGCGAGCGATGCAATCATCAAGATTGGGGGAGGGGGAGGATGAGGGGGGGGGGGGTGCTGGACTTGCGGGGGCGTGACAGGTGACAGTCGGCAGGTGACCGTCCATTACCCGCGCCAAGGTGAGGGGAGGTAAGTCAGGCGGGTAAGTCGGGGGTAAGTCCGGCGGAGTGGTGGCGGCGGTAGTGGGGGGGGGGGGGGGCGGCCTGAGAGAGAGAGAGAGAGAGAGAGAGAGAGAGAGAGAGAGAGAGAGAGGGGGGGGGGGCACGTCACGGAGCGCGTCACCTGGGCGGCAACGTCAAGATCAAGTCCGCGAACACGCGGGAGGCCAGAGGTAAGGACAGGACGGGGAGGAACAGGAAGGAGGGGCCGGTGGAAGGGAAGGAAGGCGCGGCGAGGCGTGTGTGCGCGTGGCCGGCGCGTGGCCGGCGCGTGGCCGGCACGCGGCCTTGGACGCGCTGCGGTGGTGCTCTTGATGACACCCGCACACACGCCACACGGACCGCACGGGCCCCGCTGGGTTGCGCATTCCGAAACACCTGTCCTCCTGTCCTCCTTGTCCCTCCCGCGCTTGTTCATGTTCTTCTCCCTTGTTTACACACGCAAGGGGCTTTACGTCTGGAAATATGGTGCTACGGTGGCGCGACATTATACTCGTTTAGCATACAGGGCCTCAAAAAATTAAAGCAAAGAAAAGACTCGGAGGGAAATCCCAGGCGGCCCGAAGCAGTATACAGTCCAATTTCGACGTTGGAAAGGCGTCTGATTTTGATGTTTCTTGAGCGAAATGCCGCGAGACAGCGTCTCATAATCGTGTCGATACGGCGGACGCACATGGCCCCTCTGCGTCCGCCAGGCAGTTCACAGAGAGCACCCGCCGCCGCGCGGTCGCCGCACTTTTACTGCCAAATTTATTCGCGCTTTTATCGCTTCAAACGTTATGAAACGGAACATAGCGGGAAGGAGGCGGGGTCCGTGACGCCGTTTATGCTGCTCTACGTAATATTTTTACGGCGCCTTCCTCTTCCCCTTCCCCCTCCCCCACCGCCCTGTTGCACGCCGCTACCACCGCCACATTGTTAGCGGATCGTCCGCATGAGAACGGAATCAATTAGAAGCACCCTCTTTCTCTCTTTCTCCCCTCCCCCCTTCTCCTCTCTCTCTCTCTCTCTCCCGCGCATGTTACGTGTTACGCTGGCGCTCCACTGTTTTTTTTTTCATTTCTCTGTCCACGTTTGTTTCCGTTCCGTTATGGTCTCTCTCTCTCTCTCTCTCGTTCTTTCGCTCTTATGACTTCATCTCTCTCTCTCGCACTCATCCTCCACCCCGGGGCTTATGAGAATGGATGGAGCGACAGGTTGGCCGACACTGGGGAGCATGAGGGGAAGGCGGGGGGGGGGGGGCACTACGCAGCAATACGAGGCCGCACCTCGCCACTCCAAAGCCAGCGCCCAGCAGAGGGACAGCTCAGGCCCCACGTATAGGTATTTCTCTGACAGAGACAGAAAACGGCGCGGCACAGGTGCACCACCAACATTTTCAGTAAAAGAAAAAGTAGCAAAGAAATAAAAAGGAATCGTAACAGGAAAAAAAGGGAATGTTGCCGAGGGCAAAGGGCAGCTATGGGGCTCTTCGCTACGGTACGCCCCCACAGAGAGGGATGCACGATCGGCATGATTGTGGCCAGAGTGACCGCGATTGCTTGGGGTGTGAGAGAGACGGTCGCCCGGGCATCTCTCTCGCGCATCACGCCGCCTGGCGGGTAGGCAGTCACTGACTGGAACATCACGCGCGTGCCGTGCGGGCTTGCCTACCCTCGCTATTGCAGGCGCTCCGACGAGCCCGGTCTCTCTCCCTCTCTTCCTCTCCCTCTCTCTCTCTCGTTTTCTCTCTCTCTCTTTCCCTCCCTCTCTCTCTCGTTTCCTCTCTCTCCCTCTCTCTCTCTCTCTCTCTTCTCTCTCTCTCTTTCGCTCTCCGCGACCGCTGGGGAAGAGATCGGGAAGAAGGTCATAATATTCATAAAAACTAAAATTACAAATAACAGCAACAAAAACAACAACAATAATTGAGGGCGTGGCCTGCTGCTCGCGCCGTTGTGTAACCCGCGGCCGATCGACTTGCGTCATACCCGCGGCTGCCGCGCGGCGGGTCGCGGGCAAATATTGAAGCGCCGTTATGTGCAGGTAAGTATGTACAGTCGTTTACCGCGCACCGCGCAGCCTCTGCTGCCTGCCCGCCCGGCCCGCCCGGTCGGGCGCCGCATTTGCCGTTCAGTAATTTCGCTTTGAGAGCAGCGCGGCGGCGGCAGGGAGGCTGCGTGCTGCTCTGCACCGACAGCCAAACGCCCTTCCTTGTGTGCGTGCGCGCGTGTGTGTGTGTGCATGTGTGTGTGTGTGTGTGTGTGTGTGCTCGCATTCCGCTAGTGTTACTGCGCGTCATAGACCCTTCCAAACACACGACCACCACCACCAACGCGGCGACGACGGACGGTGACAAAATAATTGGGGGAAAGGGGGGGGGGGATGGTAGAGGACAGGGGGAGGGGGAGGAGGGCGGGGGATTCCACGCCGCCACTGCTGCCACCGCTACCGCCGCCGCCGCTGCGGTGCCGCTTTGTTTTCGGCCGGTGGAAAACAAAAGAGGGTCGACAGCGGCAACAACAAAGCCAGGCCGGAGCGGCGGCGGCGGCGGTGGCGGCGCCCCGACAGAGCCGGCCAGGTCAGGTCAGTTGGTTTCGGGACGGGCACGAGTGCAGAGGGACAGAAAGGGGTGGACGTTTATTTGGAGAGCGAAGAGAGAGAGAGAGAGAGAGAGAGAGAGAGAGACAGAGAGATAGAGGTAGACAGGGACAGAGAGAGGGAGGAGAGGGAGGGAGAGACTGCTTTGAAATGGCTTTGGTTGTTGTGGCAAGTAGGCAGGTAGGCAGGGCAGAGAGGGCCCTGTCCGGCGTGCGCGCGGCGCTGCGTGGCGCTGCGTGGCGAGGCGTGGCGAGGTGTGGCGAGGTGTGGCGGGGCACGGTCGTGCGTGGCGTACTCAGCGGGCGCCGGAGCAGATCGGGGCGGAGCCGACCGCAGCCAACAGTACAGCAGGGTGGGGTTGTGCCGGCTCGGCTCGGCTCGGCTCGCACGCGCTTCCATTCAGGCCTCAACGGGTTTATCCACTCTACGCGAGGCGCGCCCGGCCCGGCGGCAGAGGGTTCGGGGCCGCCGCGTGGAGTGGAGTGCGCGGGGAGCGAGATATATGCTGCTTTCGGAGATGGATAGAGAAAGAGAACGGGAGTGAGAGAGACAGACGAGCACGCGCGCGCGCCGGCAGAGTGAAAACGGAGTGATAACGGCGCGGGCGGAGATTGGAGACGCACGGACAAATAATTATGCTAAATCACGCAGCAGTGCGTTATAGGCTCCGCGGCGCGCGTCTTACAGGGCGGGGCGCGGCGGGGCGGGACGCCTCAGCAGCCCCTACAGCTTTGCTCGCGGCCTTGGCTCCGCCGGTGAGGACGGCTCCACCGGTGTGAGGACGGCCCCACCGGTGTGAGGACGGCTCCACCGGTGTGAGGACGGCTCCACCGGTGTGAGGACGGCTCCACCGGTGTGAGGACGGCTCCACCGGTGTAAGGACGGCGCCGTGCGTCCTCGGGGGCCCCCCGCCCCGTGTATGGAGCACCGCCGGCAGGCGTGGGGCCGACTGATTAGCCCAGTGAGGGCCTCTGCTCGGTCCCGAGGTCGGTCCCCGGCTCGTATTGACTAATGAGCCCCGCGCCTCGGTAACGAGCCGTGCGCCCCGTGTAGGTCGGGGTGGAGACCGGCGGAGAACGGCGGAGACCATTCCGGGGCCGGAACCTCCGGAGGTCCCCCCTGCTGATGACTCACACTTACCGAACTCGAGGGCCGGCTTGGTCAGCGGGTTGTGGCCCGGAGGCAGCGCCCACAGGTCCGGGCTGAAGGGCGGCGCCTGCTCGCCGCCGCCGACGTCCTGGCCCTGCTGCAGATGTCCTTGCGGCGGCCCTTGCGGCGGCCCTTCCTGAGGGTGTCCTTGAGGTGCCTGAAGGCCCTGCGAGGGGCTGGGCGCCTGGTCCTGCTGCTGGGCGTGCTGGGCCGCCGCCTCGGGCCGATCCAGATTGTCGAACGGAACGTGGCCCAGATGCTTCGGAGGAGAGAGACACTTATTCGGTGACGGCGGCCAGGCGCGGGTTCAACGCCCGGCGCCGGCGGACACTTCTTTCTTTTTCTGTTCCCGGCCACCCTATCTGAGGTCGGCCAGGTGCCGCGCGTATCTTTTTACAATGCAAAGCCCGAGTTTCTGCGGAGGAGGGAGCGAAAACTGATACCCCTGAAACACTCTTAGGCCATTCGCTAAGAGCATCGCGGGGAAGGGCCGCCGCACACGTACCGGGTTTAAAGCGTAGTGACTCCGGAAGGTAGCCGACCTCCAGGGAGGAAGGAGGGCGGAGAGAAAGAAAGTGAGCAAGAGCAAGAGCAAGAGAGAGAGAGAGAGAGAGAGAGAGAGAGAGAGAGAGAGGACGAGAGGGAAGGAGAATTGGTGGGGAGAGTTTTAAGGACGGTTTTTGAGCCCCCTCCCCTGGAAGCTCTGTGAGAGCTCACTTACCTCGGCGCGCAGGTCGCCCCACGGGGCCGGGGGCGGTGCCGGGGGCGGCCCCCGGGGCCCCGCGTGGGGCGGCCGGCCGTACGGCTGCTGGCCCTGCTGGCCGTGCTGGCTCCCCAGGGGCGGCCGGTGCGGCCGGTGCAGCGAGGGCGCCTCGGGGGGCTCGCCGTCGCACTCGGGCCGGCGCACGTAGAGGTCAAAGTCCGGGTGCTGGTTGATACGCGCCGAGGACGTGCGGCCGAGCTCGCAGGTGGTGTTGCCGCCGCTGTGCACCCTGCGGACGGACACCGAGACCGTGCCGGCGGTGAGAGGGGGGGGGGGGGGGCTTCCGGTCACGGCCAAGCAGCCCGCGCGGCGCCAACCCGTAACGTAACATGCATGTAGTGTAGCGGGCCGTGGCGGGGCGCGGCGCGGCACGAGGCGGGGCTGCGGAGGCCAATGCCTCGACCGTTCCCCGTTACTGCAGACGCTGTGATGCTTGATATATTTGCCTCCCGCTTCGCCACCTCCTCGGCCCGCGGACGCCGGAAGCCTCGCTCCCACCACACACACACACACACACACACACGCACACACACACACACGACACACGCACACAACATACACACACAGAGGAGGGGAACGGGAGGCGGAGGAATCGGGTGCAGAGACCCATATGACCGGGGAGCACCGATGCTACATTCACAAGCAGGTGAAGAAGAGTCCGTCTGATATTGAGGGGAAAAATGTAAACAATGTCTGTCCCCTTATTGTCTTTTTATTTTTTGAGCGAAATGCTTTTTAGAACGCTCCTCTTCCAGCTCAGAGAAATTGGAACATGTAAAAAGGAATTTGATAAAAAATAATACATTTACATCCAAGGGTTATTCCATTTTTTCTTCTGAAACTTTTCCTAAAATTTCTTACGTGTGGCGCTGATTTTTTCGGGGTCGTGTCGATTCTTCGGGATCCCACCGCGACGAACACTCACCCGAAGCTGAAGGCGCCGCACGGCGGCAGCGTGCTGCTGCAGCGGAACTCGCACTGCTTGAGGCTGAGGCCCGCCACCACGTCGGCGATGTCGCCGCCCGGGAGGCGCTCGGCCACGGCGGCGCGCTCGAAGCATCCTGGAGGCACAGCGGCAGCGGCCAAGGTCAGAGCGTGCTCGGTGTCGGTGTATTAGGCCCATTAGGTTACCCCGCGCACCGTATCGCCGTCAGGAATCATAGCAATCCGGCGCCGCTCCGCGCGGCTCCTTGCGGCTCCGCGGCGCGCGCCGTGTCGTTATCTGTTATCACTCCGGGCCCCAAAGGAGGCGATAATTAGAATCATTTTGCCCCGCGGTCGCGCGCCGGCGATGACCGGACCGAGATTGCGCGCGCGCGCGCCGCGGCCAGAGATTGGCGCTCGGCGCTCCCACCGCTGCGGCGGCGGCTGCGCGTCCGGGGCAATTTCTCATGACGAGGAAATGGTATGCGGCGCTGCTGACGGGCAGGGAGTGACATCAGCAACGTCGGCATGACATCACACGACAAGGTAAGTACACCGGCGGGGCGGCGGGGGGGGGGGGGGGGGGGGGCGGAGGGTGCCGGCCAAGACGGAGCAGGGCCCCGCGCGGTGCCGAGTCCGGCGGCCGAAATAACCCAGTTGGTGGTCAACATTTCCACGATATCGAAAATCGACACGGCGCCATGGCGTCTGTCGGTTCGAATCGGTCAGTCGATCTGAGTCCGGCTGGCAAATGGTGTTAATCAGACCCGATCCCGATCAACCATTGCGGCCTGGCGCCGACTTCGATTTCCATTAACTACCAAAATACTCGTTTCGCGCTTCGACTTTTCGATTAGCCGCGCACTGCGCACAGTGCGGGGGCGGTGAGCTGATGGCGCCGCGTGGGGCCCGTGACAAGGTAAGGCTATCGGTTTGTCATCAGGGGCGCTGCGTCGCGGCGGCGGCAAAGGGCGTCTGGAGCTCCCCGCGGGCCCCGCAGCCCCGCAGCCCCGCACCGCGGCACAGGCCCGGCAGCAACTCACTCCTCCTCCCGACGGCCGTCGAACCCGAGCTGACCAAAGACACTCCACTCTCCTTTTTTCCCCATGTTTCTAGTTTTTTTTTTTTTTACCCCATCGATTCATCAGTCTCTGATGAGGACCAGGAGTATCAGCAACCAACAACAACAACAACAACAAAAGAAAAGAGTTGTGATAGGACGGTGCTCAAATCAGGGACCAGTACCCACGGCGCGATGACGAGGCGCGACTTTGCGGATTAAAGAGTGGTGAGGTGGGCGCCCGGCGGGTAGGCCGCCCCGCCGAGCAGCCGTGCCCGACGGGCGAGCCTACCCCGAGCCCCGCGGGCGCCTCGGCCGCCTCGCAGCAGCGCCGCCACGCCTCGCCTCGGCGGGCGGATGCTGCTCAAACCCCATCGGCTGTGGCCTTCCGAACAAAACAACACACCGGTGGACGGCGTCGTGGCGGGCCATTGTCTGCTACGCACGGGGCGCGCGCGCGCGTGCCTCGGGAGCCAAACGAGAGAGTGTAAAATAGGGAGGGAGAGGGAGAGAGAAAGAAGGTGGGGGGGGGGGGGGGGAGGAAAGAGAGAGAGGGGCAGATGGGACAGCAGACAGCGAATAATTAATCACGCCGCGAGTTCTGACGCTCCCGTTTTTTTCCTGCCCGTCCGCTTTGGCTGCTTGATTATTTTCTGAAAGGCGACCGGCGGCGGCGTGGCGGGGCAGAGAGCTGAGCAGAGTGGAGCAGGGCTGACAGTGTCCGCCGCGTGTCAACTGTTCCGCCCGGGTGGCGGCGGCGCTCATTCCGTGCGGCCCGCGGCTGTCCGGAGAGGCCCGGTGGGGTCCGGCGAGGCCCTGCCCCCGTGGCGTATCGGCCGTGCCCTGGTGGACATCCCCCAGCAGCGCCGCACCGCGCCGCACCGCGCTGCCCTCGGGAACTGCCCAGTCCGGGCCGGCGCCCCTCGCCACGTGGACGCCACGAGGCCCAGATGGGCACGCAGCAGTAGTTTCTGCCCGCCTGAGCCGCCGCCACGCCGCCCTGCGTCCTCCTTGCCAGCTTTAGTCTTATTTAATGGAGGTTTCTCCCTTCGGCCGCCAGTCAGAGTGGTGTACAGGAGGTACCGCTGGGCGGCGGGGACGGCTCGCCGTAGGCAGCAGTGACGCACAGAGAGGCGTGCGGCGGCGTCGCTGTTCCCGCGCGGCGCTCCCACACGGCAGCGGGGGGCACGGCACGGCACGGGTGCGGTGTGGCGCCAGCTAGCGGGGCGAGCCCCCGCGGCAGCCCGCGGCCCGCGTGCCCCGTTCTCGTCAATTACAGCTCAGCTCCGCACTTTGCCCCAGCGGACACAGAGACGCGAAAACAACGACACGCACGAATGCAGGTCGGCGGCGGCGGCGGCGGCGCGCAGAGAATTTCGCAGAAGCTCGGCGGGCGACGCGCGGGTTCAAATACCGCAGTGAGGCGCGGAGCGCGCGGCGAGGCCCGCAGACGGGGCGGTGCGGTGCGGGACGGGGCGACGGCTGCCGGCGACACACGCGTCACTTATTCACGTGCCGCTGCCATCGGCACCCCGAGTGACAGGCCGGGGGCCGGGCTAGCCGAGCCGGCAGTGTGGCGGGGTGGTCAGTGGGCCGAGTGGACCGCGCGCTACGCGTGAGGCCCGAGTGCCACCACGTGATTCAAAATCGCTCTCGGAAAAGTCTTTATGGTAACTCGATTTTTCAGATCGATTTGAACATTTTTGTTTTGTCATTTCAACCGAATTTCCACATGATTCTGGTCGATGAGGTGACTACAATATCTCGTCAAGATCACTGAAATTGATGGTCAGGATTGGTCGAAGAATTTGGTGATTGGTTCCTTAGTCCCTTTTTTTTCGACTAATTTCATTAAGTTTTGACTAAAATTCAGCTGATGCGACCAAAGACAATTGGTCATATCGGCCTCACATATCGACCTGACAAAATTATTCAGAATGTTTTAAAATCTGAGTTCTTTTTATTTTTATTTTATCAAGTTTTTTATTCCCGATTTTTTAAACTAGCCAGGCGGCTCATGTTGGCTGCCCGCCGCTTTGCCGTTCCTGCCGTCGGCGCCGCCTAACCAGCCGGCCGGATTGTAGCTTTACGACCCCCGCTCCCGTTGTGCGCGCGCACCGCGGGTTCAAATACCGGACCCGCCACCTACACACACACACACAAAACACACACACGCACGCACGCAGGGCAGCAGCAGCAAAGCCGCGTCGCCGGCGAGCAATTATTATGACAACCGTAATAATCCGACCGCCGCCATCTCCGTAATTGCGAGTAGTCATTATGTCCCCGAAAGTTTTGCACAGGGAGGCTCGCCGGCCGGATAGTGCTGGCTGCGCCGGGAGGAGTCTGTTAAAGCGGCGCTCACAGAAGGGCGGCCGCTGTTGTTGCTGTCGGATCTGCCGCCCGCTGCGGTCCGCCCTCCGCACTGTTATCAGGCAAGAAGTGGACTCGTTATGTTACATATTATATATTTCGGGGCTGCTTAATGAGACCTCGCCGTGCCTCCGTTTGCTACGGGCTGCTGCTGCTGCTGCTGGTTCTGCCGGCTGCGGTGAGCTTGCAAACGGCCCCGCGCCCCGCCAGCTCCGCCAGCCTGCCTCCCCCTGCTGTTCCTCCCCTCTGTGCCTCTCCCGCCCGGCGCACCGCCCGGCCGGCTCCCAGGTGCCAACCCTACCCGGCGGCGGCCCTCTGCTGACTCCAAGCAGAGCGCACAGCGCGCGGCACGGTCAGAGAGGGAGGGAGAGAGAGGGAGAGAGAGGGAGAGAGAGAGAGGGGGGGGGAGAGGAGGGGAGGGAGAGGGAGGGCCAATGGGACTAGCAGCGTGCCCGCGGGGGCCAGCCCGCCTGCCCCCCAGAGATGACAGTAGTCCCCCAGCGGGAAGGTCAACGCCTCACCGGCACAAACACACACACACACGCGCGCGCGCACACACACACACGTTTTGGTCCTGGACAACGGCAGAGAACAGTCCAATTACTCGCCTCAGATTATTATTTTCACACGCGAAAAACTTTTCTTAGATTATCTATATCACTACTATATGGCCGCGTGAGAAAGGCGTCGGTTGTCAACGCGAAGATGAGCGCCTGTTGTGTAGGAAAGGGAAGGATAGACGGTACGTGAGATACGTCTCCGTGAGCACCGGGGAATACATATTCACGACCGCATGCCTTCACACACACACACACACACACACACACACACGATACCGATACCATCGCCAGGTCCGCATGCACTTCTTCCTCGCTCCTCCCCCTCCTCCCGCAGTCGCATCGCAGTTCTAGACCACAGAGGGCGGTGTGATGTCAGGCAGCGCCCTCTCGATGCGCCCGCAGTAAGATACCACTTCGGCAGGGCGACGGCGGCGACTTTATGACCTTTGTTTTGCGTGGCGCGGGTCGCGGCGGGTCCGGTGCGGAGGCCGGCTGTTCAGCTGTGTGAATGGTCCAGAGTTATTTCGCTCTGATTCGAATACTACTACTGCTGCTGCTACCAGTGTCGGACTGGCCAGGGCGGCGATTCGTAAATCGCCGCCGGGGCCCCGGGCCGAGCGGGGCCCCGGAGTGGTCCCAAAGGGGCCCCAGATGCAGCTACGAAGGGCGCTGTGACGGCGGCTCAGCCCGTGGGCTCCGCAGGGGCCCTAAATAACTTCAGCTAGGAATGACATGAGCGTAATGCCAATATTCCGGGGCCTCCAGGCTCTCAGATGATGTTCAATTCAGTTTGCGAAATACTAAACGTCGCAGGGCTGCAAGCCGTTAGCCCCTTTGGTTTGCGACCTTAAACACTTGATGTAAACGGTTGTTTTTTGTTGTTGTCTTTACCTTTTTTACCCGGGGGGGGGGTGACTCTTCGGCCGCCGGGGCCCTTCGGTAGCCAGTCCGACCCTGGCTGCTACGCGCGCGGCGGCGGCGGCGGCGCCGCCGCCGCCTTTCGCGGGCGGGAGCACGCGGCCGCGGCAGAGAGGGCGGCTCAGCCCCTCAAAGCGTTTGCCAGCCACCACAACAGCCCGCCGCCTCGCGTAGCTCCCTGCGTAGCTCTCTGCGTAGCTCTCTGCGTAGCTCCGCCAGCGGAGAGGCGAGGCGCGGGGGGGGGGGGCGGACCCGGCCAGCAGCACCACGAGCAGGACGCAGCCGCAGCCTCGGCAGGTGCGAAAGGGATGTTCGCGCTGTCGGCGCTGGCGGGCCGCTGCGGTGGCGGTGGGGATTTTGCCTGCAGCAACTCAAATGCGCACATAAAGCCCTAGCCGCCGTACCGAGAGCTCCACGGGCTCCACGCGCCCCGCAGGGCCCGCAGGCCTCGCAGACCCCGCAGGCCCCGCGCCGGAGAGCGCTCCGTAGCGTGCTGGCCTATTCATGCCGATACGCGCGGGACTTACTGTGCCGCAGCAGCAGACCCCGCACCGCGCAGGCGCCCCGAGAGATTCATAAAACTCTTTTTGGAGGACCTATATCTATATCTATATCTATATCTATATCTATATCTATATCTATATCTATATCTATATCTATATCTATATCTATATCTATATCTATATCTATATCTATATCTATATCTATATCTATATCTATATCTATATCTATATCTATATCTATATCTATATCTATATCTATATCTATATCTATATCTATATCTATATCTATATCTATATCTATATCCATACCTAACATACAGTGCGACAGAAACAGCGCTACGAAGGCAGTGCTGACCCTGCTGGCCCCGTGCTTCGGCAGGTCTAATTAGTATTTGGGTGGTAATCATCACTACGAATAAAGTACAGTCCTGCCAGGCGTAATCCCATGATCCCAGTCAGTATTATCCTAGTTGGCACACATTCTCACTATAACGCTGATGCGTAATTCCGTCCCACCAGGTATACAATCCCACCAGCACCCTGCGGTTGTTCCCTTTTGTTATTTCGTTCATCTCAATTTATAACAATGTACTATTACGTTTTAATTTGTCGTCTACATCTGGCTCGACATCTGGCTTATGATATACGTTCGATATTGCTCGTATTGGCGTTTTATTATTCATCCCTTCTCACGGTCATTTTTCCTTGCGCCAGCCGTTTCCTCTCGTTTTATTTTCCTTCGACTTGCATTTCCCGCGGCTCTGTAATCTCCCTCTCTCCTCCGCCCCGCCGCGCCCCGCCGCGCCCCTCTCCCCTCCGCCGATGGACGACGTTGTTGGTTTCCCCGGCGCTTAACCTCGTCGCCGCCGTAAACGCGGGACCAAATCGAGCTCAGCAGCTCCTGATATAATCACGCGCCTGGAGAATTGCTTTCGCATCTGCAGCAGCAGCGGGCCGGTGCCGGTCCGGGGCGGGTCCTACTGGAGGGCCTAGGGCCTCCTAGAGGGCCTGGAGGGACTGGAGGGCATGAGGGGCATGAGGGGCATGGAGGGCATAGAGGGCATGGAGGGCCGGTGGGCGGCGGTTCCGCGAAGCAGCACAGGCGGCGGCTCCTAGGGGGGGGAGAGGAAGGAAGGAATACTCCTGCGCTGCCGGCAGCTGCCGGGCACCACGGTAAATAAACCCATTGCCAGGCCGGACATATTTCGCGAAGCGCGCGGGAGGCGAGGAGCGAAGAAAGAAGGCGCGCCCCCTCCCCTCCCGCCGCCGCTGTCCGGTCCGCTGCCCACGCCCCCCCATCCCCCCTCCCCCTCCACGCCACGTCACGGCGCGCACCTTATCTCCTGGCCGCCACGGACCAGAGCATTGTGTCCGTGCTGCGGCTGCGGCTCCCACGCGGCCGGCCACAAGGTCCACCCCCGGCGCCGCCTCCGCCCCCGCCCCCGCCCCGCCCCCACCACCCCCACCCGCCCCCAAAAGCCACGGCCAGACCGTTTCCTGGACAACGCCGCCGCCGCCACCACAGCCGCGAGATGCACGCCAGGGCTGCCACGGCCAACGTGATTATTTTTGGCAGTTGAGTGCCGTGCGCGTCCTACCGGAGATTAAAATACTTTTCTTTCGTCACCGCCGTATCTTCCTTCGCAAGCTAAAACCGAGTTTGTTTGTGCTTTTAAAAAAACGCAAATGAGGGTTAAGGAGGCGGAGGGGGTGGGCGACTTGTTGTGACACGCATCCTCTCCTCGGGGGGAGAGGACCTCGTAGCTCGTGACTCCTAACAAGTCTGCCCTGGCCGACGAGCAACGCACAATGACAAAACGAACCGGTGGCGGTGGTGCAGATAGAGCAGCTCGTGGTCCGGCCGGAGCGAGGGGGTAGTAGGTCTGTACCAGGATCACCCGCAAGAACACTGGGCCAGGGGTGGTGGGGAACCGTGGGCACCGTCACCCGCCTCTGCTGGCCTTGTCCCTAGCACCCCGGCACACACACACACACTCACACACACACACACACACACACACACACACACACACACTCCCTCTCTCTCCATTTGTCTTTCTCTATATCTCTTTCCCAAACACACACGCCGAGGGCCTCGCGGTTTTTACGTTTTTATTTAATTTTATACGACGCGCCGAGCACCGCTGTATCACGCCCGACCCGTGCGCGGCGGCAGCGCTGTGCGCGAGTCAGAGTGCTAGGGAATTCAGGGACTGCAGCGCGCGGCGGTCACACACACACACACAGACACACACACACGGTCGCGCGCACTGCCTTACCGTTGGTGAGCCCGTGAATGGTGTTCTGGGCCAGCGAGTCCTCCAGGGTGGCGGCCCTGGTGGACGGGGAGGCCCCCGCCAGCACGCGGAGGTAGGCGGCCAGCACGCCGACCAGCATGGTCACCAGCAGCATGTGTCTGAGGGTCCTACAGCCTCCTCCTCCTCCTCCTCCTCCTCCTCCTCCTCCTCCCCTCCTTCTCAGCCGTCGCCGTCCTCGTCGTGCTGGTCGGCGGCGTCCTCGTCCGTCCTCGGCGGTCTCCCGGTGGTCGGGCGCGTGTCGTCACGGTGCCGTCGTCACTTGCACTCTTGCCACTTGTGACCGCATTGTTGTTTCGCGTGGCTCTAAGCGGCTCCTCTCGTCTGTCCGCGCCTCGCTGGGCCCCGGCTGCCCCCGGCTGGGCTTGGCGGCTTGGCTAGTCGAGGCGGCGCGGGCGGGCGAGGCTCGGCGGGGGGCGGGGGAGGCCCTTGCCGCTTCTGCCGCCCGTATCAGCGCGGCGCGCCGTCGCCTAGCCTCTCCTTGTCCTCCTCGGCGGCGGCGGCGGCGTGCGAATCCCAACCTTCACCTTGGCGGCCGCCACCACGAGTGGAGAGGAGGAGAAGGAGTCCGGGCGGCGGCGGCGGCGGCGGCGGTGGCAGCGGCGGCGGCGGCGCACTCCGCGGAACGCAGTGCGCCGAGCCGAGAGGCGAGCAGCGGCAGACGGACTCGACGGCCAGGACCGGCGGGACACGCGTGCGGCCGGCCGGCAAAAGCAGGGAGTCAACGTCCATCAAAGGGTCACTGCCTCGAAGGCAGCGCGCGTGCCCCGCCGCTCGGCACCACCGGCCGGCACGCGCACGCCACGCGCACGCCACGCGCCCCGCCGCGCCTTTGGTTCATATGCACCCGCGCTCCGCAGCACAGCACAGCACAGCAGAGCACAGCGGAGCAGAGCACGGCGGGGCAGCACTCCGTGCACTGCACGCCCCGGCCGACACGCCTCAGCGGCCGCCACCGTCGGCAGCCCGCAGGTGCACGCCCCCGCGGCGGTACGTCATCAACGTGGTGCTCGCCGGCACCGCGGCGGCCAGAGTCGCGGGAGGTGCGCGGCCAGGATAGCCGGGGAAGGCGCCGTCGACCGCCGTCGGTGAACTGAACCGAACGGGAGCCTCCGGTGCGCTCCTCCGCCGCCGCTGGCTGCGCTCGCTGCGCTGCCCAGGATGGCCGCCCTCCCCCGCCGCCGTCCCGCCGTTCCTCCTCGTGTTTTTTCTGGACGTGTGCTGCTGTAGGCCCCGGAGGCGGCTCAGGGCACACCGGATAGGAGGCGGAGGAGCGCATCCTGTGCCTCGCTTTGCTGAACGCGCTTCTAGCAGTTTGCCAGAGGGGCCGGAGGATGGCGGGGGGGGGGGGGGGGGGGACAGTACACGCCTCCAGGCTACGGACAGCAGTGCCGACGGCGGCGTCCTGGAGTCGCTCGTCCTGTCGGTGCTAGAGCTAGACGCCGTCGTGACGGTTGGACCTGACGCCCCGACATGGACCAGCGGCCCCCACAAGAAGGGGACCGAAGGAAACGACGAGGTTCACGTCGGGTATCCGGTTTATCGCGGCTGGCGGACCTGCAATGGAGACGCTCTTCAAAACGAACAAAATTTCTAGGGTTGGTACGCCTTGACTACAGTTGAAGTTGAAACGGCCAGCAAAAACCACATCGGTGGGTGTAATTTCCCTATTCCCCAACACCAAAGTTTCTTAAAAAACCCAGGGCTACTCGCTCTCGACGATGCCGCACTCAGGATATTCGCAAGCATCACGTTATAGTGACGAGTTCCCGAGTGCAGCGATGCGCCGGGCGGAGAGGCGGGGCCCGGCCCGGGGTAGAGCGCGAGCGAAACGCCCGGCGGCAGCTGCCTGATAGAGTCCTAGACAGGGCCATCCACCATCCAGGACTCTACTGCCCGACAGCCGCAGTGGCATACACCGCCGCCCGGCAGGTAGGCAACACCAACACTCAGCTGTGTAGCGGGCGCTGTCCGTCGTCTACCTCCCAGGCGCCACCGCCACGTACACGTGGTGCGGAGAATGGCGGAGGGATGACGCTGAAAACGTGCGCGTCGCACTCGCTCGCGCGGGGTGCACTCTCCTAGAGCCTGCGGTGGCACCAGTTGTTGTCTGATCTCGTAATTCACAAATTTTATTGCGCCAGGGAGGGACTCTTCAACCCCCGTGGCAAAACATTGCTGCCCTACGACCATTCCTTCGGGGACTTGTTCAAGTTCATCCTAACTTGTTATTTTATTTGCATTACTTCTAGTTAATCGGGGCAAAATTTTAGCCAGCCAAAATTTTCTTTTTTTCTTTTGCAGGAAAAGCCTAGCGGTGTTGATTCCTTGAGCCCCACACACCGAGGCCGACCAAATATCAGCGCTAGGTAAAGCGAATGATTTATTTTTTTTAGGGGCTGGAGTGGGGCATGTTTGAGTTGCCCAGAGCCGCGCTGCCCGACTGGGTCCTGCCAGTGTTCAGGCTGAGGATCCCCTGACCTGTCTCTCCCCATTTTGTACAGTGAGTGGATGAGTGGGACCGAGGAAGAGGACACTCAGAACACTCGGGCTAGGTCCTGTAATATGTTGTATAACATTTTGGAGTTGGTTTAATTGAAAGCAATTTATTTTTTATTTTTAGGACTATATTGGTATTTTTATATTCCTCTTGTCTTCTTTCAGATATCCAGACTGCATTTAAGAAAATACAAATACATCTTTTCTCTGTTTTCAGATTCAATACAATTTTTAACATCAATACTTAGTATACAATGTTTTCTTAAGGTCACAAAAAACTTATCATTGGGATGAGAGTAGATACATGAAATACATCAGATAGCAATGAATGAATTACTATAGTGATAACCTTGGTAGTAAATATACATTACAAAAAGACGGGGGGGGAGGGGGGGGGGGGGGGGATAATAATGAAAAAAGGAGTGGCACCAGTACTCAAGGAAACATAATTACTGAACGTTCAATGTGTCTAATTTCAACTTTGAATTTCTAATCGATCTAGAATTCCTGCAACTCTAGCAAGAAGCTGGAAGTGCTTGCTTGATTCACCTCCAGTTAAAAGGCCATGTAGTTGAAGCATGAAATCATCAACCGTGTCAACTGTTGCTCTAGCTCCTGAATCTGTAAAATATATTGTAAATATGGAGCATTTCTAAACGAAGTAAAGTTAGTCATGCATATTTGAATGAATCGGTTACCTGGTAAAGCAACAGCATGGAAAGCAGCAGCTAGAGATGCACGCATCCGATCCAAATGATGAATAATAGATAAATTACTGTCCCGACGACCCTTTATTCCCACTTCAAGACCATCCACAGCAGTTCTCATGCTTTCAACAATTCGACTCAATGAAGCATTCTGCAGTTCAAAGTCAGAGCTATTCCTTCTCAACTGACGTAGCTCAGCTTCTCGGGCTGAAAAGTTAAGAAAAATTGAATGCAAAAACACTTAAGAAAGCTACCTTAAATGCTGGTGAATAGTTTCACTACTGAAATATAGACTCTCACCTCTATTGAGTTCCAAAAATTCATCTGTGAAGATTGGAATGTCAAAGCCATTAATGACTCTCTGAAAAAGTATAGAAGTGTCAATGTGACATCACAGAAATTAAGACATTCAACCTTGTTGTGAAAATGACAATTTACGTGGAAATGGTAGAAAGTGACTCAAAGTACCTGTCCATTTTCAGAGGCGATTTTAATCCTTTTCTCTTCAGGCTCTCTGACTGGTTCTTTTGATGTCTCCTTTGCCTTCTGCTTTTCCTCTTGTTGACGCCGAAAATTTCTATAATTCTCAGTTCCTTTGTATACTTCCATTTCTTGCAGCCACCGTTCTCGATCCTGAACGCCAGCATCAAGATAGGGCTAAGGAGAAAAGCAGATTAAATTAAAGGTTTCGGTTTCAGATATTATTTGGAGGAATAGGTGAGTACCCACTTGCTTCTCTTCCGGCGACAAGTTAGCCCATTCCTGAGCAAGAATTTTAGTGATGTCGGGGAAAGTCAAATTAGGATTTTCATTTTTCAGGTTTTCCCTACGGCTGTTCAGATATCTCACATACCCTGAAAGTTACCAACAGTTTCAGTTTTCCTGCAAGCATGAAAGTTTCATGAAGGTTTTACCCATTAAGCTGTGACCATACCTGTCAGTGGTGGACGAGGCGCTGCAACACCCAGCTTATTTTTCTTTTTCTTTGATTTAGATTTGGTGACATTTTGATCAGCATTTGCTGGGCTTAGAGTATTTGCATGTGTTACTTCATTCATTTGAACCACCTGAGTCACTGACTCTCCCTGGGTCACTGGTATTTCTTGGACTCCTGGAACTGGAACCACGGGATTCTCGGATACTGCATGACTGGTGTTGGGATTATCACCCGGCTTCGGAACTTCCGACATTGTCGATAACTCAATCTGTAAACGCGTACGCAAATCATATATTATAAAAAAGACCAAACCTAACTTATGAATAAAACTTCAGTGCCCACCCTAAGAAGCGGTTTTTAAGACCTTTTTCTATGACTTTTAAGAGGAAAACAATCCAATACAGAGGGATTATATGTACCACTAATGCATGGAGCCGCAAGTAAAATCTACTCCGTGATAGTGCCCAAGAGTCTGCTTAAATGAAAGCACAGGAACAAACTGAAATCTGTCGTCCAGCGATAATAGTTCAACAATATGTACAGTTGTCGTGCCGTCTACGATGAGCCGACAACCTCAAAATCACAAAGTTTCGTCTGTTTTGTTGTGGTGCAGAGGGTAGGCAAGCGGGCGGGCACAGGGGTGGCCGTCTTCTTTTTGTTCTTCTGCATTCTAATGGCTACGAAGGGAACCCTGGAAAACAGAGGAAAATTCAGCTTCAGGCTAGCGACTTTCAGGGCGCCTCTTCTTCCCCTGTGACACTCTTGAACAGAGAGCACTATTTACGAAGCCCCGCATAATTCGACCGAAACACATAGTTAAATTGTACGCTAACAAATTTAAAGTAATACGATTTCCAGGTGCTCTCTCGCGGCCTCGTTTCAAAGCCTTTGGGGTTTGAGGTGGTTCCCTCCCGCTTCTTCCTCCCTCCCATTCCTCCCCCCCCCCCCCCCCCACTCCAACACCTAACCCCTCCCCTTTACCCTTCACCATCCGCAGCCTGCAGCTCCGTCAAGGCACTGGATACCTTAACCTTTCTGAATTGTCAATATTTCCTTGCGCTTCACGCTCAAAATGTTGTTCCTTGGTACGAGATTCAATGTGATTTCTAGCGCATGAGTATTTTGTTCCCCCGCATCAGTGTTGGACCGTGAGAAACGACTGATTATGCTCAAGAAAAACAAGCAAGTTTGTGTGTTATGGCTCTGGAGCCAAGACCACAACAAAAACAATATGATTACTTGTTGAAATTTTTACTCGTCGGAGACAGTGACGTCGGGAAACAAGAGATATTAAGCGGTCTGGAAGATGGTTCTTCTGAATCCCCCTTTTGTAGTGGGAGTGGTAAGTATCATATGTACTGTAACTATCAGCAACTTTGTTACACATTCAATTAACCTCATTATTTTTAATACTTTTGTAATGGATTTTGGGATTGTTTTATTATTTTATTTTGATGTTCCCTTCATTGTATAATTGAGAATATGCGTTATGGCCGTTTTCTATCCTTGGGTCTATAGATCTGGTGCTCTTACTGTCATATGCTTCACAGCTCGTTTAAGCTTTATTTTCTCTGTGGGGTTATTGGTTTTTAAGTCTTGATACGAATTGAGTTTTAATTTTGAATAGTAGGGGGGGATTCAGACTTAAAGCTGAATGTACAGGTGGAGGTTCAGCCGTGCGCCTCTTAATTTTATCCAATTATGTTTTGTCAAATTACATAGAGTTGTAGATTCAAGAATTCATTGAATTTACTGTTTCACCTTCAAATTCTGCTTTGTTGATGGCACTCCCCCTAAAATCATTTATTTGAGTACCCCTCACGGAATTTGCTTTTACTGTTTAACATGTCTGTAACTTGGACTGTATTTTAATGTGCTGATGTAGCCCAAGCAACCTGCAAACCATAGACCAATATCTAATTTTCCAGCTATTGTTGTTTTTTGTCCAACACATATGTTTATTTTTCCAGCTTACAAGACAACAACGATTTTGTTGGATGGGAAGCGCGTGAAGCTACAACTATGGGACACGTCAGGACAGGGGCGGTTCTGTACTATTATAAGGTCTTATTCAAGGGGGGCACAAGGTATTCTCCTTGTTTATGACATAACTAACAAGTGGTCTTTTGATGGAATTGATCGCTGGTTAAAAGAAGTGGAAGAGGTAAGTCTCTTGTGAAGTCCCTTGAGAAAACTCGTGGAATGAACAATGTAAACAATTAACTTCTCATTCTCTTTTCAATTATTTCTAGCATGCACCTGGTGTTCCTAAGGTATTGGTGGGTAACCGCCTTCACCTAGCTTTCAAACGCCAAGTTGGTACAAGAGATGCAGAAGCTTATGCAGTTAAAAACCGCATGTCTTTCTTTGAAGTAAGTCCTCTCTGTGACTTCAACATTAGAGAGAGTTTCAGCGAGCTGTCACGGATGGCACTGCACCGAAATGGAATGGAAAGACTTTGGAGATCAAACAAAGGTATAGTGTCAATTTGTAAATTCAAATTCTGAAGGCAACAGTTTTATTTAAGGTTTTAATTATATGTGAATGTCCTCAATTTTTTGCCCCCAGTTCTGACTCTCCAAGAGCTGTGCTGTCGTGCTATTGTTGCCCGCACTTCTGTTTATGGCATTGATCAGCTCCCTCTTCCTGGATCAATTAAGTCACATTTGAAATCATATGACTTGACTAGTTATTCAACAACATCAATGCATCGATATGTCGTGAATAATAATAGGAATCATCCTATTGGTTCAGGGAAAATGGGGACTTTGTCTGGAAGCAAAAAACTCAGATTTGTGGGAATGGTTTGTCCAACTTCTTCTGCAGCAAGTGCTTCACCTTCCTCAAGCAGTGTTCTAGATAACAATCGGACTAGTTGTGCAGGGCGCAACTCATGTTGCATCTCCTGATTTCTATGGTTCTACTCTGCGCTCCTATCAATTGTGCTGTGAATGTATCTTTTAACATTTAAAAAAATTGCTGTCCATATTCTTGTGATGAATTTTGACGTGACTATTTCCTTTCAGTCTTAAGCATTGGCATTTTATAGACCAAAGTGAGCTTGTATATAAAGTTTGTGTAAATATGTAGAAAGGAAGCTCTCTTACAAATTTAAGTGATTTTCATTTTGACTGTTAATGATGTTTCAGTGGTTAGTAACCTAGGTTTACTTTCAGTATCTGTTAGTAATGCAGGAATCTCAGATAGGAATGCAGCTTTTTGCTTTTCTCTATTTTATGACAAAAGATTTATTTGCATATCTCAGTTTTATCAATTTTGTGGCATTTGTGGATCTGTTAATGTAGCACTGTGTCCACCTAACTTAGAGCATAAAAAATTCTACCAGCTTCAGTTGTCACCTTTTTTTATGTTTATTAATGAACCAATTTTTATTTCTTCATGTCAGATGAAGACATTGTCAAGTTGTTGTATGAAGACGGGTACAAAATTTTGCTCAGATTACATCTTGGCTTAGATTGCAAAAGGTTACATTCCCTTCAAGATTATTCTAGTATTTTCTTGGCAGCTTATAGCAGGTCATTGTGTTTGTAATATTTTAGAGAATTTGTTTTGAGCTTCTCAAGTAGTCATTTATGTTATTTATGAGCAGCTTTTACAGAGCTGCATTGCTGTTGGAGTATCAGCCACCTACTTCGGCAGTGTAAAACTTCAAGCACAAGATTTTTCAGCTTTAATGCGTGTTCAAGACTCGTGCTCCAGTCTCACTTGCAAGTGGATCTTGCAAAAGGACAGTATCCTATTCTAACTTAACTATTCTTGTACTAAATTGTAAGGGAGCGTGTAATGTGTATATATTTGTTTATCAAAATTCTTATTGCGACTGTGACTTATCCTTGTAACTGTACGAGATTAAAGCGTGTGCTTTGATACATTATGGTTTGTTATTTGAAGCATAGGAGAAAAGAATGAAAAATTCATTAGCATTCAGATCTTATTCTTGCTGTAAAATTATATTTTATCTTAACAATTTGACCACAAAGCAAAGAAAAGGCTACATCACATTCAACAATTAAAAAGACATTTCATTCTTGGTTTGAAACCCTGGGCTCACAAAATGTACAAAAAGGGAAAAGAAAATATACAAGCAATGTTACATATGTATAAACCTACATATCAAAACTGATTAGAACCAACAATCTCCTACTTCAACTCTCATTGCAAATGTTCATTCCATTACAATTTATAAAAAAAAATATTTAAAAAAAAATCAGACTTATGATTGATGTGTGGCACAGTCAACTATTTCTTACCTAAACTCATATATTTGAATACTATGATCTGGCACGTGACTCAGAGTTAAAGATTGGTACCTGAAACAAGACGAACAGATACAATTAATTTTCATGGTAGTTGCTCCACATACCTTGCCGGTCAAACTTAAATTCTTACATTTCTGAACTTCTGTGGTAGTAATATCCTTCGATAGTCGCAGCCGACTTGTGAAAACATATGTAATAGAATCCCGCAAAGGAAGCTCCACTTATGTCCTTAATGGTATGATCAGGCACCAGAAAATGTTCCTTCCACCTCATGAAGACATAATCTGTTTCCTTCAAATTATCATAGCTGAAGGTATCAGAGTTAAATGTTTTAGCATATTGATGGAACGAACTAAATTTACTCTAAAAGAAGGGAGGGGGAAGAATCACATGAGAATTATACATACAATAGTGCAGAAAACAAGTAAAATTCAAATGACACGTATAATACGTACCCAATGCTTTTTATCCACATCCTCATCAGCATCCCACTTCCTAGTGTAAAAGGGATGCTTCTTACTAATGATTTCACCATCAAAAAATGTTGTTAGGGTTGGGAATTCTTCTGTTAGTCCTTTAATGCCCAAATATCCACACAAGTATGAATTTTCTTCATCAACATGCTGCAAAATAAAATATACTATCAGGCAACACAAACTGGAAACCGAACGTCAAAGTTCTGTCACAACACATCAAGTTTAGCAGAAATTATTAGAAATTTGTTTTTGTAACAAATTATTCTGAAATGGTTCTTCCAAAACAAAAATAGCTTCTAGAGGTAATGACCACATAAAATAGACAGCTATAAACTGTAGTTGTTTTACACAATGTCATTGACAACAACAAATACAACATAAAAATCAAAATCCATCATGATAAGCAGTTTGTTTAGAACAACACACCCACACAAAAGATATAAAGAACAATCAACTGATAGATGACAGGCACAGTTTTTAAGTTGCAATATGGACTGCGCCATGCCATAATTCAAAACCAAAAATCGCACAGCAAAACTTGAAAAAAAAAAAAAGAGTTTTGTGCTATCAGAAAATACGTTTTCAGAACTTTCCAGGTAGGGCTGCACAAAAACTCCACTTGTCTTGAACAAGAAAAACAGCTTCTAACCTGCAAAACCACTTCGACCTCGTAACTGTTTCCTTTCGACTTCTGAGAGCCTTGAAAGCGAGATCCGTTATAAAGTAAAGACTTTGTAATGCCGGGCTGTTTGGAATTTGCTGGTGGAGGAGGTACGATCTCAACCCTAACCGGCATTCTGACACTTAATGGTCCAGTCCCCAGGCGCGAACAAAACTTTGACTGACTGCAGAAAAGAGAGAGGGAGAGCGCGAAGGACCTGGATTTACGATTGGGATTGAGGTTCGACGTGTGACGTCATGTTTAGAACTCCACAGCCTTCTTCGAGATTAAAGATAGATCGGTAGATAGATGGATGGATAGAGATAGATAGTTGGATATGGTTGGATAAATCGCGGATAAACATTGAATTGATAACAAACATGGCTGACAAGGTGGAAAAAAACTCACACGAAGAGGAAATGGACAGTGAAACGACAGCAAGCAAAAATAGTAAACAGTGGGTTCGGTTAAATGTTGGTGGAACCCATTTTTTGACTACAAAAACAACCTTGTCCGGTGATCCAAATTCATTTTTATTTAGACTTTGTCAAGACTCGGAATTAATCTCTGACAGGGTACGTACTTTACATTACAGAAATTTATTCAGCCGTGTGATCTGCTGTAAACAGAATTCTACCTTGTTTGTCTTACTTGTTATTCAATGGTCGTGGAGCTCATTCGTACATGTGACATTGTCATTTTGATGATCATAACCCCCAAAACTTGTGTTCTGATCAGCCCCCACTTTCACCTCGCCCTCCTAATTTCATTTGTTAAAATATGCGAGCTTCGGTGGCTCTTATTTTCCACGTAAAATCTTAATAGCTCTCTAATATTGGTAATTACAGAAATTTTTTAAGTTATGTAAACCATGCCGTTGGCGAATCGTAATATTAGCTCTAATTTGATTCAAGCGAATTTATTTTTTTCAGGATGAAACTGGAGCTTATCTTATTGACAGAGATCCTACATACTTCAGTCCAATTCTGAATTATCTGAGACATGGCAAGCTTATAATAAATAGAGATCTTACAGAAGAAGGTTTGTAAATTTTGTTTTACTAGAAATACATATCTGTTAATATTGCTCTTTGAGGATGAAAACAATATACTTTCCCTCATTCCCTTAGGAGTTTTGGAAGAGGCGGAATTTTATAATATTACAAAACTGATCCAACTGGTGAGTGAAAGGATAAATAACCGAGAGAAAAGAGCAGCTGAGAGACTTAATCAAATGCAAAATGGCAAGAAATTTGTATACCGGGTACTTCAGTGTCATGAAGATGAGCTTACACAAATGGTTTCCACTTTATCTGATGGATGGAAGTTTGAACAGGTACAGTTTAAGTTTAATATTTGCCAATGCTTGCTTTGCTGCTTTGCTTTTGTGCCTCTTATTACTTATTACATTTCTTTGGAATTTACTATGCTTTGTCATTTTTCAGTTGATAAACATAGGCTCACAGTATAATTATGGCAATGAGGATCATGCTGAATTTCTTTGTGTCGTGTCGAGGGAATATGGAGCAACGATCAATTCCAAGGAAACTGAACCAACAGACAGAGCAAAGGTTGGAGTCATGAACTCATTCCACATTTTAAAAACAAAGTGAAAGGTGTTAAATGGTGTTATGCATTTCATAAATTTAATGCTTATCTGTGAATTTTCAGGTCCTGCAGCAAAAGGGCTCCAGAATGTGAAAGCTACTGCCTTCTATGAGATTCTGAGACTGTGTTTATCAGAACTGTGGCATACCCATATGCCTATGTCCAGTGACTAGGCACCTCACGTGGACAGGAATATTAAGGGTGTGCATTGCGGCGCTTTCTCCAAGTTGAAAGCTCCAGACCCCTGTGTCTCTTAGCTGTAACATTTTATTATGGCATTTTATACATGAGCCAGCACATTGGGTTGGTTACTGGGACTTCCAATGTAGCATCCACGACCAACTCGAGCAGACAATCAGGTCTGTACACGACCCTCCCAAACCGCCTCCCGGACCCGTGCCAGTTTCTGTCTTACTCCCACACATGAGAAGCGCGAAGCGCACCCCTTCGGGCAGCGGTCGTGTCCCGAACTTCCTCGCGGCGTGAAACTTCGACCACTTGGAGCCCAGGTAGCGCCAGTGCCTACCCCCGTTAAAACTGAAGGAAACTCTGGCCGTATGGCTATGTGGATCTCCATGGCAGAGGGTAGTTTCCAAACCGACCACGGCACCGAAGTGAGACGCTGCATCCTTCTCAAAACCGGGAGAGGCTCCCTGGCGGCACGGATTTCGAGGGGTCAGATGGGCCAAATGGGAGGGTCGTGTACAGACCCCATAGTCTGCTCGAGTTGGTCGTGGTAGCATCACAAGCCATCGCTTTCTGTAGCCACCTTTTTTTTTTTCTTTTTTATTTTTTTTTTTACAAATGGTAATATGTGCACACCCTCGTATTGTGGTTTACACCATGTTCTGTACCATCCTTCCACTAACACTCATATTGGACACTGCCTCAGTATGACTTTGTCACCATCTACTCTCATTGTCGAGTAAAGTTTAGTATATTGCTAATTCTCATGAGGACAAGAATCATAGAAATTAGATGAAGTGTGTATGTATTTGCCTTCAGTGTGATTTAACTGTCTTTTATACCAGTGAGTTCTCAGAATTGCATTTTTTATAATATTTATAACGGTTTTCACTAATGTACATTACTACTACTATAGTTTGTTTCATAACATTTTATCTAGATTTATTGCAGTGTAAGAAGTTTAAAGATGATTATGTGTAGTGCATCTATCAGTCTATAAATGTGTATATATCAAATAAACGTCGTCTCCACAGAGAGTTATTTAATTCCTCTGTCCTCATCAACTTCCATTTTAAAAGATGACAGGGATTTGAAGGGAGTGACAGTAATATTAAAAAACTGTTCTCCTTGTGGCTATAGTGATAGCATGTATTCAAAGAAAACAATTGGTTACATTTAGATGACTTATGTATGGGTATGCAAATTCCAAAAACATCATTCCCTCACCAAAAGCCCAAGCAGATGGGCTAAACAACAATAGTTACTCTGACAGACTTGTCAATTTCAAAAATTAACAAGTGAAAAGACCAAGGTGACTAACTTTTAGATCCACCCCAACCCAGGAATCCTTTAACAAAGCCAGTAAGGCCAGCATTGGCTTGTCCCTTTTTAGCAGCATTTTCAATTTTGTCATCCAAGGAGGGAAACTCTGCCCAGTTCAGAGCTAAATCAAAGAAAAGAGGTTTGCAGGGAACTGGCTTCATGTCAGGAGGCAGACGATACACATTTGGATTTTTGGAAGTAAGAGCAGGATCTTCACGATACTCTCCAAGTCGATCTGCAAGAGGCTAGAAAAAAAAAATAATTTAAGTACACTAAAAAAACAGTACTAGTTGAGGAAGTGCCATAGAGGCATACCTTCCGAGAGCGCTGCCCTTTAGGAGATGATTCTCCCTCGTCCTCCTCTCCCTCCAACACACTGTGTGCATGTGCAGCAAACTTGCAACCTTCTATGTCTTTTTTCAACATTTCAAGTTGAGATTTCAATTCTCCAGACGATTTGAGAGCTTCCCGTACATATTGCTCAGAACGTTGGTACAAAGCCATACCTTCCCTCCACCTTCGGAGTCCAACAAGAATCTTTGCTATGTAGAAGCATCTGGAAAAGAAAGATGAAATTACACAACACATATTGATAAAAATTGTAACTAACAGGAGAACACAAACCTAAAAGCTTTGAAAGCAGTAATCTTTGCTTCAACTTCTTTCTGGTAAGTAGCATCCTCTTCAAGACCAGGGAGCACTTGCATTTCTTGTAGGTTTTGCAAAATGATTTCATAGAGGCGGGTAAGATCCTGAAGATAGTTTTTGGATTTGATTTCTGCTGCATTCTGAAAGTGAAATAAAAATCAAATTAATTTTTCTGTTTGGTGCCCAATCTAGTATTAACCGTTTTCCATTATCTTTATTATTTCACTTCCGCAGCTATACCTCAATATTAGCTTGTTCAACAAGCAAAAGATTACGTTGAACTGTGCGGCTGAGACGGATGTGCAGCAAGTATGTGAGCAAATACTGCAGAGGATGCAGTGATTCAGAATACCCTACTCGGTTCTTTGTAGCCTGAAATTCAATAGCAATTTTTCAAATCTATTAGACTGTTAAAAATTGAGCCATAAAAGGAAAACAATGTCATCAGCAATCTTACAGGATCCTGCTTCATTTCTTCTTTCACAGCTGCAATGGCATCCTTGCAATCCATTAACAAGGTTTCCAAGATCTCAATGCGAGCAGAAATGTCAGCAGAGTCCTTCAGATTACTGTCAGTATCTCGCTCTGCTAGTAAAAAGATACGCGCTCTCTCAGGACGAACTGTTACTGTCCTTCCACGCCATTCAACTGAGCTCATTTCTCCTGCATGTTTTTCACGTGTCTGAACCATGAGTGTCTATTATACAGGAAAGAAAAATTTGAATAAATTTTTTTGACACCTAGACCACAATCTAGAATAAGATAAGATAACTGCACAACAGAGCACAATGTACCCAGAAACATACATCAAGGTTAGCAATAAGATCACCGTGACCCTGGCTGCGCAGTTTCAGAAGATCATCAATAGCAGATTCGTCCCCAATGTTGTAGGCACAGAAGCGCAAACTTGGAGCCAATTCATCCACTCGCTGGAGATAGAGAGGTTTATCCTCTTCGGGCAAGGCTTCAGCTAGCTTTTCATACACCATTTGAGCCTTCTTTAGATTTTCCATGGCTGGCAACCACATATGCAACTCAAAATGCAAAGAGCCATGAATCCATGACACATATGCCTGAGCTTCAAGCTTGGTACGAGCATCACAGTTGGGTAGCTGAAAATGTAAAAGCACGAATGAAGCGAAAGTACATTGGTTGGTTCGTAGTTAGATCTGTCATTTTAAATTTACTTCACAAAATTTCTGAAGTTGCAAGCAATAAACAGTAGCTTTCCGCAACCGGCTAATATGATGATATCTCTTTCTTGGCTCTGTATTTGCTTCTTGACGTAATTGCATGGCATGACTCCAACAGCGCTCAGCCATCATCAATGGCATGTAGAGAAATTTCTCATCAACCACCATGGCTTCATTTATATCCTTTTTTTTGAACCGGCGTTTCTCACTCTGGGTGATGTGCAAGACCTTGCGTAACCTGCGGATACGCCGAGAGCAGTATCCCCTGATAAAAATAAGAGTCGTTAGTATAGAACTATTCGTGACAAAAGACAAATGCAGGTTTTCACACTTCTAACAGTTCAGCACCTGTAACGCTGGAAGTCTCCATGACGCAGACCATGTTGTTGCTGAGCTTCTTTGATTATCTTTAAAACTAACAGGAAAGTTAAGGTTATACTGAAAGACGTTCATGACAATTCAATGGCAATATGTTCTTGGGAGATGAGTGGCCCAAATCCATGACAACAACAAAATTAGGTCAATCCAACGAGAAGAATAGACAAAAATATTTGCGACACTCCGGAAACATGATTAACGCATAATATGAGACCCAAACTGGCAAAATATATGCAGAGCAGAATAACCCCATTCCGAACGACCATATGTGTTCAAATGATGGCTTCAAGCAGAAGGATACTTTCCAAGGTCATAACTTTTGGCGTTTCTTCGACCACAGGAACATCTTGCGGCTGTTCAGGAACTTCTTCTGGTACTTCCTCCACGACCATTTTCGTTTAGTTGTCAAAACCGTCCCGAATCTGCCACAACACACAAACACACCGGAGACCGGAGGGACGTCTGCCACCAGCCATAAACAAGTGAGTGTGAAAATACCCCTGCCCCCCCCCCCTTTTCCCGCCGCAATATTTGATTTGCGAGGTCAGTTCCAATCAGTCCATTTGGGTTCATATGCCTTCGTCAATGCCTTATCCCGCTGTTCGGGGATATCACGTAAAGGCAGCGAAATCGGCCTGAATAAAAAGTCCAGTAGAAGAGAATAATACGTGAGAATTTTGTATTCTGTTATGTCCCGGACCGTTTGTAGAAACCTTTAAAAACCTTATTAAGGGGGGGGGGGGGGGGGTAAAGACTACAATGGAAATCGATTTGAGATAGGACACTAGAGGGCGCAAACTCGCCTTAATTAAGGAATTACATAAATTACGTTAACTCACAGCGCTGCCCCTGCTGGGTAGGCACCGGTGCTGCATTACACCAAGACATGCGATAGAAAGGATAAAGCTGCATGTTCGACAAAAAAAATCACAAATTGTACCTTTTCTTCGAGGAAAAAAATTCAATAAAATCATTAAGTTCAGAAAACAAAATACAATTTAACACACATTCAAGGCAACCGAACGGAGTTTCGAACACGACGGCACATGTTCATGTTTTGATTTCTTCGTCCTCTTTCGCTCCTGTACGTGGTGGCCTAGGCTGTACGCCCTCCATCGACCAGGGCTGTGATCTCAAGGTGCGGTACTGAGTCAATAATGTGCTACTACTGTGAGTTTTTAAAAATCAGGATTCTCATGAATAACGCAAAAGTTAATTAAACTTAGTCGAAAGAAAACAGCTCGGATATCCCACGAGATCATGAGAGAGCTCTGGCGCCTCCAAAAACAGCAACAGCGCCATCTGTTGAGTATTCTGTACAGTTCACGGCAGACAGCCAGCGAGAACTCAGCTAGCAAGCCCGCCCCGTGTGCGAGCAAGCAATTGAAAACACTGAAAAATTTTGCACTGCTTTTAGATGGCACATAATGAATTCTCTGTGGATCACAGCTGACGGTTAATTGTAGGTATCCGCAGATGATTTTGTGGGGCGTGTTTCGTCTGGCCTGCAACACAGATCTGTAAATCTATGAGCAGCACAGAGGACAATCGTGTTGCCGGGCAGGCCAATACTACTGATCTTAATTTTGATGGAAGCATTTGACATATTTTAGACCGTAAAAATATATAAACGCAATTTTCATCATTCAGTCGCATCAAGTACTTGTAGGTCCACATTGCATTATTTCCCATAACAAAATTGCATTTTCTTCTGTCGTCTATTTGTCTGTCATTTACCGTGTTTTCCTTGGACAGTGACTTCCTTTTTTTTTTTTTTGTTTTAAGGGCTCGCTTTATCACAAAAATGTGGTCTGCACTAGTGTTTTTTTACCAGTCGAATTTTCACATGTTGTGTGACTTCAAGCCGACTAGAATTTGAACTTAGTTATGACATGTCTTAACTATTTGCATTTATCAATGACATAACCTTCCTATTCTGAGTGATTATAGTCTTGTTTTCCATCAGGTCATCCCCTGACTCATTGAGAATCAATTCTTATTGCAATGACAAGCGTGTTGAAAAAGCAGAGTGTTCTTCGTAAGAAAACAGCTCCAGTGGATCACGCTAAAATGTCTCTTCAAATGGACTATTGGCCAGAGCAACTAAGTGAAACTCAAAAGGCATTTTATAATAAGGCAGAAAAGGAGTATAATGATATTATGGCCAGAGTTTCTAATTTTATCACCAATGAAATGGGATCTGTCTGTGAAAGTGGCTCAGATGTACTAGTTCTGCAGGGTCCTCCAGTGTTAGTATTTCATACATATTTTGATGTTTGTTTCTATCTTCTCTATTATATGAATTTGTATTTCTTTCCCCCAATGACAGCCCAACACCTATTGCAACTAGTCTTAACAGTATCAGCACACCTGTATCACAACATTTAGGGGCACTCCATAAGACCCGTTTATATCCTATTCAGACTCCACCTTCCCAACAGGTATCAGCTATTCAGGCTGCTTCGAGTCAACAGCTTGTTATTCAGGTATAGATCTGCACACACCTTTTCCCCCTTTCATCTGTCATTTTAATTTCCATAATAATTTCCATTTTTGAAATTCTTACAGAATGCATCAGTACCTTCAGGAGCACGAGTCGCAAGGACAACCCAAGCAACAGCTGCAGGCACAATTCAAACTCCACAAGGAACTATTCAACTTGTTGTCGATCCCAGAATAGGCCTTTATGGCACAGCATTATGGAACAACCCAAGTTCAGGTAACTTGCTGCCCACAATCTGTCAATCTGTCAAATTATATGGTATATGGCAACAGCTGTCACACTTTTTTCCCCTTATCAATTACTCTGTGCTCTCTCTGTTGTAGGAATTGTGCAATCAGGGTCAGTTCCTCAAATACCAACCATGTCGGTGTCACAATCTTCGGGTAATTTTGTGCATGTTTGTTCTGCCTTGCTTAAGCTGTAAATTTTCCTTTCTCACTCTCCTTGCTCTTTCACCATTGCAGCACCTGTGATAGGGAAAGTAGTGCATACGGGACCAGTCTCTCAAGTGCAAGCAGGATCACTGGCTCAGAGCTCAGGTAAACTTTCCCTCTCATTCCCTGTCAGTTACATTGCTTATTTATACTCACACAGTTATTTACATATATATTTACACATGAGTGAAGTGAGTGTTAATTTTTTCCTGTCTCGTCATCGGCAGGAAAAGTTGTGCACACAGGATCACTTCAACACACTTCTGTAAGTATTGTGGGTATAGCTTGAGAGTGTGCTGATTATGTGCTCTAGTGTTATTTTGTCCTGCCTAGAGATTTGCTTGACTTGTAGTTTTTTACATATTACTGTGGTTTTTTTGTGCTCATGCTCTTCGTTTCCTAACAGATATCCCAGCTGCCTATTTCAATACAACCAGCAATTGTTTCATCTGTGTCTGTGCAGCCCGCTCTGGCAAAGGGTCGGGCTGTACCCGCCCCTTCCCGGTCTGCGGTAACAGACACAACACCCTCTGCCCAAGCGACAGGATCGCTGCCCTCAACGGGAAGAAGTATGTGCTCTAGAAACTGCCTTCTTTACTGTTTGTGTATTCGTGTTAGTTAGAGCATGTATCTTTTTAGCTGCCGCACCGCCTAAGACAAAAGGGAAAAGTTCTGGAACGCCTGTAGGGGCTTTAGCTCAAACTACTATTCCAACATCTGCCACTAAACCTACTGAAAATAATAGTGTTGGGGGCCTCAGTGCTGGCACCTCAGGCAAAAAGCAGGGTATGTACAAGCTACTAGGTTTCTTTTAGCACTGAAAATTAATGGACAAATCACAAATCATGCTGAATATTTATATTTGTCCTAGATGAAGTGAAGACCAATGCCTCTGGTCCCGATTCAAGAGAGATTGCTTTTAACAAGCATTCTGGCAAAACTTTCCCATCCCTAGTCGTTTCAGCACGCCCTCACTTAAGAATAAGGGACATAGCTCAATCCAAACAGACTCATGATCGGTCAAGTTTAGGTAAGTTTTCTTTTGTGGAATGTGGTGTTTGTATTATTAACATCACCTACATAAGATTTGCTTCAATTTTCAGACAGCAAAGTTAAATGTGTATTGATGTACACTTCTACCAAATTTAGTGAATGGCTGATTCAACAAGAGATTGTTAGAACTGAACAGTATTGCGAGATTCATACTGGGAAAGATGGTGGTCCTCTTAAAATGAAATTAGGCATGTATTCTGATGTGAGCAAATTTCCCTACAGTGGAGGGTATGTGTGGATTAGTGAATGCTGTCCCAACAAATATGTCTCTGTAAGTAAAAAGAAAAGTGGATATTTTTATTATGTGCACATTTAGTAAAGTGTATTAATAGTGTTTTCCATGTTCTTAGTTGTTCAGTGGCTCAATTTTTGAAAGTGCTCCTCATCCCCCATCAGTTTTGCTGAAGTTAATGTACCACTGGTGTTGTCAAACTAATGTCCAAAATGTTATCCAATGGGTCAAAGTTGATAATATTTATGTAAAGAGTTTTTTCACTTTCATGCGTAGTATTTGTATTGCTGCAGTACACGAAAAACATGAGAAACTCGGAGGACCCCAGAAGAAAGTTGAGGTAAGGTATTAGAATGCCTGTTTTGTCACATTATTCAGTATTACTTGCAGATCCTCATTTAAACTTTTTATTTAGGTTGGGGTGATCAGCTTGGGAACTACATCTCAGGATGGTAACATGCGCCAGGTCAAAGTTGAGGTTTTAGGAGTTATGGATTCTGAAAGCAAACTGGTCAGATTAAAAGCCGTAGAACCTCTTCAGGTATTTACTATCATCTTCAATCTGAAGTTCTTATGGCATTAGCTAAATTTTGTAAGACAACCTTTGGTTGTGCCCTCAGGATGGAGAACGAAACTATAAGCGTCGCTTTCTTAAAATTTTGGAACCTCTGAGACACTGGGTTCATAAGGATAGTGTAATTGTGACAGATTTTACTGTAGATAAAGGCACTCTCTTAGGTATGGGCTTCAGTCAGGTTCACCAGTCAAACATTCCTGATCCTCCCAACCAAACAGCCAAGTTAAGCAACCAGAACATCATGGAGTACTTGCGAAGAATTGTACCTCGTATGTTCCAGGTATCGATTTTCCGACAAATTTGGTTAATTTATTCATTACTTCTTTACAGCTTTTTGAGTTTCTTTAATGGTTCAAATTTTTTCTTTATCTGTTCTCAGAGTACTTTATCATTACTGTCTCGGCAAATAATCCAACAGTTTCTGGATGAGCTGGTGTGGCGTGAGCGATGGGGTCCAGTGCCATCTCAAGCCTTTGATTCTCTAGTGTCTCATTTGGCTTCTGAAACAAAACTTGACACAGGTAGTCTTTTTGATGAGCTGGTTTACATTACATTCACCTTTTGCATATTGTTTAAATGGTTTTCTCCTGATAGGTGATAGCTTAGTATGTAAGCTTAATAAAATTGCTGCAAATCCATTCCGCGACTGGGCCTTCAAACATTGGAAGTATGATGGTTATGTCGCCCCTGAGCCTATTCTTGAACCTGTTTCTGGAGCTCAGCTTGTGTCTACTGTAAGTTACTTTGGTTCAAGGTCTTCATCAAGATTTACATTTCTTTATCTTATGGAAATTTAGGTGGTTTCAATGATTTGTCCTTTCTTCAGGTCAAAGATCGAGTGGCAGAGATGATGACCAGGAGGTCTCCATCTGAGGAAGAAGAATGTCAGCCTAGTATTGCTGTCACTAAGAAATTTGAATATAAGATTAGTGCAGAAATGGAGAATCAACTATTGGTGGCCATTCAGAAAATTGATCAAGGTTCAAGTTTAAGAAATGCTGTGAAGTCTTCAAAGGTACCACGGTTTCTTCTTCTAGAAAGAGCAACAGATGTACTGAAAAAAAAGGTGAATCCTGGAACGCCCTTCACAGATGATGAAGAAGCAGACATAAAAGAGCATCTAATGACTCTTCATGACTGGGGTTATCCCTTTGGCCGCTGGGATCTCAGATTGGTTGTGAAGCAGTACTTGGATGCCTGTGGACGGTCAGAACCAAGGTTCAAAGAGAATTTTCCTGGTGATATGTGGATTGAGAAATATTTGTACCGGCATCCAATTGTGGCTGAAAAATTGTGTCGAAACATTCCTTCTAGGGGTACCTTTGTTGATATGGAAGCTGTCAAACGATATATATTAAATCTTTCATTAGTTATTCCTACTGTCCAGCCTGAAAATGTCATGAATTTCATGGAAATAGGCCTGACTGGTGATCCACTCAAATCAATGGTCCTTGAGCTCAGAGATCTGAGATATCCAGTTGGAAAAAGGAAGGCAAAATCGTCTGCGGCTGTAATGATTGCTTGCACGGCTGCCGGTAAAGTCCTGCCTTCTTATATTATTTTTGAGGGCAAGCGCAATATCATGGGCACTGGGAAGTTTGCAGGAGAATACTATGGTTCTAAAACTGGTTGGTTTGATGAGACTGCCTTTCAATATTGGTTGGAATCTGTAGTTTTTCCATGGGCTGATAACCTACCAGGAAAGAAGGTTTTGATAGGGGATAACTTGGCCCAATTGTTCACGGTCAAGACCTTGGCTCACTGTGAAGAGAAAAAAATAACATTTGTAAGCATGCCTTGCAATGTTTCGAAAGTTCTGTCGCCACTAGATGTGGTCCTGTGTGAAAAACTGAAGACTCAATGGCGTACACAATGCCGACTATGGGCGTCTTCAAATAGTGACAAAATTATTACTCCTGAGGAATTTCCCACACGCATTTATGAGTTATTGCGCTCAACTTTAAAACAAGATATGCCGGAGCATCTGCGTACATCTTTTAAGCATGTTGGACTTTATCCTTTCAATACCAGGAGTGTTATGAACGCCTTAGAAAAGGGTGGCTTGCCACTAAATGATAATAGTCAGGTAGGTTTTTGTCAGCTTTGTACTCTATACCTAACATTAATTTAAATTTGTTTTGTATTGGTTTGGTTTGCCTAAAATTATCATGGTATTTAGGACAAAGGAAACAAAAAGAAGAAGCCCAGCACAGAATCAGATGATGTTTCAACTAAGAGGAAAACAACCATTGAATCCTCTGTGATTGAAGAGGTTGTAATAGATGACGATCATGAGAAGCAATTAAATCATGTTGGATCAGAATTGAAGAATAATACACAACTTACAAAACTGGAGACTTATTACTATGGCACTAAGAAACCTGTTAATTCAGAATTAGATTATAAAGTAGAAAACTTGAGCACCAGGGTATGTTTTCTTCTACCGCTCACAAGCTGAATCTCAGTTTGTAAATTCTTGTAGGCTTGTTTGATTTTGATTTTTTTCCATTACATTGTCTACAGTGTCCTTACTGTCAAACTCACATTGCTGACAATATCACTTTAATGAGGCACCTTATGGCGCATCCCGACTCTTCATACAGTGGTCAGGAGTGGCCTAGCATGTGCAGATACTGTACAACAACATTTTCAGATTCTGAAGAGCTGGAAAAACATATTACAGAGGTATGTCAATGCGGGTGTTGTGGTGGGACACTAGTCACCATTCTGTCGGTCAAAGTTCTTATGGCTTATGGGCTATCCTTCCTTATTGTGTGTTTATATTGGGTATACTTTTAATGATAACTTATGTGCTAGGCTACTGGTAACAGGTTTGATACTTTCATGGTTCTCTCATTTACAGCTGCATACAGGCATGTCATCGCCCAACAACTTCTGCCTCATATGTTCTGAAAAGATGGCAAGTCGAGAAGCCCTCATATTACACATGCAGAGTACACACCACAAGTTAGAACTACCTTATGTGTGTAATGTCTGCCTTTTCCGCAGCAGCGAACACTATAAGGTGGTGGAACACTTTTATGAAGTGAGTTTTCTTTTGGCTGGAACTTGTACATCTTCTTAAATAATCTTCCATTTAGTGGTTCTTATTTTTTTTATATATTTCATTTACTTCTAGACCCATGCAGGTGGAGAGAAAATCCAGTGTCCATACTGTTTGAAATGTGTGCCAATCATCAATATGGGAAAGAAATTGCCTTCAAATGTCTTCTTTTTCATGCATCATGTTAAAAATCACCAAGCAAGTAAGAGCTCTGTAAAGTGTGAAAAGTGTTCCTTGCGGTTTCTTCGTAAAGATGTACTGAAGGAGCATATGAATGCGGACCACTTCAGTCTTCATGATGATCCAGGTAAGTCAAATTCCTGTGTCTTCAACACAAGGCAAAAGTGTCATTCTTTGAATTAAAAATAATATGCTCTGATACTGATTATTAGTTCTCATTTAAAATTGAAAGTGATCATTTTTTTTCTTTTTGTGTTTGCAGATGTTGTGCCATATGACAATATTGATGCAAAGGATGTGATGATGCCATTACCTAAACAATCTGCAGTAAATAAGTTTTTCTCTTCCAAGAGTCAACTTAATATAACAATGAATGGCCTCTTGCCGTTTTTCCGTTGCATTGAATGCCTTGGTGATGTGCAGGAAGGAAACCACTTTGTGTAAGATTTTACTGTTTTATCAAGCAATTATTAGTGTAGAGTAAATAAATAATCTTTCTCTTTTTTTTTCCCAGCGACTGTTTATCATGTAGAAAGTGCTCTTATTCAACCTGCTGTGGTGTATCAATGAGGAAACATAATACACTGTTTCATTGTCAGAAGAAGTCATCCTCTTTTGGACTTCCTACAAGATTGCTTCTTCCTAAGATGTACTGCATGTGTGGATTTGGAACTTCAGATGGAAATATGCTGGGTTTGTATTTTTATTGATAAGATTGGTGTGTCACTTCATCCCAATTGCAATTTCACACAATCGGTTATATTTTACCTGACAGCTAACCATTTGGCAAGATGTATGAATAGTAGTGGCACGGCCTACACTTCAGAAAGCTGTGCCAAGGCAGCCACTGAAACTAGCCGCCAGTCTGCATCATTTCCTCCTCTTGTCAGCCTGGATGAGTCGCTTGCTGGTAAGTCTTTGTTGGTTACTTTTTGAACTTCTTGTATATATTTTTCCAGTACAGATGTGTAAACATAGTTAACTTGAAATTTTAGGTTCAGATCCAAGTGAGCAGTGGATGAAATCATTTTCAAGCAAGAAAGATACTGATGAAGGAAATCCTGGTCCTGGAAGTGCTTCTCAGAGAGGTGAGTTCCTACCTTCTTTGGATATTTTTGATGTTTTTTCACATGTTTCAAAAATTGACTAATCAAACCTGTATTTGAAACTTTACTACAGACCCACAAAGTATGCTGAATGTTCTGGGTCTTGTTAGAAACAATGGCATAGGAGAATGTGCTGAAAAATTATCATCTCCAGCTGAAATTGAGGATGAATCCAGTAGAGACCGACCCTCAAGCAGGGTAAGTATTGATGGTTGGGTTGCCTATCATTTGCATCTGCATCATTTTGATTGTAATCATTTTTCTGTCCAACCACAGGCCAGCACCAGTAGCACCAGTTCCAATAAGAAAAGAAAGCGCACTGGGCAAGACATAGAACTTGCATTGAGTGACACAAGAAAAAAGCCATGTTTGACTGAACCGCCACAGGCAAATAAATCTTCAGTGACAGAAAGTTTGTGAATCCGATCATTGTGTGTTTGTTCCAAATGCATGTTTTCCACACTGTTTGGAATGGCATGATACACCATATTATTGCATTTCACATTTTTTAAGTATATTGAAGATATCAGAGAAGACTGTAAAAACCTTGCTGAAGCCTTTTATATCAAATCTGTGATATGTTTTTTTTATGAATGGGCCCTTGCAGTAAATGAATTTTACTTCATCATCCCAATCACAATATATTTCCTTATTCAAATTTTCCTTCACCTTGCGCCTTAGTGTACTGAAATGTTGACAAGGAGATTTTTCTTACGGTTTGCAAATTGACCCAATTGTACTAGCATAATGTGATAGTGACTCAACAGTATTACAGGTTTCAATTATCAACTGCAGTTCTGGAACAGCTCATATAATCTCCGTTAGCATAGAGATAATTGAAATCTCAGGGAACTCATTGCAGCCTGTAAACTCAGGCCATAAGGTTCTTTACATCTCTTTTCATCCAGCAATTGAGTGCGAATAATTGGTGTGGTATTCTCCTCTGGACAAAGAGGTCAAAAGTGTATTTTCTTGATCTGTTAATCTGTAATGTTTGACTGTTACCGTTTTCCTTAAATGTCTGTAGTGCTTCATTGTTTGGCAGCCAGGTTCTTCTCACTGTCTGAAAGATGAAGCTTCTAGTCATGTTGCTGACAGAAAACACTGTTGAGGCAGACGATTATGGAAGCTTCAGGGAGGGAGGGGATGGGGGGTAGCATGTTCGTAAGTGTTTCTGGGTACTTGTTCTTCAGGGTCCAAAATGTAAAATTAAGGAATGTCACCAATTCCTTGCCAATTTTCTTTACCATGTACATAAAGTTTTTGTTGTGTGTACTGTGAGTGAAGGCACGACTGCTGTGATTGTCCTTGTCACTCACTATTTCAGTTTCCTCTTTGTAAAAGTTTGAACACTGACTTGTTGAAGTCCAGATAGATATGTGCAGATGTAAGTGTTTTCTGGGTTTTATGTGTTTGTACAAGAATATTTTTTTAATGTCTGTTGGGGAATGCCCGTTTTAGTGGCAAATGCTGACCCATGCGATTCCATTAAAATCAAAGGCTCTTAAACATCAATCGTTTATTTTATCCCCCCCACCCCTCCTCCCTCCTCTAACACACTCCTAGACACACGGCAGGGAACGTAAAGGCTGACGCGTTGGGAGAAGTTACTCTGCGCCGGCTCTTCCCCATGATCGTAAGAAATTTCCCAGCGGCAGCGAAAGCCAGAACGTTCCCGGGGAGGCCCTGCAGTTGGCTTGGCTCGTCACGGCCCGGGCGGCCCGGGCAGATTCAAACGATTCAAACACGAGCCGCGGCAGGCACGCAGCCCCTTCTCCTGGCCGTAGCTCATAAACGGTAGACTTTAGATGGGGGGGGGGGGGTAAGCGAGGCGTTTCTAGGAGAAAATCAAGGCTATCCGACGGTGTGCGAATCATCAATACACTCGCAAAATTATTAATACGTTCATGAGAGGTACAATCAATCTTTTAAAAAATAGTAGGAACCAGGACCTTTTACCTCCCCTGCACACACCACCAACACACGCACGACCGCTACGCCTACAGATGCTCACCTCTGTGCGAGTGCGCGGGTTGCAGAATGGTCGTAGTAAAACCCCCCGATTAAGATGATTGCAATAGACACGGGGGGGCTTTGAAGTAGAACCGGTGCGCTTCGAGTAGCGACCATCGAACCATAAGGACTCCTCCCTGGCCTGCACCGTCTGCAGCCACCCCCCCCCCCCCCTCCCCGCGCCCGGTTTCGGTCCTCCTCGGTCCCCCCCCCCCCCCCCCCCTCACCTCCGCGGCAACTGTCTACTGTCTGCTACCATGTGACGAAAGCAAAGAAGGACCAGAAAGGCCAGCCCGGGCGTGACCATGCGACGCAGGAGCTCACCGCCAGCGCCACTGTAGAACGTTCGCCGTGCTGCCGGGGGTGGTGCGGGCAAGAGAGTATGGCAAGGGGGGTGGTGGTTATGGTGTGGGGGGAGGAGGGGGCGGCCGCCTCGGGATCGGCGCGGCAGCGCGCGGGAGTCGGCGACGTGTTAGGTTAGAGTACTGACTCTGGTTATCATCCAACATTTCTTGGGAAAGCGCGTTCGTTTTCGCACGCGTAGCCGAGGCATATGGGTGGATATTTCAAATAAATTTTGACATGCACAAGTAAAACAACTGAAGCTTTATCCAGTTTATTAGAATCGCTTTGCGCGTATTACTGGCTGCGATCAGATTCCTACCCGACACACTCATTACTCCCACTCCTCTGCCAATACGCCGTATACATCTCACGTTTGGGAAGCGACCGAAAGCCCAATAAGTAAGGAATACTTTAAACACATTGCCACACGTATAGGTGCACTTGGAATACACAATTTTGACATAAATTCAGTCATAAGCACTCCGGCGGTGACTGTGTCGTCTGCTTCCTCCTGCTGCAGCTGCGCAGCCGACCAGCGCGCGCGGTCCCCGCACTCCTCGGCCCTCACCCCCCCTGGCCCTGAGCTCCTGCACCGCATGGTCACGCGAGAGACCCTCAATTTTTGGCAGAATGTTTTCAAATGTATCAATTTAGAAACCTTAATGGGTATGGATAAACGTCAAGATGGATTCATTAGCTTTAATTTCGTCCCACTTTTACTTCGAATGGTGATTGCATCGCTTAACAGTACGAGTAAAACGGAACCCCTGCAAAATCACGGGCGCCCGCCTTGCTGGTCCTTCTTTGCTTTCGTCACATGCTGCTACTGCCGTTGCCGCACCACTCTTTCGCGCGCAATGTCAACGCTGCAAAAACTTGGCTTTTGCCGTAGCGGCGGCTGGTTTTAAATGCTCTGAAGACCATACGTATTTTATTTTGGCACGTTCTCCCAAAACGGCAAGAGAGAGCACATTCAACGCTTGATGGTTCTCGTTATTGCAAAGCAGCCTGAGTCTGAGGCATTCTACAGCCAGGGCCCGCTCTGCGTGTGAAGATTTGATTGTTAACTTTTTAATTTGATGCACATGTGATGAGGTCAAAATGGTTGAGGGTCCAGGCTGTAAAATAAACGGAGAACAGATGAGGAAAAAAGTTTCCGGCAAAGTTATTGTTGATGTTAAGCTACGATGTAGCAAGAAGGTGTGTCTGACTGGCACATTGCTCTTATTTCTCTTGCATACTTTGAGTTCAAAGTGTTTTGGTTTCATTAATATTTTTGTTTTTTGTCAGGCTGGTAAAGAACCAGAGTTTCGTGCTCTCTGTGGATTCACTGTCACAGGGGTTCGCACTATTGGCAAAGAGCTTTTTATTTTCTTAGCTCAATCCCCAATTTGTGTGCGCATTCATTTTCTTATGGACGGCTCTGTAAGGTATGGGGAGACCAACCATGGAAAAAATGAGAAGTCAGATCCAACCATTGAAATTGTCTTCACAAACGAAAAGCTTACTATTTTCAAGAGTTCAGTGGAGTTGAGGTACCATTTCTTCAGCGCTCTGATACATGACAGGTGTTGTGTTGGGAACTATATTATTCTTTTCTATTTTTTTTTAAATATCACAGACCTACAGCAGAAAGCATTGAGCACTGTGACTTTCTAGCTGATCTTGATATATGTTCGCCCGTTTTCAATTTCAAAAGAGCACAGACAAAGATTGAGGAGAAGACGTCTGAGCTTATATGTGATGTTATAATGGACCAAAGTATCCTTCCAGGTGTTGGCAATATAATAAAAAATGAGGTCTTCCACGCTATTATAATATTCTAAGTCTATATAACTATGACATTGGGAACAGGAAATGATTCATGGTTTTGTTTTCAGGGGCTCTTTAAAAGTGGTATAAACCCCAACACACTTGTCGAAGATCTTTCTTCAAATCTCATAGCTTGTCTTGTACACAGGCTCAGAGACTTCACCGCTATATTTTACATGGTTATTCTGATTATGCCAAAAGTAGAGAGATTATTTCTCAAGGTTGGAAGTTGTTTCTTATAATTCTTTTCCTCCTCTATTTGTAGTGCCGGAAAAACAATAAACCACTTAAAAATCATCTCTCTATTTATGAAAAGTCAGTTTGCTCACAGTGTGGCAAACAAGTTACCATTTGCAAACCAGGCACTTTGGGACGACTTACGTTCTTCTGCAGTAATTGTCAAATAAACTCAAACTCTAGTGCAGATATGTCTCTTCCAAAGAAGAATTCTTTGCTAGGATTTCTAAAATTGTCAGCAGAACCTAGAATGGGAATGCAACGCTGGGAGTGTCCACATTGTACATTCATCAACAGCAAACCCTCTCGCACATGTGAGATGTGCTTCTCTATTGCTGAAACCAAGTTTGTGCTCTTTTCTTGTAACCTTATAGTAATTGGTTTTCGTTCGAAGTGACTAATGAATGATATCTCTGTGCTCTGCAGGAAACGCAAACTGTCAGATGTTGACCCGCAACCTGGTATCCCAACAAAAGTTGCAAAGTCTGAAGCACAGTCTAGTAACTTCAGTTCAAATGGTAATGTCAACAAAGTTTACCCCCCCCCCCCCCCCCCCCCCGAAATTCCGTCTTTTCTAACTTTGTGATACTGTTTCAGAAACCAGTGCTAATAATGCAACTAAGTTGTGCGCTACTCATCGTAAGCCATGTTCTACCAGAACAGTTATCCGCTCAGGAGAAAACAAGGGTCGTCTTTTTTACTGTTGCAGTTTACGAGGAAACAAACAATGCAAGTTTTTTGAGGTATGCTTGAGGTTTTTGTAAACCTATTTTTACCTTGAGTTTTAAATCAGTACAAATTTTGCCACAGTCTCTCTTTAATTTCAGTGGGCAGACCTCCATCACCCCATGTGTGAGCATAATAAGCGGACAATAGTGCGTAGGGTACTAAAACAAAATTGTAACAATGGGAAGGAATTTTATTGTTGCCCACTCTCAAAAAGCGAACAATGCAGTTTTTTCCAGTGGGTAGAAAAATAAATATTGTACCATTGTTTGAAAAATTAAAATTATGCAGATATTCTGTTAAGTAATTGAATGAGTGAGGAAATAGAACTTGACAATGTGAATAAAAATGCTTGTATTTTGTGCAAGCTCTTTAATTTTTAAGAAAAATAAATTCACCATGATAAAATATTGTCTTAACCAAGCATACAGGTTTCATGTAGAACATAGTAACCATATGGTTTGAAGGTGAATAACATGCTGACATCAGAAATTCATTTAACAGGCTAGCAGAGCCTGAAGGTCACAGTATATTATTTTACCCCCATAAACATTCTGGGTGTAAAAGACAAAAAGAAGAGTTTTTAAAATGCGTTGAGATGTAACACAGGAGTCACTGTAGTTAGTAAATGCCAAAGGGCCATAATTCATATGCCAGCTCAGTCATCATTGGCAAGATACAATTAAAAATAAAATTTGAATGGCTTTGCATGGAACCACAGACATACTATGTATGCTTGTTAGGGGAATAAAGTATATTCCATGACCTCCTACGTATATGTGACAAACAATTGAGTGATGACCCAGCTCCAAGTCCAGTTCATCACAGTTCCACAAAACCCCTTTTCCCAAAGGAAACTATTTCAGAGGCACATTAATAATTACCCACAGTGAAGCATCGTAACCACAAATTATCAATATGAAGTACCGTATCTTAAGCTGAACTAGAGGGAAGAACGAGGAAAATGACTATCCAATGCAGACATAAATTTCACAGTTTTCTGAATACATATAATCAAAACAGTTATCAGAAAACATATGGTAACACCAGCGTAGGTCATTTCTCAAGCTGCAATGAACGAGGTAAACTTTTAAATTCATTTAACATGTCCTATGTGTGACTAATCAAGACAACACCAATAATTACATTTAATCAAAATATTAAATAATATTCTTTACTCTGCTGATGCAGCAGGCTCACTGCTCCCTTTCCATGTATAATACATTTCAATAGGCTTATTTACTCTCCAGTATTTGTCTACTATTTGATACAGAGTTTCATTACCATTGAGCATAAGAAATTGCCCAGGGGCTCCTGGATTTGGAGATACAAATATACAGAAGGTAAGCTGATCAGGTGCCTCGGGATCTGGATCCAAAGCAAGACGCACAGCCAGGTACTTGATTAAGTGATCAACTGGAAAAAAAGAAAAGCAATAGTTAGAAAAGGGAGTAATCATTAGCACAACCACAAATAGAAAGATTATCCAAAGACTTGATGAACAATTGTCAAAATAGAATAGTTTTCAAAAATCTTACTTGTAGCATTTGAAGTTGTTTTCAGGAATCTAACAGTTTCCTCGTCCTTGGGAAGTTTCATAACAGTACCATCTGTCATATCTTCAGGATGAGGCTTAAATACCAGTTCAACCTCATCTAGCGATTCTGGTTCTCCCTCTGTTGCAGTTTCATGTCCTCCAGATGCCTCTACGCTTGACCCCGCAGAGTCATTGTCATTCTCATTGATAGCCAGCTTTGGCCGCTTCGCAGGCTTCATGTGACTTGACCCAGGAGTTGGCGATGGTGGAGGATGAGGACTTGGCGCTTGTGCAGAACTCTGTGATGAAGCTTGCGTATGAGGTTGGGATTGGGACTGAGATTGCGGTGGAAGTTGGGGCTGAGATTGGGGTTGGGATCCAGTTTGGGACTGGGACTGGGACTGGGACTGGGACTGAGATTGGGACTGGGGCTGGGAAGGAGTTTGGAATGATGCTTGAGGGTCCGTATTCTGAGCAGGTGCACTAGGAGTAGGCGTGGTTGGAGCACTCGGATTGGGAGTATTAGCTGTTGTCTCATTTTCAGTGAGCAATTTTTTATTACTCCTCTGTTGCCGGTGCTGCGATTGCAGCTTAATTCCCTCAGTAATGGAATTAAGAAAAGCTGCTTGGCTCGAACTCTTCTGCAACTTCTCCAGGACCCTCTCCTGGTGAGCCTCATATTCGTCCCGACATGGGTACAGCTTGGATATTAAGAGATCAAAATTGGGGTCCGGCCGCAATGATCTCTTGGACACTAGCTTTTTTCGACAGGTGGGGCATTCCTTGTTGCCAGAACGTAGAGCTGTTACAATACAATCTGAGCAGAACCTATGCAAACACTCCTTAGTCGTCATGGTCTTTTTCAGCATATCCAGGCATATCGGGCACATGAGCTCACTGTGCAAACTCCGAGGCGACACTGCGATTTCAGTATTGTCAGTTATTGCTTCTTGCGGAGTCCTATGAAGCTCGTACAATGACAATTCCCATGTTTTGTTTAGACCAATCTGATCAGCCGACGCCATTTTCAGGTTGCGGACACTAATCCAGTGCAGGACCTCTGAGAAAGTTGTAGCTTAAAGGAACCGCATTGAGTTCCGAATACTGGCAAATCTAACTCCTGCCAATCTGCCAGCTTAAGCCACCATTTTTTCGTTCAAATAAACGAAGACGGAAGAAAATTCATTCTACAAATTCACGTCAAACAACCCTGTTGTCCGCTGCCAGCCACAACACGAAGTACGTTCGTGTGGGCACGCTACCGTCCAGGGAGGTCACAGCGGGGGAAGGCGCGTGCTGAGCTTCGCCTCGCGAGGGTTTCTGCTCGGGCGGCTTCCGGTAACCTCAGGAAAACACCGTTCCCACGTTTCCGTTTAGCTTCCATGAAAGTTTCATGTAGTCGCCATCTTTGCGTTAGGCAGGCATCGTTACGTTCAGAAAACTTATTTTGTCTCTGACCAACTTAGGCTGTACAATTGGCTTCCCATTCTGAATCCTCGCCCTTTCACGCCCGTCCTTCCAATCTTTTCCGTTCTTCCGAGCATTGGTGAAGATGGGAGAGGACAGTAAAGGTAAGAAATCGCCGCATTAGCCGGCGCAGGCTCCGGTGGAGTTTGTTCCTTTGGTGTATACTTATCTTAGTTTTAATTGAGCTTCTAAGTGAACGTCGTATGTTTGAGAACCTTAATTTCTTTTGAAATTTTTTACTAATTTTAATATAACACGATTGTTTTTAATGCGGCTGTGACCATTGTGTTGATGTCTCCGTATCATTACTGTGACTGTTGTCATATTGACGGCGGTTCATGTTTTCTTTCACCGCACGTGATTTATTGCTTTCGCAGTGCGTTGTTTTGTTAATTTAGAGTCGCCCGTGGGTGTGTGTTGGATTATGCGGGAGTTCAGTTGATATCCGTCCGGGTAAACCGCTCTTCTAGTATTGATTTGGTGTTTTGTTACACTTGTTATCCATGTAGCACCCTCCGGCATCATTGCTTTTCATCTTACTTTACCAGTTTTCGAAGCTTTTTGTTGTATGTATGGTAGTAATCAGCCCCTCCTTTCAGATCGTGACCGAGATCGTGATAAGGAAAGAGACAGGGATAAGGATAGGAGAAGACGTTCCCGCTCTCGGGATCATAAAAAGAGGTCTCGGAGCAGGGAGCGCAGTCGCGACAAGAGGAAAAGAAGTCGATCGGGGTAAGACGAATCTCATTGTTATTTTTCACCATTTGTTGATGGAGTCTGTTTTGCATTAACCTTGTGGTCTTTCTTAAGGTCTCCAAAGAAAGATAAGAGATCCAGAAGACGGAAGGTTTCCATGTACTGGGATGTTCCACCACCAGGTTTTGAGCACATAACACCCATGCAGTACAAGGCTATGCAAGGTAATGAGAAAAATCTATATTTGGTTTGTTTTCTATTTTGAAACTTGTATGCATATTAATATTATGGCGTCTTCTAATTTCAAGCTGCTGGTCAAATTCCTGCAAACCTCGTTACTGAAACTCCTCAGGCAGCAGTTCCAGTGGTAGGGTCCACCATCACAAGACAAGCCCGACGATTATATGTCGGCAATATACCTTTTGGTGTCACTGAGGTAAGCATTGTCTTGGATGTGTTTGTAATTGAATTCAGCTTGAGCTCTGAGCCTAATCAAAATACATTTATTAAAACTTCAGGAAGAGATGATGGAGTTCTTCAACCAGCAAATGCATCTCTCAGGCTTGGCTCAAGCTGCTGGCAATCCTGTTCTGGCTTGTCAAATCAATTTGGACAAAAATTTTGCTTTTCTAGAGGTGAGCATATGTCAAGCGACAGTCTTTCTATCACCCTCTCATATTTCTATGCCTTCTCTCTTTAATACCACGCAATTGTTGTGTTCTTGTGTTTAGTTCCGGTCCATTGATGAAACCACTCAGGCCATGGCCTTTGATGGAATAAACTTCAAAGGCCAAAGCTTGAAGATCCGCAGACCTCATGATTATCAGCCGATGCCTGGCATGTCGGAGAACCCATCAGTGACTGTTCCAGGTACATATTGTATTTCACTCAAACAAAGTACAATTGTTTTAAGTTTATTTATTTCATTCTCATTTTTGTAAGCAGCTGGAGTTATCAGCACCGTGGTTCCTGATTCTCCTCACAAGATATTCATTGGAGGTCTTCCCAACTACCTTAATGAGGATCAGGTAAGTAAAGGGTGTTGCGTCTGAGTATAGGATGTATAATTCAAGAAATCGGGCACAGTTGATATTTGAAAGCACGTAGAAAGTGCATTTCAATTTGTACAGGTACATGGCTACAGTTTTGAGGTTCTTTTGTGCAGCTTCAACCCTTTTAAACACACTGCTCTGGAAGACAAGACAATATCCTCATGTATGTTCCTGCAGGGTCAACATCACCCAGGCTAAAATGTCAACAGTTTCCTTGTTGGATCGAACTTGATAAATGTGAATGTAACAGATATCATTTTAAGAAGCATTTTTCAGCTAAATTAAGTGACACTCCTTATCAGTTATATAAATTACTCAGGTTTTCAGAAAAGGGAAATTTGCATTTTGCAGCAGGAAATCACAAACTAGGTTCACCAGAGGAGAGTGCGCACCGAATTCTGTGTTCTCTTGCAGCAACCTGGTGTGAGCTATTTGTGTACAAGGCCTCTGAACTATCAGGAAGTTGTTGATTTTGCTTAATCCCCTAGAAGAGTCCTATTTGTAAGTAGGATATTCATTTGTATCATCCAGTGTTATATAGCTTTGTCAGGATCACATAACTCATTTTACCTTAATGCTATGGCCTCTCAGAATATTTGAAGGCAGAGACTTTCTCATCTCATCGCATATCTGTCTATGATTTTCTTTTTCTCTTTCAACAAGTTTTTTATATTCCTCTTATTGGCAATGATGTATTGTACTACATACCAAAGGCATTTCATTCAATAGATGGCCATCGTTTTTCCTTAAGTAGGCCTTATACACAATAGCTGACATATAGCTATCATTAGTTTCTGTAAAGACAGTTTGAAGACGCAAAGAACCAAAACTTATCCGTGCCTCTGCTTTCTTCCCCCGTTCTGTCTTAGCTAAGGTATCGTGGGTAAGAAACGTCAAAAGACAGAATGAACAACTGCTGCCTAAGCTTTCTAAGGCTGGCCATCAATTGTATGTGTGGGTCGGCTGTGTCCGGCCAGATGAAAGGCAAGTTGCAATTTGTGTTTTTAAAATTATAACAATTTTACAGCCCAATGTGGATATTGGTACATCAAATTGGTACGTAATTGTTTCAGTGGAAGTTTTTTGGGCCAAGTAAAAACATAACTGGGAGGAAGAAAAGCACCTTTATTTTTTTATGCAGAACATGATGTGTGCAACTTTGTCTTTTGATTGTTTATTCCCCTTCATATTTATTATTATTCAATGGCAGAGAGTTTAGACTCCACAAGGTTCTGTTATTATTTATTTTATCTTAGTTTTTGGTATGCCAACAAAAAAGCTATGATGCCAAAATGGTTTTGGCAGTTGAATTGATTCTGTAGCCTTAATTATCTTACACCTCTGTACTATAAAAAAATCTTCTGAGAGGGCCAGCATGGTCCAGGTAGGTGCTATTTTATGCGACCCCTCCACATGCTTTAGTGAACTTCTAATATCATGTAACCCCCTCTCAAATCACCTGTTAGAAGTCTATTTTCGTGTCTCAGCTTATTAATGTGCATTTAGCATTTCATTGAGTTTTTATGCTTTGTTTATTGAGCACTGTCTATTGAGGATATTGAGTGTGAGGAAATTATGATCACCAGTGCTTTGGAATAAAAGAAAAAGACTGTCAAGTGGAATTAACGAAAATGAAGATGTTGTATGTTCCGTTGTTCTTAAAGTACTTTCATTCATGAGCCTTTTAATTTAAAGCACGTTTTCCTGTTCAATTGATCAAGTCCTTGTTGGATTTACATATGTATACATATTGGCAAACTCATGACACAGTTGCTATCAAGTTGTGCCACATAGAAGTCTTCACTGTGTCTTCAATAGGCTTAGAGTATTTTACTGTAACCTTTGTGAGTGACACAACTATTCATAGATATTTTCCTCCCAATTTGTAGGTCAAGGAGCTTTTGATGTCATTTGGTCAGCTTCGAGCGTTCAATTTGGTGAAGGACTCTGCCACTGGCCTCAGCAAGGGTTATGCCTTCTGTGAATATTTTGATGTTTCCATGACTGATCAGGTAAGGCTTTTAAGCTCCTTTTAATTTCCCCTGTTAGGTTTTAACCTCCAAACTATGTTCGCTAATTATGTCTTGCTCTAAATTTTCAAGGCTATTGCTGGCCTTCATGGGATGCAGTTAGGAGACAAAAAGCTCATTGTTCAACGTGCCAGTGTTGGAGCTAAAAACGCCCAAATTGGTCAGCAAGCACCTGTTCAAATTCAAGTACCAGGTCTCACCATGGTTGGTGCTGCTGGACCGGCTACTGAGGTATGTCGTAGATCAGTCAAAATAAATTCGCTCGCCTACCAGGCACACTTCAGTTTTGACAGTAATTTTTTCTTGCTTGTATTTGCCATTAATGCCTTTATTTGTGTGTCCCCAGGTTCTTTGCCTGCTGAATATGGTGACGCCTGATGAACTCAGGGATGAAGAAGAGTATGAAGACATTCTTGAAGATATTAGGGAAGAATGTAGCAAGTACGGTGTGGTGCGATCGTTGGAAATTCCAAGACCTATAGAAGGTGTTGATGTTCCCGGGTGTGGTAAAGTGAGTATCTCAAATCAGTTATTTCTGTCTTCTGTGATGTTGACCCTTTCCTTGTTTTACTGACATCATTTGTATAATTTTTCCCCGCAGGTTTTTGTTGAATTTAATTCAATTGTGGACTGCCAAAAAGCCCAGCAAAGCCTCACAGGAAGGAAGTTCAACAACAGAGTTGTTGTTACATCTTACTTTGACCCAGATAAATACCATCGTCGAGAATTTTAATATGTGCAGGATTATCTGTTCTTCAAATGTATTTTAGACTAAACATGGTCATGAAATCTATCGCACTCTCTTTAAAAGAAGTGTGCAATTAATTGTTAGAATCCATAAACTAGCGTTGGTGGATATGTCCATTAATCCATTTCATGGTTCAATAATTTGTCCTAGATTTGTGATAAAGTTACAACTTTTGTGCCCGTGTTAAACTGTTATGGACTTATAAATTTTGACATGATTCTGAAGAAATTGGCTTTTTTTCTTGTTTTTTTTTTTAAAGTAATCACTGGCAAGATGGTTCAGCTACATTTAATTTCATCAGACATACATAGTCACTGGCTTAGACTTGCATTCGCCATTGTTTTAGAAGCACCCAATTTCTTGTCCATCTGTGTGCGTGTGTGTTTTACCTCCCTGTCCCATTTAGTGTGTTTAATTTAGCAGTATGCTTGGGACACTTGTTAAGTCCAGAAATAAATCAATCTTAACAGAATTGTTGATAGTCTTTCTTGATCGCTACCGGACCCCAATCACTCCATCAAATTTTGCCCACAATGTCCATAACACATAGAAGTGAGTTTCCCTTTATGTGTTGGTTAAAGGCAACCTAACCCTAGGACCTAGGCTCTTATTCTGAAAATAGGGAAATGCCCACCATGCCCTGGATGAAGTTATGTAACATTGCCCAGAGGTTGCAGGGGAACGACTTCTCCCTGGGGTCTATCCTGCCACTGTTGAGTCATGTCCGACACACGGAAAATAAGAAACTTTAGCATAACCCAAAGCTGCTTGGGTAGTGCTACAAAATCCGTGGGCAAAGTTGGAACAAAGACAACCCAGCATCCCCAACATATACGATGGCAATGGCTACTCCTAGAACACCATAATTTGGAAACCATCCATTCATATTATCTAATTTCCTTTGTCTATTGTGGAGTCCACTGATCATTGGTAATAAAAACAATACACTCTCATGAGTTATAGAAATTTATTTCACAAATTGAAAACATCCTTCTCTATGCTTACGCTAAAATGAGTTCCACAGCAGGCATTACTTTCTTTATACAATTAAAGGACAGCAACCCAACACAATGCTGAAGTAAAATTCACATTTATTTCTGGAGATCTGGCCGCCTTGGTTGGAGGATTTACTTCCACAGTTTCTTGATAGACATATTCTTTTCTGAATCCTTCTGCATGACCTTTGCAACTGCCATTTCAAAGTCTTCTTGAGTGACATGGACACGCCTTTCTCTCAATGCATACATACCTGCCTCAGTACAAACACCCTGTAAATCAAATTTGGTATCAGATAATTTTTTGCCCATATGGACGTTAAAAGATGTAATGCAGGTCATTTATGTAAAGGAGTGACAATACCTTCACTTCGGCTCCAGAGGCACCAGGCATGAGCTCAGCAATCTTGCGCAGATTAATCCCTCTGGTCAGGTTCATCTTCCTTGAGTGAATGCGCAGAATGTCCAGACGGGCTTCTTCATTTGGTGGCGGGAACTCAATTTTGCGGTCAATGCGGCCAGGTCGCAAAAGAGCTTGATCAAGGATGTCAATACGATTCGTGGCCATAATTACCTGAATAGGCATAGAATTGCTTTGTTACTAAACCAGTTAGGCAAGGGGTAAGGTGTACACCACAGTTCATGAGATATTGGAGCTTTCGAGGACAGGTGTATCATCTACCTTAATGTTCTTTGTGGCCTCAAATCCATCCAATTGATTCAAAAGTTCAAGCATAGTCCGCTGAACTTCCGAGTCACCACCACTACCCGATTCAATACGAGACGATCCAATAGAATCAATTTCATCCATGAAGATAATTGAGGGTGCATGTTCTCTGCAGAGTATAAAGGAGGAAGCATTTATAGATACGTACACAACCATGAGACATAGGTAACAGTTGAACTAGAATTTACATATCACCTTGCCATTACGAAGAGCTCTCGAACCATTCTCGAACCTTCACCAATGAATTTCTGGACAAGTTCAGAACCAGACACTCGGATAAAAGTGCACTCAGTATGATGTGCAACCGCTCTGGCCAGGAGGGTCTTGCCTAAAACATAGAACTTTGAAGATGAAATACCTCAAAATGACCTACAAAGATATCTGACAAATTTCAGCAGGACCCAGGCTTGCCAGATAAGACAAAGTAAAATAATCAAATTACCTGTCCCTGGTGGACCATACAACAGAACACCTTTGGGTTGAGCAATACCAAGAGCATCAAAAAGCTCAGGATGCTTGACTGGCAGTTCAATCACTTCCTTGATTTCTTTAATTTGCTTATCCAAACCACCAACCATCTCGTATGTGGAGTCTGGGACTTTCTCAACCATCATCAAGGAAACCAAGGGGTCAACCTAGGGCAGAAAAATCGGCAATATGATACCACATACAAAAATAATTTCTTTTTAAAGTAATTTCTTTTACTTTCACGATACCTTGTTGGGAAGAATCTTGTGAAGTGTGTAGCTCTCATTACGCAACGCAACTCTTGAATTGGGAGTTACATCGTTAATGTCTATGTTCTTGTCCAAATCCACAACAAACTTTCCTTCCGGATGAACTTTGACAAGTACTTTCTTCTTGTCCATAGGTTTTACAACTTCACCCACATAAGAGCCCTGCTCCTGGAGAAGTTGCAGTTCCTCTCGGAGCATACGCACTGAATGCAAAGGATTGGATGAAACCAAAGTTGAAAAAGAACTAAACCATACAAGAATTACCAAGGCGAAATCAATACCTTTGGCGTTAAGCTCGTTTCGCTGCGCCTGTAGACGCCGAAGGTTTTGGCTTTTATCAGCAACAATGAGTTGCAGCTCCTCAATTTTGGTCACATAGTAGGGACGAAAACCCTCTCCTCGAGAGGGTCTATCATCTACTTCCATCTGGTTCAAAACAAGAGAAACAAAATTAAATTCCATACAATGTCCTGCAGGAGTGAATGAAAAGAAAATACAACACTAGGATAACAATGAGTGGCACAGTGGGATTCAATGCAGAATATGACAACTGGCGAGGTTAAGACCAAAGGACAATGCAAATGAGTCGAACGCACAAAATTTAACGAGACTAATTCAATGGCTCGATTGTCATTCAATTTCATTCACGACTAGATAAAGTAGAATATACTAGCAACAGCCTTTTCATTCAAATTTTTACACCGCTGGCCTGTTAGGTTAAGAACACCTCGACCGCTATCTCGCATATTCCCGATAGGGTCCAAGGCTACTACATAGCAAACGTATCGCACGAACGTAAAGCCTCCCAATTGACAAAACGATCAAACTAACATCCAAGAAACGAGTAAATGTACACGAATTACCTCAAAATTCGTCAGTGTCATGACGAAGCCCGTCTGTCAGTAGTCTGCCAGTCAGGATCCAACACCGCCACCGAGAAAATAACACATCCAAGCTTTCGGCCCACCGCCCACCGAGACTGGAAACAGCCTCTCCTCCGTTGAGAGGCGAAGTGAAACGGGAGGGCAATTTGAATTCGCCGGATATGACTGCACCTCACGCAATGAAACTTGTCATTAAAAAAAGAAGTGAAGCTGGGAGTAAGGGGTGAATTTGTTTCTCAATATACTCCAGTAAAAATAATATTTAATAGAAAATCACAGTACACTATCATAAAATAACTAGAAAAAAGAAAGTAACATGTGTGTGCTAGAAATCAAGTATAGTATCTAAATTATCATCAGTTATGTGAAACGGATTTTTTGGAACAGAGGTAGCCTGGCACACTTTTTCACCTCTCAGAATTAATTTTTCTTGAGGTTTCTGCTCTAACATATCACTCTTATTAAAGTTTGACACAACTTGTTGCTTTCCAAGATCATAATGAAGCTCTTCATGTGCATTGGAGGGAACAATCTCCTCCTCTGGTACCAGAAACTGAGACCACCTAGAGCTGTTTCTTTGAATTCCTGCAGTGGAGGATTTTGAAGGTAATCTTTCTTTTTCTTTCTTCCAGTTTTTTGAATCTTCCATACAATCATATGCTGTTGAGGTTACAAATTTAGATTCCGTTTCAGCTTTGGATTGGTATTTGTTACAACTCCCTGTATACTCTGGAATATAAAGATACAACTCAGATAAATGGTGTTAAGAGACAGGGCATCGTGACACTTGTCTTTACCTTCATCAACACAGGACTTAGAATGACTACGTTTGCGTTTTTTCCCCCTTGACCCTTGTGCATCAAAAGATTCTGGATTGCTGCTCTCACAGTCATTACCATAGTTCAGTCCCTCATTTCCCAGATATTCACTCCATTTGCTAGATTTCTCTTCCTGCTTAACATTACCTGAAAATAAGGAGAAAAAATATTTGAGATCTTTACATTACAAATTTATATTTACTATATTTAAACTTCCTACCTCCCATCAGCATATGGGAATCTTCCCCATCTTCCTGTCTTAATCCTGTAAAATCCTGATCACAGCTGTTTTCAGTCACTTTCTCTTCGAGATATTCACTCCACTTGCTTGCTTTCTGTCCAACAGCAGGAACTGCACAGGAAAAATGTACATTAGAACTTTCTCAAAAGAAAATTATAACACAAGAGTGCTCATAACACAAGAGTGCTCACCGAAATCATTAGCTGGAGACACCTCACATTCGTAGTGTTCTTGACTTCGCTCACTAGGTTCATCTGACAAAAGTCCTTGTTGCATGTTCAAATCCTGCACATACTGACGGCAATCCTTCCCACTCCCTTTGGCATATACCTTTTAATAGAATATATGAAAGCCTTAGAAAATAGGACTAAGAGGCCCACCAATATGATTTGAACTAACCTTTAAAAGTGACTGTTTTTCATTGCAAACTTTGCATTGCCATTTAGGTACTTTTTTAACTATTTGAACCTGGAAATCACAGTGGGGAAGGTGATAGTACACAAAAAGTCCGAGGACATTGCATAGTACAGGTTACGAAATGTTTCCTGCTAACAAACTGCCACGAACCTGAAACTTTTTGCAAGCGTAGCACCTTACAACATGCAATTCCTGAGGCATTTTCTCCGCAGCTGATTTAAACGTGCGAGGAAACTTGCCGACAGAATCACATTCTCCTGACCAGCTTGCCTCTGAGACTGGCCCTGGCGCCTGGCCCCCTGGCCTGTCTTCACTTACATTTCAGTTTAAGCTCCGCCTTTGGCGCCCAACAGGGAAAGCTCAGACTGACAACTGTCCGAAACAAACATATTTCGAAAAGAGAACAACAGAAACATATAGCGCCTCAAGTCATTTTATTTGCTGCTAGTCAGCGGTCAAAACAGTGCATGAGGTAGTTTAATGGTAGCGTTAGTTTTAGCTTCCCTGTACATATTTAGTTTTGTTTCGGACAACCGCCCGAGCGCCTAACAGGTAGGCAACCCAACACTCTCCAGAGGCACACCGCTCGCCGTGAGTGTAGGCAACCCAACGTGCGCTTGATTTTTTTCACATCTGACTGGCGCGCAAAGATGTGGAATCGAGAAGAATGGTGCGTAGGTGACTCTCGCTAGTCTCTTCGACCAGCCCTTCGTTCGGCCCAAGCCCTTGGACACTACGTTACGGTACAGCTGAAGAGACACACTACAGAATTCACTGGTAGCAAATTTATAACCAACGTCTGACGTTGGGGTTTCTGCAGCACCCCCGAGTGGGCTGGTCTGGTCTGAGGGAGGCCCGTACCGTACCTGCCGTGTGTACAAACACACGGGCCCATGATGGTGTGTCCAGCGCTCGGCGCTTAATAAATTGTAACACGCCGGACAAAATAAACACGTGCGGCAATGAATAATAATAATACTTCATCCCATTTACTCGGATCGATTTAACGCCCGCTCCGTGCGGTGGACCACAAATTTCCCCACTGTACTCATAAAAGTCAGCTCCGGGCGCCTCTCCAAACAAGTGCATCGCCTTCGCCGCGTGCGTGCCGCGCGCCCCGTGTGTTGCCTGCCGTGTGGGTACACACTGCCAGGTACTGCCCCGCGGGGCTGACTGGCGATTGGCTAACTAAATAATGCATAACGCCTTGTCCGAGCGGCCACAACCGAAAAGGGAAGAAATAAAATAAGGCCTTGCCCGCTCGGCCCTTTTATTCATGAACCCTCGGCATCAGTCGTTTACGCCCTGGAAGTAGGCAGCCCAAGCAACACCCACGCCTTCCTTCTCCGCCGCCGCCGCCCGCCCCCTTCTCGCCGGGAGTCGCTGAAAAATTTTCTCATAGCCGCGCAGTGCCGCGAAACGGCCCTCATCGCCTCGCGATCCGACTCGATAGGGGCGTCGACCGTGTCGCAGCCTACGGCCCTCCGCGGTCCCGCGCGCCCCGAGCGCGAGCGGAATAAGCGATCGGTGAATAATTTGCTATAAGGTCCACGTGGCGTATTCATATGGATGAGTGCAGAGGACAGGACAACAGGCTTGCGGTGCTGCGGCAGCGCGGGCAGCTCCGATAGGTCGCCGTCGGCTGTCGCGGCCGAGACCCCCGTGTGGTCTGGTCCTGGACCCCGAGGTCCTGCCGCCTGCCGTGGGCGCAGTGGGCCCTCTGGTGCTCCGTGGGGGTCCCCGTGGGGGTCCCCGTGGGGCGGAGGGGGGGGGGGGCAACTGTAGCCCCCTCGAGCGGGCACCTTACCGAACAAAGCGAAGGGCTCCCGAGAGCCCCCTGGCATCAGGGAAACGATAATGAATTCAGCATAAATCTGTCAAACTAAATTTCTCCAACGTCGTTTTCACTAACTTTGTTATTCTAATAAGTCCGAAAATAAAGCACCTGGCTTTTGTGTTTGTAATGCACGCGCCGACGAGAGACGGTGGCCGGGGCGGCGGACGTGGAAAATGCGGGGAAACTGAACCGCCTGTCGGTAATCAACCTTCTGATCGGGTGGGGGGCGCTAGCGTCGAGCTCGACGGCGACGCGGGGCGGGCGGTCCGTCCACGTGGCTGCGGCGGCACGCGGCCGAGGCCGCCACGCGCCGCCACGCGCCGCCACGCGCCGCCACGCGCCGCCACGCCCCGCAACGCGCGCCTCCCCCGCGCAGCCGGCGGACGGCGTGAGCAGGCACTGGGCATGGAACAAATCCTACCTCCCGTGAGCCGCATGCTCGTTCGATTCCAAACACTTCGTACAGCGTCGTGCGGTTCCAAGAGGTTCAATTACCCCTCCTGAAATAACGGGATTTCTTGGCCTTAGCAAAAATCTGAAGGGGGAAAAAAGGGGACCGAATAGAAAAGAAGTTTTTTTTCGGGGAAAAGGTTGCCGCCGTAGTGCCGGCCGGCCGCCGTGCGGTGAGAAGGGTTGGGCCGCGAGTGTCTTGGGGAGGACAACGGATCCCGCCCCTCCGAGCCGCACCGCACCGTCCCTGATCCACTTGCTCCTCGAGTCCTCTGCTCGGTTTGCCGTTCTGATTCCATACCTGGTGCACACGCACACACGGGAGAACAACAACGGCGAAGAGGCCCTTCGTCGAACCCTTTTCCTCCACCGCATTTTCCTTTTTTTGCTGTCGTTTGTAGGGCCGGAGAGCCCTCCGTTTTCTGATTTTAAAATAAAATCGCCGGAGGCTGCAGCGAGTGGAGTGATAGCGACACGAGTACAACGGAGCTGCCCTTGAAAAGGGCGATGCCGCGGGGCCCCCTGCAGGACCCTGAGGGTCGTGGGGATCTTGGTGAGGGCGAGAGGACTGCGCGGCGAGATGTCCAACTCAGCGACAACGATATTTTTCCCGTGCCACACGTACCCTTTGAAATACAACGACCAAATCTTAATTTTCTTACTTCGAGGATGACACAGTTGAAAATTCCAGCCGCACGACAGCAGCGTCCAATGCGCCTCACTCTTTCGGAGCGGCTGATGTTTCAGATTATGCTAATTCGTTTCACCCACAAGGAAGGCGAAACCAAGTCTCTCCGCCGGGCCCACTCATGCGGCAGCACCGGCTGTGTCGGGGCAGTGCCGCCGCGCCGCGGCAGTGCGCCCTGTGCGCCCCCAAGGGCACCGGTGGGCACCGGCGGGCCGCCCCGGTCCCAAAGCCCGAGGGGCTACGCCGGAGACAAAAGGGCGAGCCCTAACGGGACCGGCGTGCCCTTGCCCTTGCGGTGTGTGAACCCGGAAGGGAACCGGAGCCCTCCCGGAGGGGATCACCCCCACACACACAACACGCATGGGGCCGCGCGGGGGCGGGGCCGTCAGCCGGTGGCAGTGCCTCTGCTGGTCAGGTGCAAAACATAACGGTCTGACCCAATGCACGAATTTCACACAGAAATAGACGTAACGGGACGCGGCCTACCGGTAGGCCAGATTGCGGGTCGGCATGCAGGGGGGAGGAAGCGGACCGACCGACCGGCCGGCAGGGGGGTCCGCGGAGGGGAGCCGCCGCCCTGCACAATACCGGCCCCCGCTATCCCACGTCATTCTGCACACCCCGCCCGGCGTGCGCGCGTGTGGTCTGGTCAGGTGATGGTTAGGTTAGGCCACAAGGAGGCCCTCCCCCTGCTAGGTATGGCACTGCACCGGCGGATCATCCTAAAAGTACCCCAGAGTTACCGCCCGGGAGAATCTCCATGTACACCACGAAACCACGGCTAGACTAAGTTAAAATGCAGTTTTTGTACAGACTACTACAGTTCCTCTGTAGAAAAAAAGTGCTAGATGTAACTGGGACAAACTATAGTTTTCCGCATCAACTACGTACAGCGCAACTGCAATATCGCAGATTCTTTCTGCCCGGGCGCGTGCGGACCCTGCGGGTGGACACACGCGGACAGCGCAATAGGAAACTGAAACGGAAAGTATTACGCATCAAAATCGGGGCGCTTGCGCAAGGCGGCGGCGCGTCGCTGTGACAATAATAACATTACAAGGGTTACGTCAGGTTACGTCGTCTCCGTTCCCGTTACTGCGGCGGGCGCACAAAAAGCGGCCGGTGTGGGCGGGGAGCGTAGCGGGCCGCAGCAGGACGCACCTTGCTGCAGCATCCCCGGGGACCCCCGGACCCTCCACAGACGGTCGGCTGTTCGCACGGTGGCTCCGCCGGGTCCGCCATCTGCTGCTCGGACTTGTACCCTCCTCGTTCTTCTGCATGCGTCAAACTCGTCCCTTGAGGGCCCGCAGGAGCCGCAGGAGCCGCAGGAACCGAAGGAGCCGCAGGAGCCGCAGGAACCGAAGGAGCCGCAGGAGCCGCAGGAGCCGAAAGAAGCCCACAGTTTGCGTGCTCTCTTCCCGCGGCGCCGCCGCCTCTTCAGGAAAAATCGATCGCAAAAGCGTGCGTTGACCTCGAGAGGGGCAGGCGAAAAGGGAGCGAAGTGTTAACCTCAACCTGGCCACACTGTTGCACCGGGCGCTCCCCCGAAAGAGGTGCACGCAGGCATGCGGAGACCGAGTCGTGAGAAGTGCGAAGAGCTGCGACAACAGGCAGCTCCCCTTACACGTCGCCGCATAGCGGCCGCCCCTTCCGGGTCCCCGGGGAGGAGCAGGGGACACCCGCGCACAATGCGGACCGAGAACTGATAATTGACGCCACCAACAACAAACTCGTGTAGTTTTTCTCACGGCCGATCGCAGAGGCAAAAGAGTGAGGCCACAAAAAGCGAGCGAACCGATCTGTCGCATGCAGTGCCCGGGGCCCGGCCGGCCGTGGCTGCCGTGGCTGCCGGGGGCCGGGGCCCCAGCCTCCGCACCACATGGGTCACCTGGCCCTGCTGCCGCCTATTCAGCGACGCTGACAGATGACGTCCCACTGCGGCTCCCGGACGCACAAATTTTCTGAATTTCGAGAAAGGGTGGAGGATTGAAAAAAAAAGTAAAACCAAGACGCTGTGCGGCATTTAAAAAGCTGGTTGAGGCATCCCGTCGTGCGTGTGTGTGTGTGTGTGAGTGAGAGAGAGAGAGAGAGAGAGAGAGAGAGAGAGAGAGAGAGAAGGGTGGTGCTCCACAAACATTCCTATCTCATTCACTCCGCCTACAAAGAATGGTGGAGGTTTCGGAAATTGCGTAGAATATAGCGACTGGCGGAAACGGTGTGCGAATAGCAGTGGGTGCCACGATAATTTCATGAGAGGAGGGGGGCGGGATTACGGTTTTATTTACTCTTTCAGCGTTGCATGCCGAGCAGTCCGGCAGGAGGGCTCCTCACCTTAGCACCACACTCGCCCACACCCACACCCCTCCGGGGGGCGGCCGGCCTGCCGGGGTTCTAACGGTGCGCCGAGATAACGGCGGGGGGCTGCTTTGTGGGGAGGACGCTGTGCCCCCGGCAGCCCCCCGGCGGACCCCCGGCGGGCCCCCGGTCGGTACCCACACGCCCGCCACCTGGCCGAGCACGACGTTCACCTTGCACTCCAACGGTACACACCTCCACGCCACCCCGGCCGCGCACTCTCACTTTTTCTCCCACGCGTCGGCGTACAGGCACCGCATCCTCTTCCGGGTCGGCCGGCGCGGGGGTTGGCGGTGCCGGGCGGTGCCGGGCGGTGCCTCGCTGCGAGGGCAAGGACCTGCCCCATTATCATCATCGCATTACATCCCGCCCGCAATCTTTTCTCCCCCGGAGCCCGGCTCAAGTCGTCAGCCCCGTTAAGCCCCGAAAGGCGCGCTGTAGATGCGTGCGTTGTTGTTGATTTTTTTTTCGGCCAAAACTCTTACCTCAGAGCAGAGTGGCGGCGGCGGCAGCGTACCTCAACCCTTTTCATCATAATCCGCCTACATCCCTGCGAGGAGCAGAGCGGAGCGGCGCGGGAAGGTTAGGTGCGCGCTTTCGTTCTTCTTATTCGTACAGGACGCAGAAAAAACGATACGAGAGGCGGGGGCCCCAGACGTGACGCTCTTCCGCCTGGGCACAAGGCGGTGCCGGCGGGGCGGAGGGCGGCGGGCGGAGGCCCTCGCAGACCACTCGCCCGAACAGTTATGCCAACCAATCTGAATCTGAATTCAAACTCGGTCTCGGCCCCGCGCCGCTCCGTATGTGTGTGTGTGTGTGTGTGTGTGTGTGTAGAAAGGCACGACGGCCAGGGGGCACAGCAGATGTCGTGCCCCAACGCAGTGGCCGCGCGTGTGTGTGCGCGCGCCCCCGGCGGATATACGTTGGTGGGGACGACAATTTCGGTCGTGAGTGATGACTCGGCGAAGCGAGCGGCGGCGCGGCGGGCGCAGCGCATTGGGTGCGCGTGCTGCGTGCCGTACCCTTGGCATAAACACACCTTATTGCTTATTCATACGATCTGATTTATTTGCTCGTGACTCCCCCCCCCCTTCCCACCCTTCGCCGCCTCTCTCCGCCCATCGAATATGGACAGTTGTTTGTGAAATGTGAAGTTTGTGTACGCGAACCCCCCTTAAACGGCAGCAGGAGCAGCGCCGTTCATGAATTGAATGGCCGTTAGGATGGCCGGGCCAGTCGCGGTGCAGTAATGCCATGCGGACCCAGCCGGACGCGACGACGCAGCGCGTGGCGCGGCGGAGATCTGCCGTGGCGCGGCGTACTCCGTGCTGCCCGCCGCCATACGCAGTAGCTCGTTTGAATGAGTGGCGCGCGCTGGCCGTGGCATATTTGAAATGAGTTTGCGCCGTCGCTTGTCATCGCCCTGATGGCCGCGCCCGCAGAGGCTGCGCCGCGCATTGACAGGTTATGGCGGGCACTTCCTCCCCTCTCGGCCGCGTGCTGTCCTGCTCTGGGCACGCGGACACGACACCGACTCCCTAGCGGCGGTATAGTGCATTTATGCGTCCCCGGGGCTCCGTGCCGCCCGGCCGCGCGAGCTGCGAGAGCTGCGCGAGCTCCTGGGCGGCGGCAGCGGCGGCGGCAGCGGCGGCGGGCAGTAAAGAACGCACGTTATGTTAGCGGATGGACAATGCGCCATTATCTTCCAGGGGGCCCAACCTGCTCTGCTGCCGCCGCTGTTGCGCGCGCTGCCCGCCAACCCTACAGCAGCGCCACAATATTACCGACACACACACACACACACACACACTCGCAAAGATGTGGGCCTCCGCCAGGACCACGACGGAGACCGTCGCAAAGACGGCAGCGGCGGCGTCAGCCATCTCGGAGCTCTCCTCAATATAACGACCTCTTCGAACCGAATAAACGCGAGCGGCGCGCCATCTTTTGTAAGCCCCTCCCCGCCCTCCCTTCCCCTTCTGGTTATTTTATTTTTGAAAATAAGGAAAAGGTAAACTACCCTCTTACGCCGCTGCCGCCGCTGCCCGCTCCGCCCGGGCCTGCTCGTCGTGGGCCTCTGGCTGCCGCCGCCGCAGCTCTGTGTGGCTGTAAATTCGGAGTGCGTTGGACACGCACTGTAAAAATAGCTCGTAAAAACACGGCGGCGGCGGTCCCCTTTGCGGCCGAGAAGTAAGTAAGGCCCCCCGAGACGGCGGTGGTGCCCGCCAGTCTGCTATTTCACGCCCAAGTGGCCGGCCGTGTCGGCCGCCGCTGCACACGAGGGCGCCGATGACGCCGCGCCTCCCGGTGGCGCGGCGGCGGTCGTCGGAGCACGCAGACGAGAGCCTGTTCCTGGCGGCGGCGCGGCGCGGCCTGCCTCCGGAAGTCAGCCGGCGCTTGTATGACGAGCCGGCGGGTAGAACGCGGGCGTAAATACACTGCGATGCGGTCCCGCTGCCCGTCCACGTACTGCGCTGCATCTCTTCACCGCCCCGTCCTTGTCGCACCTTATGTCACGCGTGGCTGGGAGAGAGACCGATGTGGACAACCCTGCCCGCGTGGCCGCAAAACGCAGGTTCACGGCGCTGCTGCCCAGGACGGGAGCCTAGCCTGAGGCCCTGTGGAGACGTGGACAAGGCGGGCGGTCCCGGCCCGGGTGTCACGCGGCGTGGTCAGAGGCAGAGGCCCTCGGGCCTCGCCTGTCGCTCGCGCAGACAGATGGTCCCTGCGCGGGCGGAGGCGGCAGCGGCAGCGGCACACGATGGCTCGCCGTCCGCGAGGAATGTGTCGTTGATAGATGTCACCGATCACTGCGTCCCGGCGGCGGCGTGACAGGCTGTGTGCCGCGGGTGATCGCCGCCCGCCGCCCGCCGGGTAGGCCGGCCCGCACGGCACGCGTGCGTGGCGCGGGCCGCGGCTGTCTACCCAGCAGCGGGCGGGCGCCGCCTGAGTCACCGCCGGCCGCGCGGTTCGGGCACCGTGCCGCGGGCGGCGTGGGCGCACACGTGTGAACACTTACCTTCCGATGCCGCGGCGTGGTCAAACATGACCCACACGGTTCGTTTTGTCCCCAATTACTGCCACGAAAAGAGTTTGGTGCGTCCAGCCGCACGCAGCACGGCTGCAGCGGCATGACTCAGGGTGCGTGACATTCCACGGCGTGAGCCGCACGCAGCGCCGGAGTCTGTTGTCTCGGGGCCCCCGGGCCGCCCCCCCGGGCCGCCCCAGGGCGAGGCTGCTCCGGGGCCGCTCGCCGACACCGCCAACCCCACGGTCATGGCCACGGCCGGGACGCCGTGACGGCCACTGGAGCGTGATGAGTGTGGGAGAGCCCGCGGCCGCAGCGAGCCGCCCCCTAACCTGCGGACCCTGCGGAGCCGCGCGCCGAACCCCCCGCGCGCACTCGGACAGGAGCACACGCGACATTGTGGGCATTCCTGCCGCCCCGCCCCGCCTGGTCCCGCCGCTCGCCACCGTGTGAACCTGCACCGCCACCGCGTCTGGTAAGGCAGGGGCAGGACGAGGCGGCCAGACGGCCCGGCGGCGGCCGCGGCGGGGCTCCGCGGCTCCGCTGACCAGCAGGGTGGTCCGTGCGCCCCTGGCGGTCGCCAATAAGCCGCAGTACGTAACGCCACGCCAGTCGGCCGGCATGATATTCGCAGCGAGGTGAGCCGGGAGCTGCTTTGCCTAACATTGTCATACGGTGTCGCGTCCCTGAGCGGCGCCGCGCTGTCGCCGTGGGAACGCGGGGCGCCGGCGGCGCACGCATCGCGTCACGCCACACCGCGCCCGTGCTCTTCCGCCCCTCGCTCCGGTTGCCGCGCGTGGAGCGGCGAGTTATTTACAGGTGGTGGCGCGGCCCACTCATCTGCGTGTAAGCGGCGCGTCACTTATTTGCACTCACGACGCTGATGAGCGCTGAGGTACGGCCGCGCGCCGTGAGACCGGTGAGAACCGCCGCCGGGGACCGGGAGGGCCGGGGGCGACACGCATTCCTTCAGTTCTTCACTCTCGGATTCCCTTCCCTTCGGCTCCCGGCGCGGCGGCGTCGGCGGCGGCCTCGGTGCCCTCGGGACTCCGGCCGGGGACCCGCACGACACCGCGCCGACGACGACGTCAGCCCGCGGCCGCCGAGGCCGTGCTCCTCCCGGGGTATCGGTGGTCCGAGCCGCCCGACCTCCTGATTAGCATGATTGCCCTTCACCGCAGCGCAGGGCGCTCGAGGCGACGAGGGTCAGGACCAAAGGACGACACATTTTCGAGCGCCTGCAGCGACCCTTACACGCTCCCCGAGGGTCAGCGGCAGTAGCGCTGCAACTTTTGTTTTTGCTGCCAACCCTAATTTGCCCAGCGAGTAGTAACGTACTGACGGCCGTCCCAGGGCCCCCGGCCCGTGGCGTGGCCCGTGGCCAGTCGTGGGGCTGCGGGCGGGCGGGCGGACGGACGTCTGTCTGCCTGACGGGAGGCTCGCGCCGCGGCGGTGCGCCGGGCCCGGCCCTGCCCGTCTCCGGCAGCCTGGGAGACCGCCCCGGGGGGCGGCCGGGCGGCGTGAGGCGCGGCCGTGCTGGCCGGCCCGGCCGGCAGGGACATGAATACTCACGTTTTGAGTAATTACCTCACGGCATGTGCTGGTGGCTGCGCCGGCCCGGACAGGGCCGTGCCGCGATCGGGGCGGAGATGACCGCAGCGCAGCACTCTGCCAATAACAGGTATTTCTCGGGCGACCGCCTCCCCCCTCTTGGACTCGGACGTGGCCGAGAGCCGAGCCGAGTGGTCTGCGTCCTTGTGTGTGCGATTCCAGGGATCGGCGGCGTCGCCCCTGCGGGGTAGGCAGCAGCGGGGCCCCTCTGCATAATGCCCGGTGCCCCCCCGCAGCCCCCGCGGCCCCCGCGGCCCGGCACGGAGGTGGGGACAGGCGCTGTTTCGGATCGGACATCGTTAGCGTGAGAACGAGAGGCGAGCGCGTCGCGCCGCTGCTGCCGCTGCTGGGGCCGAGATTTACGCCCAAATTATTCCGGCGTACGTGTGATCGCGCCAGCCGCCGTCGCCGTCCCTCTGCGCTCTGCGGCGGCGGCGGCGGCGGCGGCGGCGGCGGCGGCGGCGGCGGCGGCGGCCATGTTCCCCGTCCCCGATGGCCGGGAGAGGAGACACGGCGATGAGGAACACGTTTACGGACACACGACCAGCAGCAGCACGGCACTGCCGGAGCAGCGCGCTGCCAGCGGGGCTCCCGCGGGAGCCCCGCGGGACCACCTGGACCTGGTGGAGCCTCGCCTCCCGCGGTGTGTGTGGCGTCCCTCTCCTTGTCGCACCCGCGGACTCGGTCGCGCTCGGGGGTCGGGCTGGACAAGGACGAGACGAGTGGCGCGGACACGCCTCGGCTGGCTGGCGCTGAGGGGGGGGGGGGCTGATTTATCGGGAGGGACGTCGTGTGAACGTGGCCGTGTTTTTACCCGCCCTGGAACAAGCCGAGGAGGGCCCGGCCATCACCTGAACCCGAGCCGGCGGCAGCGAAAAGTGAAATCCGTGAACAGTAAACAGACCACAAATCATGGGCGGGAGCGTGTCGCGGGGCCGCGGGGCCGCGGGGCCGCGGGCGTGCGCGGGTACCCTGGAGGAGCCTCGGAGCGGAAGTATAAAATATGAGAAGTTTCAGCATTGTTCGCGTTACGCGGTGTTCTTCTTCCTCTGCACCACTATTTCTTCCTTCCGTTTTAGAACTCTCCGGAGCGCTCTGCTTGCAACCGGCGCGCGGAAAAAGGGTTCATCCCTGATCATTCATCACGACGCAAACACCTAGGCCTTCCGCTCGTCCCCGCAGCATCCATGAGCACGCTGCGGGCTGTGCTGTGAGGTCACACGCAAAACAAGGTCGCTCGTGACGTTGCTCCCTCCGTTTTTTGTGTGTGCATCCCTTAATTTTTTTACCTCCCTCCCATGCGCCCCTCGTGTGCCGAGAGTGTGTGCGCCATTGCGCCCCTGCAGTGCGAGAGAGACGCGCGCCTGACGGCCCCGCCGGCCCCGACGGCCCCGCCGCCGCGCGTCGACCTTGAACGATAGAAAAAGTGGCCGCTTTCCATTTTTTCCCCCGACGACGCCGTCTGTTGCGCTCTCCGCCTTTATTTCTCGCACCTTTCCGATTAATTACGTGGCCGTCTGCGGTCGTGTGGCTCAGAGTTGTTCAGGTGTTGCCCCCCGAAAACTAGGTCAGTCCGGGGCGGCGGCGGCGGCAGCGGCTGCAGCGGCGGCGTGGGGTTGAAAAGAAGAGTAGAATGTGGGTTACAAGAGCGGAGCCGATAAGGGAAAGGATTAGGGCAGGATGAGAACATGCACGGGTTCATTGGGTCACGGCGGAAGGCGGCGCAGCCTGCCACGCTACACCACCGGCCCCCTGCTGTGCCCTGATGCTGGCCGAGCCGGGCTAGCGTGAAATTCTCACTAAAATCACCCCTGTGAGCGCCGCCGGCGTCGCGTGTATACTCTGAAAAAACCTTAGGATGGAGAATATTTTGACTATGACGACTCTGCATGTCCATGGCTAGTAACAAAATTGTGAATGCAAATGGGCATGCCTGCCATAAAAAGAGTTTCCATTTCTCCGTAGTATATGGTGACAATGCTGTCTGCCTGGAGGCACAATTTTGTTAGTAGCCTGTGGACGTGCAAGGATCGTCACAAGCCGTGGGCAAAATTATCCATCGACTGTTTGCATGTAAATCGGACCCAATAAATCTGCTTCTGAAGTTTCTTAAACGAAAAAGTAAAAATAAAGACGCATAACTTTTTTTTTAGGTAAAAGGGGGGGAAACTGGTGTGAGCGTGTGTGCACTGTGAGATGCACACGCGGTTCATGGTGTGGCTGCCCGTCACCTCGCCGCCGCGCCGCCCACAACACGCGCGCGGACGGACCCTCATCGCGCCGCCGACATTCGCGCCCTCATTGTGCCGCTTCTCCTTACTCCTCTCCGCGTATTCTTCTCACTTTTGTTCAATTTTCCCTCGTTACAAAAAGCGATTCTCTGCGAGCGATAAAAGCCGCGCGATATCGATCTCCCCGGTAGCAGCATAATGCCTGCGCCTTCCACGCGTGACAACGTCTCCCGATGTAAATCCGACCGCTCGCTCGCGCTGCTCGTATTCGTTTTGGAGAGAGAGAGAGAGAGAGAGCGAGAGAGAGACGACGACGAAAGTTTTTTCTCTCGGACGCCTCTCTTCCCTGTCTTCGACACAGAGGCACTCATGAATGAGTGACAAGGGGGAAAAGAAGCGCTCCGCCCTCGTGAATAGATGTTTTACGTCTCGTTCGCATTCAGCGCGCGCTGAAAGAGGACCGGGGTGGAGGTTAGGTTAGGCGCGGCCCTCTCGAATCGTCATATCGACACGACCGTCACTTGATATTGAGGAAGGCGGTGCGTTTACGCGAACGGCCGGCGCCAGGCGACACCCGGCGCCCGCGCGAATCAGTTTATCCTCAGCCCGCTCGAAAACACTGCGGAGTGGGTTGTGTCGCACGGCAAAACGCTTTCTGTATGAATGCTAGCCCAGCAAAATGACATAATATTATATTAATCCTTCTCCCCGAACGATGATGACGCCTCGGCATAGACAGCGGAAGGGCGTGGCGTGGCGTGGCGAGCCGGGGAGGGAGTGACCCTGTAATTTCAGGGCATCATCATATATTTCCGCCAACGAGGCCGTGTATGCGCAGAGAGGACAGATGACGCTGGCAGATAACCGGCGAGGGCCGCCCGCCCGTTCGCACGTCTTCATCAGGAACACGAGGTGCTGTGAGGGGGCGGGGACTGGGGACTCTGCGGCCACGGCGCTCCATCACCGCCTCGCTGCGGAGCGGACGGCCAGCGGAGCCCGGCGGAGCCAGCGAAGCCCACACGGGAATTACCCCCGTCAAAAACGACAAAATTCAGCCAAAGCTTTGATTAGGATTCCAAACAACTGAGTGCCACCTGTTTTCCCTCTCCACGCGCATGGACGCCGTATCCATATGGATGACGCGCCGCCGTCCCGCCGTGGCGTCGCGTGCCCAGACCGGGCGGCCCCGCGGAGCCCCGCGCCAGCCGCTGCCGCCGCTGCCCGCTCGTGAGTGCAGTCTGGCTCATCACCAACACAAAGCAGGCTGCTCTGCCGGCCTTCCGTGGAAGTCTTCGCGGGCGGGACGGCCCGAGAAGGGCGAGACCCGGGACCTCTTCTTACTCTCTCTCTCTCTCTCTCTCTGTCTCTCTCTCTGTCTCTCTCTCTCTCTCTCTGTCTCTCTGTCTCTCTCCTCGCCCCCCTGCTGCTTCCCAGTAACTTCTTGGCGTGTTCAGAGGGTCCTGCTCGCCGGTCAGCCAGTCAATTCGATTCATGTTTTGCAGGCGGTGCGGCGATACCCCGCGAGTGGTGACATTTCCTTCGGGGCGTCCCTGTGCAGATCGGTCGAGACCCCACGCTTTGCGTTCACCATACGCCGTGCTGCGGTGGTGGAGGGTCCGCCGAGGGTCCGCATCCCCCCCAATCCCCCGCCCCTCTCCCCGCCCGGCACCACGCGCGCAATTATATTGAGATTTCATAAGCACAACAAGATGATCTGAGGTGGCCGAGGTGGCCGGTGAGGTGCCCGGAGGCGAGCGGCGGAGCGGTGCTCCGTCGGAGGCTCCGGGGGACGCAGCCCGGAATGTCTTCTCCTCGGCGATGAGGGTCTTTGATGATGGATAAGGCGCCAGGAGAACTGCAACCGGCGCTATCGGCGGGCGGATCGCACCGCACCCGGAGGACCCGGAGGACCTGGAGGACCTGGAGGACCTGGAGGACCTGGAGGACCTGGAGGACCTGGAGGACCTGGAGGACCTGGAGGACCCGGAGCAGCCGGGGACACGGTGACTGAGGCCCGAAGCGGACAGCGTCAGGTAGGCGGGGGCGTGCACAGCACCAGCGAGCTGCCCGCGAGGACCTCAAGGTAGTAGACTCCCCACACAAAATGAAGTACAATCGACGTGCACTTGCTGCCGCACATTTACCGAAAGTTCCTTCGTGAATTTCCATCAGCTGAATCTTGTCCATAGTTTGACATTTATAAAATAATCTATCCAACTTTTTCAACTGCACCTTTAAAAGTCATGTGTATTCGAAATTCCGTCTCCGCATGCCTTTGCTTCGGCTCAAAAACTACGGTTCAAATTTCGCAAAGACATTATTTCTTTTTTTTTACCGCAGTACTTCGTAAAACTCCAAACATTTTATTTTATCAGTGATCGGGTCGACGCGGCGCGCATATTTAAATTTATTCCTCGCGAACACGCACCCCGGCAACTCCACACACACGACCACCTGTTAAATACGTTTCCGATCGGGCCGTAGGTCGGCGGGCGGCGGGCGAGACGCTCAGGTAAGTGTAGGTGTCGCCAACGATCCCATCAATAATCTAATCTCGTGAGTTGGTTTAACTCCGGCTCACACACACACACACACACACACACACAGACAGGCACGGCCCGGAGCCGGGCAGGCATTGGCAGCAGTCGTCCGCAAACCTTTGTTCTGTCCATTATCATTTCTGCGAACGGACCGACCGGGCAGCGACGACGGCGGGTGGCAGGTTTGGTCCGCCCTGCACACACACACACACACACACACACACACACACGTGGAGACTCCATCTCTCCCCTCACAGACCGTGGGACTGCGCGCGACAGGTACACACGCGTGCGGGTGTCGCGTGGGTGGAGTGGCGCCCGAAGCGCGCGGCCTGTGGCGCCGACAGCATCCCCGACCCGTCCGTACCGGGAACCGTCTCGGCTCCGCCGGCACCGCTGCGCCCCGGTCTCTTTCTTTTCACTGCGAGAGCGCCTCCCCGTCGTGGTCGCCCTCATTAGAGTCGTCAACACGTCCGACGCGTCGCCGGCGGGGGCCACTGGGGGCCACCGGGGGCCACCGGGGGCCATGGGGGCCACCGGGGGCCACCCACCCGCACTGGTCAGAGCCAAGCCGCAGTAGCGGATCCAGGAGGGACTCCAAGGGGGGGGGGCGATGTACCACGTTTTGCCTACTTACAGGCGGAATGTTACTCATGTTGCCTACCTGGTAGGCGTCCATCGGGGAGCTCTCATCGCCCCCATCGCCCCCTCCCCCTTGGACCCGCGCCTGCCAAGCCGTGGGGCCCGCGGGCAGGCGAGGGCGAGGGGAGGTGTCCGGTGTGACGACCCGCCTCCAGCGGCGCTGCTCATGCGGATGCTCTTGTTCCGCCGCAGAAAACCGCCAAGTGCCGGCGGCGCTGCGCGCTGCGGGTCTGCCTGCTGTGGGTCCAGTGGCTGAGCAGCGCTGCCGCCCGCTCCAGATCCGGCCGCCGATAGCAAGCCTCCAGGACCCCTCCAGGACCCCCTCCGGGGACCCTCCAGAGGAGCTTCCCTGGAAGCGACGAGTGCGGGGCGCTGCCGCCGCCGCTCTCCTCTCGGCTCCCGTCTCCTCTCTTTTGTGCGGCCCTATCAGCGCAGCCTATCTGCGGGGCCGCGCGACAGCGGAGGCCCGGAGGCCCGGAGGACCGCAGCCCGGGGGACGGTAGCGGAGCGGGTCAGGGCGACGCGAGTGTGACGCGCCGCCCGTGCGATCCCGCCGGATTTATTAGTATTGGGGCGTGGCGTGGCGGGGCCGCGCGCCGTGACAGCACAATGACCGTCGGGGGCGCGAGCGGAGCGGAGCAGAGCTTGTTAGGAGGAGACTTGGACGCGCGGCCACGACAACAGGAATACTAATAATTGTTATTACGCCGCTGACCGGGGCAGCGCCTGCGAGTGCCGGGGCAGGCCGCCCGCACGACGCGCGTGTCGGCGTGCGGGCCGCGGCTGCCTACCCGGCAGGCGTGCGGGCGTCAGCGGGCGCCGGGCTAAATGAGGTGTTGCGGCGTGACGCATACGTAATGGGCGATGTGGTCCGTGCCGCCGCCGCCGCCTTCTTCTCCTGTCTGGCCATCGAGTGGACGCATCGTGGGAAGTCAACTACCCGGTAGCACGCGGCGGCCGCGGCACGCAAGCAGGGCAGCGCGGGGCGGAGCGGGGCGGAGGGGGGCGGCGGGAGGCCACACCAGCCGCCGCTCCGCGCCGATCCTGTGGGAACCTCCGGGCCCGACTGGAATCGCAGCGTCGTATATATGTATAGTATAGGGATGGCCCCCGGCCCTGGCCGAGGCCCTCGCCGCCCCCAGAGACTCGTGGGACTGCGACGTCCACGCCCATCGCGTCGCCGGTGCGCCGTCAGCCGGGCCCTCATCCGTCTGGAGCAGTCGCCCGGCCGGGGTCGGAGCCGAGGCCGCGCGCGGTCAACGGGGCGCTCCATAAGCGGAGGGCGGAGCGCGGAGGTAGAGGAAGGCACACTCGCAAAAAATTAAAATAAAATGTATTCCAATGGCCCGTAGCACTTTTAAAATAAAAAAAAATGTTATGAAATTTTTTGGAAAGCTTTCAAGGCTATTTCTAAAATCTCTATAAATTTTTTTTTAAACCTTTCAGCCATCTCTCAGAGGTGTTTTTCGAAGATCGCAGGACTCGGTTTCCAAAAATGTCCGCCACGTTCGGCCGAGGCCCTGGCGATAGGCTGGCCGACGGCGACCCATTACGCCCCATGACTCATGCATAGCGCCGCATAGCGCAGCGCGGGCCTTGCCGCCGCCCTGTGATGGGAATGTTGACAATTATATTTTCTGACGCCCGGGGGCGGGTGTGTGCGTGTGAGTGCGTGAGTCAGTATGTGTGTGCGTGTGTGTGGAGCGTCGTTTTGTTCGCGCCGGGTTGCCATGGGAACGTGAGCGCGCGCGCGGGCCGGGCAGCAGGTGGATATGTCAAGTGTGTGGGTAATGAGACGGAGGCTGGCGACACACACACACACACACACACACGCCGCGCCGCCGGCCCTTTTCCTTTCTCTCGCATGGAGAGGTTGCGCGGCCGCTGCCACCGTCCCCGCCTGCCGCTCTGCTGCCGCCGAGTCCCCTGCGGGAGAGGTGCGCGGCGTGTGACGCAACCGTGCGGGCTGCGGGGCCCGGACTCTCAGGCCCTGAGCCCTGCGGGGCCCCGCGGACCGGACTACCCTACGACGTCGTCCTCAGCACCCCGAGGACGTGCCGAGCCCCCGCCGCCCGACGCCGTCCCCTGGTGGCGTGTCCCTGGACGCGTTCGTCGGACGAGCAGGGGGGTCGTTACGCGGCGTCGCGTCTGCCGGCCGCCAAGAAGCAGGCCCTGCTTTACGACGCGGCCCCACGCCACGCGGCGGCCCCACCGCGCAGCCGCCGCCCGCCGCCGCCTTGTGGTTCCACTCGGGCCGCCGCCATGAATGTGCATCGCAGGATCGTATAACCGATGCGGTTCAGTCATGAGGGCCCATAGCCTCCAGGGAGCGCGGCCCGGCGCGGCCCGGCGCAGCCCATCAGGGGCCTCATGAGGCTGGTGGGGCCCCCGCGGCCCCCGCGGCCCCCGTGGCAGGCGGGGGGATGAGGGCCATTTACGATTTCGAGCCTGGAGCCCTTGCTGGAGCCCACCCTGCCGGCGCTGCTCCGCTCTGCCACCACTGACTCTCTCTCCCCCCCTCTTGCTCATCCCACCCTCTCCCCGCCGTACGCGGCTACCACATCGGTTTAATGGGCTCGCAAAAATTTCTCATCACTCTCACGCGACCACTCGTCGTCGCGACGACGCCACACCCGCAAGAGATGATTGACAGCGTGACAAAGAGAGACAGAGGGAGAAAAAGAAAGATAGACACAGAGAGACTGAGCGACACAGAGACAGAAAGAGCGAGAGAGAGACAACGAGAGAGAGAGAGAGAGAGAGGCGTAAACGGCATGAATCACCTGCAGATCGCTAATTCCACTTTATTACTCGATCACGGCGGTGCGTTGGCTGGGGGAGCGCGCGCGCGCCCGGCCAGCGCCCGGCCAGCGCCCGTCCATTGAGCGCGCGCCTGTACTCTGCAGCTCTGCACGCCACGCCACGCCACGCCACTTTGTAGATTTAATCGGAGGTGGACGCCGACAAGGTGCGTATAACTGTGGAGCATGCCTCCGCGTGGGTCCGCGAGGAGGGGAGGTAAGGAGGGGGGGGGGGGGTGCAAGGGGGGCTTAAAGGGCTCCGCTTGCAGCGCGCTCACCGCTTATGCGAAGCTCCTCATATCCCATGGCCAGCATACGGCGCGCCGAAATACATAATGGCTGTGTGAAATTGTTGTAAAGTAAATCCTGCTGCTGGAGCGGCTCCGGCCGCCTCCTCCGGGGCTCCGGCGGCACGGCTGCACGGCGGCACGGCGGCACGCGGACGGCACTCCGGTTATAATCCCCTGGATTAACGACTCCGGTGCGATATAACGCTAAGCGTCCTCCATTAGGCGTACGGAAACCGACTCCATAACCGTCTGGTCTGCCCGGCTCTGTTTCCCGCGACGCCGCGACGCCGCCGTGAAGCGCTCAGCGACAAAAGTTTGTGCGGCGTTCGAAACGTCTCGTCCTGCGCGGACCCTCCTGCTCCTATACACGGGCGAAACCGTGGACAGAGACGGGCCGCGAGACGTTACGGACGCCGTCTTGGCTTCGTGGATTATGGATGACCCCCCCCCCCCCCCACTGCCTCCGTGGCAGCCGGTGCGGTGCGGAGCCATCCGGCTGGCGCTGCCGCCGGGCGCGCAGTGTGAGCAGCAGCGGTTTATGTGAAAACGCTAAACCGTTTCCGAACGCATAATAAAGCCCAAGGCCATAAGCAGCAGCCATAAGTGTTCCCAGAACCAAAAGTACATACGGCGCAGGCCGGCCGGGCCGCCGGGCCGCCGGGCCAGGACGCGACGCTCCTCTTAAAACTTTGTGGAAACGAGCGGGTTATATTGTGCGACCAGCGCGACGTTACAGCAGGGCTTTTGGAAGGCGCGGGCACAACCTCTCTCCCTCTCTCTGTCGCTCTCTCTCTCTCTCACTCTCTCCCTCCCTTTGCCTCACCCCAAAGCCTGCAATAAAGATAAGCGTTTCCCTCCCAGACCCCCAATAATAATATCATCCGCTGCATTGCACCGAAAAAAAGGGTTTTTGGCCACAACCACAAAACCTTAGTGTGGCTTAAACGTTCCGTCTGCGCAGCGTCCCTTCGGCCCGAGAGGGGCCATTTCGTACATATCGGGGTGTTCTGATGAAGTGAGGCGACCGAGTTGTTGTCCGGGCGGAGGCGCCACCCCCCGAGCGGCGCCAGGCAGCGCCGGGCAGCGCCGGGCAGCGCGGTGCAGAGTGCGGTAATATCAATAATCAGGGGCCCCGCCCGCCCCGCCAGCCCCTCCAGCCCCGCCAGCCCCGCCCTGCACAACCCTCCCGGCCTCCGGCCTCAGCAATTGAACGCCAACGGCATGAACACCTTTTGAGGTGGTAATTCGCGTCTCCGCCCCCCCGTTTTAGTGTCCGCACGGTCGAAAAGGTTAGGTTAGGTTGACATGTCGCTGAGGGTGGCACGAGTAGAGTCGGGAGGGGGGAATGGTAGATGAGAGAGAGAGAGAGAGAGAGAGAGAGAGAGAGAGAGAGGAGGCAGAACGAGAAAAAAGATGGGGGGGGGGGGGAGACGAAGAGGCCATCACGGAAAAAGCAGACCTAATGAACCGGCAACGCACAGCGCTGCGATACAACATCACAGCCTTCGTATGACCGACACGTCAGGTCCAAATGGTCGTGCGCGGCTTGCGGCGTGGCGGGGCGTGGCGGCGGCGCGGGCCGGCGGGGCTCCACCGCGTGCCGCGGGGGGCGCCTGCCTGGCCACTGCCACCGCCCGACGCCGCCGCCGCCGATTTAGCATTCCGATCAGCGACCACAGATGGGCGCGAACCGGCCGCCGCCGCCGGCCGCCGCGCGCGGACGTGCCAGAATCTCCCCCTCCCCTCCGGTCCCCTCCCTGCAGCCGAGCGAAATTAAAAATGTGAGAATGGCGGCCGGCGGCGACGCTGCATCAGCGGAGGCCGCCGTGGACCAGACGTGACGACACTGCGAGAACGTCTGCCGAGCCGTCTCCTCGCAGCCTAGTCCTCCCCAATGTTATACTCTTTATTTTCGATTATTCTGTCTGTTTTTGGGGATTTTTTTTCTCGAGTTTTCCTTTAGGGAAGTGGAGGGGGGAGGGTAGTTAATTTTTTGATGTACACTATTTAGCCGCTCCATCCTCCCCCCTCCCTCTTCCCCTCACGAAGGGCGCACGGTGCGGCTTGCGGCACGTGGCAGGGCGTGGCTGGGCGTGGCGGGGCGCGAAGCAAGAGCGAGCGAGGCGAGGCCGACAAACATCGCCCTCGGGGCGGAAAAGTTGCAGCACGCAATTACAGCGGGCGAATATCACATCCCGCAGGGTAATAAAACGGGGCTAAAAAGTCGAGGGGGGGGGGGGGATCGCATTAGGGCGGGAGGCTGCGCAGGGCCCGCCCCGCCCGCCCCGCCCGTCAGATGCAATGAGGTCTCTGAGGTCATGCAGTCCGGTCCGTCTGACGGAATGGTGCGCCGGTGCGGCCCGTGCACATTCGCACGCCTTCGCGGAGCTGCTCTGCTCTCCCGTGCTCTGCTAAAAATATTCCAGTGAACTACACAAGAAATCCTCGATAATGTGTTTTTTTCACTGGAGGTCAGTGATAAATCTCAACGACGCGTTTTGCAATTTCACAACAATGTCCCCGTAAGTTTAGAAAACGCGACGTAGAGTCAATTTATTTTACAGGACTTCGGCTGTAATTTTACAGTAAATACATAAAAATAAGAAAAGTCGTAACATGAAATGTCATGTAAAGTTTGCGTAAATTAACAAGACACCCCGTAAAATAACAGGTAATTGTTGACCAACTTTTTCTTCGCAATTTTACAGCGGAGTTTTCACAGTGCGGTCCACCCTGATGATGATGACGCTGCAGCGGCCGGCCGGCCTGCTGGCCTCCTGCGGGCCCTGCGGGGCGGGTCGCACTCGATGACGCCCGGGGAGAGTCGAGTCCTCAAAACAAGTCCGCGGCGGCGGCGATTCGCATTTTACTTTCGGCCGGATCGCCCCGTTAATGACACACTCCCTTTACCTCCTCGCGGGTGGCGCGCCAAACCTTGCCTCACACACACACACACACACACACACACACACGCTGACCCCGTTAACGCGCTGGAACTGGTGCGTTTTCGTAACGTGTGTCCTACGGGGCAGGGCGGAGCGGGCAGCTCGGAGGCGTCGAGGTCGCGGTCGGGTCCTCCTCCCTCCGGCCGCTGGAGTCGGCGCTGGAGTCCCGCAGGCGGCGGGTCGTGCCCCGCTGGAATTGACAACCTGTTTCGGGCGGAGGTGGCAACGGGGAGGCCCCGCCCCGGCCCGCTCCGCTGGGCTGCGATATGTATTGGCGCTGCTTAGGATTCTGCGCGCCCCGCCGGTATCGTCCGACACGCGTTGGCACGCCGCCGCCGCCGCCGCCGCCGCCGCCTCTCCGCGCTCTCAGCTCTGAATGGCCCCGCTGATTGGCACAGCTCTGCTCCGCCGAGTCAACTTGTTGTTTCAGACCGAAAATGTAAAGCAAAGCAAAGTGCAATGATGCGCCGCTTTTTGGGTCGCCCCCCCCCCCTCCCCCGGGTGTGCGGCCGGCCAGATGGGCTCCGGCAGCCGGCAGCGATGCTCAACTGGTGCTCCTGTTGACATTCACGCCCCTCCGCCCCGCCACCCCCGCCACCGCCTTACGGCTCCGATCGTAAACGCGACGCGGACGGAATATTATCGTTACAGTCGATTCCTCGCGCCGCCCCGTAGTTTTCTCCCCCCCCCCCCCCCTCTCTCTCTCTCCCTCCCTCTCTCTCTTTCTCTCTCTTCCTCTCTCTCCCTCCCCCTCCCCCCCCCCCCCTCTCTCTCTCTCTCTCTCTCTCTCTCTCTCTCTCTCTCTCTCTCTCTCTCTCTCTCTCTCTCTCTCTCTCCGATGACTTGTCCAAATATTTCAAAGCGTTTTGTAGGAATGGAGGGGGAGGGGGGGGGGGGGGTGCTGCATACGCCGCACAGAACGGAACGACACGACGACGTCGTTACGAAGAGGACGCAATTTAATATGATTTAGGGATTTTCATGGAGGCGTTCGTTGATCGGCGCGCGCGGCGTCGTAACCAAAACTGTTTTCCCGTCCCTGCGGCAGCCGGGGCGGCGGGACGACGACGAGCCTACGACTCCGAACAATAAGAAAAAGGAAATAATTGTGAAGGAAATTGGTATTATTGCATTTAGTTTTACAGTGTTGCAGTTAAGGTCCAAGTCGGAAAGTACTGTATTTAAACGTTTTTAAGCAAAGGTAAATGTAACGCAAGAAGAGCTGGCGGCCAGCTGGCGCGTGCTGGCAGTGTGCTGGCAGTGTGCAGGCAGTGTGCTGGCAGTGTGCTGGCAGTGTGCTGGCAGTGTGCTGGCAGTGTGCTGGCCGTGTGCTGGCAGTGTGCTGGCAGTGTGCTGCTGGCTCCGTACGCCTCACAAACGTCATCGGCTCGCTTGCCCGTGCTAATTGGTCCAGTGAGTTTTCTGTGGGGGGGGGGGGGGGAGGGCTGCTGGGGGCGCCGCCGCGTCCGCGCCGACAAGCAGATCGGGTTGCACGGACGGCACCACCGCCGCCGGCTGAACTCCCCAGGCGCCACACGGCCGGACGGTGGTGGTGGCTGCGGTGAGCTCTTTGAGAGCCCTGGCGCCGCGGGGACGCCGGGGGCCGCGCACAGAGGTTCACGCTACGTTTCGCTCGTACTCGGGCGGGGCGGGGCGGCGCCGGATGGGGGCGTGTGCCGCCGCGTGCCGCGCGGGTGCGTGCCGCGTGCCGCCTCCGCCGCCGCCTCCCCATTCATTACAGCCTCACGAGGCGAGCCAGGTCGTTGTCGGCGGCGGCGCACGGCAGAAGACGGCGCACGTCGCTTGGCGACGACAGCGAGCGGCGGCGGCGGGCGGCGGCCTGCTAGAGAGGGAGGAGGAGGAGGAGGAGGAGGAGGAGGAGGAGGAGGAGGAGGGAGGAGGAGGAGGAGGAGGAGGAGGAGGAGGAGGAGGAGGAGGAGGAGGAGGAGGAGGAGGAGGAGGAGGAGGAGGAGGAGGAGGTGGAGGAGGAGGAGGAGGAGGAGGAGGAGGAGGAGGGCGGCGACAGCAGGCCCTTCCACTCCCTGGCGAGGGCCTAAAGACCCAAACGGAGCACGACGGACGACAGCAGCAAGCGCGCCGCCCCGACCATTACGTGTGTGTCGGAGAGTGAGAGGGAGAGAGACAGAGAGAGAGGGAGAGAGAGAGAGAGAGAGAGAGGGGGGGGGGGTAAGGGAGGGGGTAGGGGGAGAGCGACCTTACGAGAGCGGCCCCGGTCTCCATGCCCCGCTCCGCCGCTCGCAGCTCCGCGCCGTACGTGTATAACTCTCCTCATGACGACCGAGGGCTGCTCACCGCGCGGTCGCCATTTTTCGTACGGCTAATGAGGCGCTGCGGAGACGGACGAGGAGGGTCCGCGGGGGGCGTGAGTGGGGGGTGGGGGGGGGGGCGCTGTCCTGCCTCTCCCCCTCCTCGATCACGCACGCGCAATTGTCAGCGCGTCCCATCGAACAATGGTCAACAAGAGGAGCAGCAGCGCCTCTGCCCCCGGCGGCCCGCGCGGGGCTGGGCGGGGCTGGGCGGGGTGCGCGCACCGTCGGTGGCCACCCTACAACGAGAGCCCCGCGCCGCCACCGGGTCGTCTGCTCCGCCGCTGGCCGTGGGCTGGCCGTGGGCTGGCCGTGGGCTGGCCGTCGTGTGCTGGCCGCCGGCTCTGGCCGCTCCCTTTCCGGGAAAGTCGGCGTCGCTTCTCCGTTCTTCGCCGCCGCGTCGTCCTGCCCTGCCCGAGGTCCAGCCAGACGGCATTGCATCGCAAAGGCCGCGCTGCCGTCGCGTGGCCTTATGTGGAAGCCGGCCGGCGGCCAGGCAGGCAGTCAGCCAGTCAGGCAGCCAGGCAGGCAGCCCGCCGCCTCCCCATCACTGGACCACTGACTGGCACGGCCGGCCAGGCATTACGGCCCTTTGGTCGGGTACACATAAAAAGAGGGCCGTGTCAGCAGCGCGGCCGCAGGGCCCGCAGGGCACCGCAGGGCACCGCAGCGCACCGCAGGGCCACACGGCCCCGACGCCTCCTCCACCCCGGCGACGCCGTCCCCGCGCCTTTGTTCCATTCTTCTTCTTCCTCCACGCGAACCCCTTTCGTATTTTTATTTCGTGTTGTCTGGATAACGCCCCCTCCCCAGGTATAGACGACGACTGTCCTCTTCCTGTGCTCACCCCCACCTCACCCGGTGAGTGTGTGCTGTGGGGACGGGGTCCAGGGCAGCCCGCACCACACGCATGCGTGCCACACGTCGTGGCTGCCTCACCAGCACGGCGCGCGGGCTGCACACAAAAAAAAAAACAAACGATTTTGTACTTCTGATTTCTGAGCCGGCCACCTGTTGCGAAGAAGAATCGCGTCGTGAGGTATTTTTTGACGTGAGCGGTAACGACAACGCCGCCACCGGCCGCCGCCGCCGGCCTTCGGGGGCCAAAGAGGCGACCGCAGGAGGAGGCTGGAGAGGACCACAAGACCCCCGCAGGACCCACAGGACCCACAGGACCCACAGGACCCACAGGACCCACAGGACCCACAGGACCCACAGGACCCACAGGACCCACAGGACCCACAGGACCCACAGGACCCACAGGACCCACAGGACCCACAGGACCCACAGGACCCACAGGACCCACAGGACCCACAGGACCCACAGGACCCACGGGACCCACAGGACCCACAGGACCCACAGGACCCACAGGACCCACAGGACCCACAGGACCCACAGGACCCACAGGACCCACAGGACCCACAGGACCCACAGGACCCACAGGACCCACAGGACCCACAGGACCCACAGGACCCACAGGACCCACAGGACCCACAGGACCCACGGGACCCACGGGACCTGCGGGACCGCGACGGCTGGACAATATGGGGGAGGGCGGAGGAGCTGCCTAATGGAAGCGGTCCACACACACACACACACACACACACACACACACACACACACACACACACACACACACACGTCTTTTTTATCATCCTACCTTTACCGTACTTTTTTTTATTATTTTTATCTTGCCGCCGCGCCGGGCCCGTACTTTACCTGTCGGTCTCCAGGCTGCCTCTCCTCGCTTGCGCACTGCTGCTTAGCGAGCTCACCGCACTGCCTGTCCCCGTGCCGCGCCGCCACTGCGACACGCCGCGAGCGCCCTGCTGGGTAGGCAGCCACGACGACGGCAACGCACGCGCGCCGTGCGGGCCGGCCTACCCCGGCAGCCGCGGGCGCTCGCACAGGGATTCTCACGGTGGTAATTATTCACCTGGCTCCCGGCTCCGAGCGCGCGGAGGCCAGCGGGGCGGGGCGGGGCGGGGCGGGGACGCAGGAGTGTGTGGGTAGAGACGGCCAGCCGACGTTCGGTAAACAGAAGCGCCGCTTTTTAATCGAGTTTCCCACTTTGCCTGTTGCGGTGTGGGGGCCCTCTGCTGCTCCGCCCTGCCCGGTGGTGAGGCTGTGGGTAGCTGTGAGTGTATGGGTAGGTAGCGTCAGGTGTGTTGTGCCGTCTCTGTCGCCCCCGGGGTATGAGGCACTGAGAGAGAGAGAGAGAGAGAGAGAGAGAGAGAGAGAGAGAGAGAGAGAGAGAGAGAGAGAGAGAGAGAGACAGAGAGACAGAGAGGGCCTCTCCGAGGGCGTGTGTGTGTGTGTGTGTGTGTGTGTGTGTGTGTTGGAGTGCAAGCCGAGAGCCCCCGCCGTACCCCATTGTTCCCACATCCTGCCGATCCCGGGGGAGAGGGGCCATCAGGCGCCAGAGCTGCTGCTGCCGCCTCCGCCGCCGCCGCCGCCGCTGCTGCCGCTGCACCGCGCCGCACTAACAGCGGACCCTTCACGGATTAAGGACTTTCTCACGAACCCTGAGGAGATGGCGATCGGCAGCGGTCCGTCCTGCTCTCAGTGGCTCCCGCCGCCGCCCGCGCGGGTCGTACGGGTTTCGAGGGAATCGAAGATTGCTGGGAGCTCTGCAGACGCGGCTAAAAATTCGGGATTCCGCGCTCCGGAGACCGGGTGTGTCATCTGTGGTTATGTGTGTGGAATCTCGTTGGTTTGTTTTCTGCCGCGGGTCGTCCGGGTCGCAACGAGGACTGACTGACGCGGCGGCTCCCCCGGCCGGCCCGCCTTCTGGCCCACCGGGGCCCCCCGAGGCCCCCGAGGCCCCCCGCCTGGCGGGGTACGCGACTGGTCACGACGTGGGAGCCCCTCCTCGAGCCCCGCCTTCCGGACATCGCCGACTAATGGAAATCCGAAATGAATCCTATCAAAAACTCACATGACCTGCGCGGGGCCGGGGCGGGCCAGGGTCGGCCCGGCGGGAGGGCGGCGGCCACTCCCGGAGGCCGCCGTCGACGGCCGGTTCCCGGTTCCCCCTGTGGGTGCTGTCTGGGCCGTGACGCATCTGACGGGGGCCGGGGCTCGGCGGCGTGGCGGCGGCGCGGCCTCATCAGGTCGCTGACGGGGCGGCGCGCACGCCTACGCCGCCGCGTTGACGCCGTGGCCCCCATCATCCTAGTGCTCTTCCTCGACGGGGACGTTCGGCCGTCGTCAATCCCCACTTGCCCAATACGCGGAGAGTAACGGGGCGAGGAGGGCGGGAGGGAAGCGGCTGCCGTAGCGCGAGCGAGACTGCAGGGCCGTGCCGTAATGACGGGCGCGTGGAGCAGAGGCAGCGGGCGCGGCGGACACAAGCCCGCGCACACCTCTTCCCTTTTATTTTTGTGGGGGAGTTTTGCGAAGCAAATGCGCATGCGCTCCGACAACAAGGCACGAGCAGAGGGAGAGAGAGACAGAGAGACAGTGAGAGAGAGGCAGTGAGAGAGAGAGAGAGAGAGAGAGAGAGGAGAGCAGGGAGGAGGGCGTGCTCTGCCCTCACTACTTGACCGGCTGGCCGGCAACAACAGCAGCAGCAGCAGCGCGGCGGCGGCGGCCGCCGCCGCCACTCACTTATACATCCGAGTCCGCCATAATGCCATAAGACATGAGCCCGCTCGTTTATGGTGGCGTATTACCTGCGAGGGGCGGCGGCGGCGGTGCAGATGACCGTGCAGTCGTTAGGACCGCGCTGCCACCCCGACACACGCCCGCCAGCGCCCGCACCGCACTCAAAGGACCACGAAACGGCGATGTGTAGCGTTCTCTGCTAAAAAAAAATCAAAACATTTCAACACGGGAAAAAAACTGTTTTTTGCCTCAAATTGTGCGGATGATTTTCTGCTGCTGGGTGCGGATTTTGTCGGCGGCGAGCAGCGCGGCTGATGATATCTGTGATGGCGGTGTCGGTCGGTTGTCAGCGGCGGAGCCGAGCGGGGCCCGCCGGGGCGGGGGCAGGTTAGGTTCGTTGGACCGGACCGCGACGGACGGTGATGGTGATCTCGCCGCCCCGGTCACGCGAGGTCACCCCCCCCCCCCCTCCTCCTCCTCCCCCCTCCATGATGACAAATGCGCGCCCGTTTCACACCTCGGCTCGGCCGTCGTGCGCCACGATGCTGTTGTTGTTGTTGTTGGCGGTGACCATTTGTGGAGGCGACGTGCGACGCGATGCGACGGGACGCGCGCGCCTCCCACCGCCGCCGCAGCCGCGCGGCGCGGACACGCGACGGGGCGGCGCGGAGTGGCGCCACCTGGTGGCACGCGGCGACACTAGCCTCCGGGCCGTCGGCAGGAGGCCGCCGCCGCGCTCACCCGCGCTGCCTCCAAATGGGGCAAACAAAAGTTATCAGACAAGCAACTAAATTTTTTGGAAACGGTAAAAGTACAAAAAGTATTTAAAAAAGCACTGAAAAAACTTTGACACGTCTTATACAAATTCAAGAATCTTTTTTTTTAAAGAAAAGGATTTGTTTAAGATTAAGACGTAGCAAAATGTCAGTGGCATGCAAGTCGTCATTTGAGTGTGAGACAGATAGAACACTCGAAGGTGCTCGCCTCCACAGTTATGCGCGTTTGCTGGCTGTGTACGTAACGCGCTTGCGCGTAATGCGTGGTGATGATTTTGAGAGGAGCGCTCAGAGCGCGTGCGTTGTTTGTGAAGAATGCCAAGCAAGCACGCAGCGAGGAGTCGCGGCTGCAGTCGGTAAGTGGGCTGATGCTGATGGGGGTATTGGTGGTCCAGCAGTGGGAGGCAGAGGGTGAGCAGGAGAGAGACAGAGAGAGGTAATCCGCAGCGCGCAGGCTGTCCAGCTGCCCGCACAGGTGCAATACTCCTTCTGCGGCACCGATACCATCTCTCTCGCTCTCTCTCTCGGTCCGTGCTGCGGCCACTCCCCCCACTCCTCCCGCCCCGCCTCGCCACGGGCCGCGTGCTGTCGGCAGTCAGTCGGCCGATCGCCGCGCGCCGCCGCCGCCGTGCCGTCGAGTTATGAGTCACGTTGGACGCGAGTCATGTCGGGGCCTCCGCCTATGCAGGCTGATTCCGAAGGGCTGTTTCTAACTCGCTCGCACCTCTGAGGAACGCGTCACGAGTGCGACAGGGACGGAGCGACCGTCTTCTCGGAGCCGGCCCGCTGACCCGCGCCCAGCACACCCTCATGACTTTCGGGCGCGCTGCTGCGCCGCTCGTTTGGAGCGGAGCAATAATTGGCGGGCGTTTGCCGCGTGCAGCGCAGCGCCATTAGGGGGGCCCGCTTCGAGGCGCCGCGCCCCGCGAGACCCGCGTCGGACTTGACCCCCGCTGCGCCTCCCACCGCGATGACAAATGACGACCTCTCTCACTCACCCTCCTCCTCTCTCTCCCTCCCTCCCTCTCCTCTCTCTCTTTTCCCGCGTCGCGCTTCGGTTGCAGTCGTGCGTCGAGGTCTCCACAGGCGCCTGCAGCCAGACCGAGTAGGCAACCCGTCGGGGTGGGGCGTCCGGCGGGCCGGCCTACGCACCGAGGGCGCTTCTTTTCTTACGGCCTCGGTACACAGTAATTAGCGGCCGCGGACACTGCCGGGACGAGCGCCGCTTCTCCACGCCCCCGGACCCTCCGGACACACCTCCCAGCCGCGTCTCGGGTCCCCCGGCCCGGCAGCCCGCCCGCTCGGGCGCGGGCGTATCCTTTAATTCTTTTGTTTCTTGGCCGAAAGCTCTCTGCTGCTGCTGCTTCTGCCGGCTTCTGATGCTGCATTGTTGGTAAAAATGGGGGAGCGAACGGCGGCGGCGGCGGCGGTGGTGGCGTCCGATGGGGGTAGGGTTGGGCCTGGCGGGGCCCTGCGGCTGGGCTCGGTCAGACTGGGTGTGTATTTGGCTGCGTTTGCGCCTGGACAGACTGTATTTCGACGGTCCCTAAGAACAAAGGCCGATGTCCCGAGCTTCTAGTAGGGAAGGTTCGATTGCAGACCTGTAGAGCTGCCCTCTCGTAGTACCACACCAAACCGAGATAAAATCGTATTTGCAGGTTTTGCTGTTTTGCTGCAGCGTCTCCTCGCCTCTGCCCTCCCGGCGGCGGCCTCGCGACGCCACCTGCACGCCGTTCCCAGAGCTGAGCCGCGATACGCACACCTGTGTGCCGCGCTCCAATAATGCTCGAAACGCTTTCATTTTTCTTTGCGGCCGTCATTAAAATATGTGACCATCGAGCCGCCATCCCCAGGGAAGAAGGCGGGGAGGGGAGGAGGGGGAGGAATTCCGCGGGCGTCTGCGTGCCTGAGGTATCGCCGTGATTACCGAACTCCGGCCGGCGGGGGGCTCGGGGGCTCGTCCTGCTCGTCCGCACCTCGGGGCCTCGGGCCTCGGGCCGCGGGCCGCGGGCCTCGGGGCCGGGGGATCATCGTTCACGTCGCGGGGGGACCCGTGGCGGCGAGGCGAGGCGCGGCGCGGCCCGCTTGGAAACTATATTAAATTTTGACAGCGCATTAAGCAAGAAATTGACTTATTAAGTCAGCGCCCGCGCGGCTCTTGCCTTTGAGGCGGCGCGGTGCGGCCGGCGTGGTGGGGAAAGAGGCTGCCGGAGGCTGCCACCGAGGTGGGAACAGGTCCGCTAGCCGAATATTGATCAGGTTGTCGGCTTCATCGGCTTTTGCCTTTTGGGGCCGCCGCCGCCGCCGCCGCCGCCTCGGCAGCCCCGCCACACGCACACGCGCGCCGGGGCCCCAAGGCCCCGGCGCAGAATATGACCCCAGGGGACCAAAAAGGACACCCAAAGGGACGCGATACCGCCGCCGGCCAGCCGGACTCGCACGCAAAGGGGCAGTATTTTCACGATATTCTTTTTTCCTTGGGTTTGTGAACTTTGATTTTTTTCAAAAACTGCAGACTTTTGGCACGTTTTATAGAAGGTAATATTCAATGATTTTTGCAAAAAATTATACACACAACGGTTCATTTTTTTTTGTCGAGCTTTCTCTGCGCGCTTAGCGAGCGGCATCGTTACCGCGTTACTGCTGCTGGTGGTGGCAGTGCTGAGTGAGTGATGTGGCGGTACGTGAACGGGGGCATAATTACTGCTGGCGGCACTTACGCACACACACACACACACACATACACGCACACACACACACACGCGCGCACTGCGGTAGGTGGACACTGCCGCCGCGCTGCGTTCGGCAGGCGCACCTCAACACGGAGCGTGGAGTATCCGCCGCCACTCGCGGCTCCGCGCTCGTCGTCGGGGCCGCGATGAATCAGAGCCGCGGAGCCGCGCTGGCGTTAATGAGGGGATATACCCCCTGTCGCTGGACCACACAGGGACTCACTTTTAGTAGTTTACCCGTTCCCTCTTCCTCTCTCTCTCTCTCTCTCTCTCTCTCTCTCTCTTTCTCCCTCTCTCCCTCTTGCTGCGCGTGCCCCCCCCCCTCTCCGCCCCTTTTCCGTGCTGGACGCTGGGACACATTGCTGTTGCTGCGCAATCACACAAAGTAAACTCAGAGGGTTGTAGCAGAAAATTAAGTTCATTTTTGAATGAAAAAAATAATGTCTTCGCGACGACCGTCTCCTCCGCCCCTCTCCTTTCTACCCCGCTGCCGGACCATCTTATATATATATCCGCCGTGGCTGCTATATATATATATATATATATATATATATATATATATATATATATATATATATGAAACTTGCTTATTTTTGTTGGAGCCCGCTTTCCGGATTTCTGGACATGATTGATAAACCTCACGCTGTTGCGGTGTGTGTGTGTGTGTGTGTGTGTGTGTGTGTGTGTGTGTGTGTGTTCGTGCTGGCGTCCCTGCGCAAATGGACCCCTCGATGACTGGAATACCAATGATGGCGGCCTGCTGATGCGGGCACGCGCGCACCCCCCCCCCCCTCCCCTCCCCTTACACACGCACACACACACACACACACACACTTTTAAACACATTCTGAAACGTGTTGCGAATGCTACACAAATTCTTCAGTAACTTCCAGCGAAGATTTAGACTTAGAACACAAAATTTCTACAGAAACTCACCGGAAACAATGAAAGGGTAAAAAGAACAAAAATGGAAATAAATCGTTGGGTTCATCATTGAAAAACAGGTAAATTCCTTTGATTCGGAGAAAAGCACAACGGAATCAAATTAATTAATCTCACCCGATAGTCCGGCGATACGATGAACGAAGCGTTCCCTCTCCCTCCCACTTTTTCTCTACGCACGCCCAACAAATATACTGTATTTCTCGCCATGTCTCCCGAGAGCATTTTCCATATAAACGTTTTTGTCGAAAATTGGAAAAGTCTTCCGAATCAGGACGGATTTTTCGTTTAGATCGCATTGAAAGCACTCTGACGCAGAGAACACGTGTATTTGCATGGAGCGGCCGGAGCCTTTTATGCCTGATCGACTGATGCCTGACTTTTCAGCATATTAGTCGTCACAATCAGTGTACACGTTTTGGAGGTGTTGTGGATCCCTGGACCGGCTCAGTGGCGGCGGCTCGGTCCGAGCCCGCCTGATCCTCCGCCCTCTGCCGTTCGCCATTTTCGCTCATGAATGATTCCTAAGCCGTCCTTGATTTCGCCCAGCGACAAGAAAGATCCTCTGTTTTCTTATTTCATGTATTTTACTCCCCCCCCCCTTCCCCCCTTCTCTCTCCCTCTCGTCTTGTCTCCCTTTCTCTCCCCACCCTCTCCCGCAGCCAGTCTGCCGGCTGTAATGTAATCGGTACAAATCCGAGGAAAGAGAATGCTGCCGCGACGTTTTCGGCGGGTAATTACCATATCGGTGTTCTTACGGTGCACCGCCGCCACCGCCGCTTGACAAAGCCCCGCACGCAGGTGACCATTACACCAGAACCAGCGGGGGAAAGTACTCTTCTAGCGGACGTCTCTGCGCTGCTGTGTGTGTGTGTGTGTGGGCGCGCGCGCGTGTGCGAGTGTGGGTGGGTGAAGCTGCCGTGTGGTACGGCAGCCAGCGCCCACTATAGCGGCAGCCATACTGTACGGGAGGGGGAGGGGGGGGGGGCAGCATCCAGCCGCCGCCGAGCCGCGGTGAGATGAGACCCGGAGGAGCCGAGCCGAGACCAGTGGCCGATGCGCGGGACGGAGACGGGGCGAGCGAGCGAGAGAGAGAGAGAGAGAGAGAGAGAGAGACGGGCAGACGGGCACACGCGTCGTCCACTTTGAGTGTATATAAGTGGCCGCCGCACTCGTGCCGCGTCCGTCCGTCCGTCTGCCGCCCGGCGGGGAGGGGGGCGTGCAGGGGGCCGGGAGGGGGGCCGGCGGGGGCCGGCGGGGGCCCCACTGGGGCCGTGGGAACCTCTGCGCCCTGCCAGTTCCCAGGCTCGGAGCGCAAAGCCCCTACCCGGCTATGGCTTGGGCCCCTCCAGAGCCGGCCGGGCCGGACAGACGGGGCAGCCAGCCAGAGCCGGTCTTCTGCGGCGGCGCGCGATCGCCCACTCTCTCGCACCCGTCGCGGTCCTCGGTGCCTTCTCTCTCGCTCTCGGTCTGGCACGCGATCCCGACCCCCCCTTCCCCCCTCACTCGCCCCTCTCTCCCTCTCCCCTCTCTCTCTCTCTCTCTCGTCGTGTGCAGTGCGATGTGCCCCTCCCCCTCCCCACCCCCTCTCCCGTCCCGATCAGACACGTCGGGAGAGGGGGGGGGGGCAGCCACGTTCCAGCGCGTCCCCTGCCCCCGCCTGCCCCCGCCCCCTCCCGGCGGGCGGGTGCCAGCCTCACGCCGCGGCGGCCGGCGGCGTCCCTATCCACACGACACCGTCACGACACGGCGCGCCACGGGCTGCGGCGCGGTGCGGTGCGGTGCGGTGCGGTGCGGCGCGGTGCGGTGTGGTGCGGTGCGGTGCGGGGCGGCACAGCGCGGCACCCACAGGCCACAGGTGCTCCCCGCGTACGGCGCGCGCGCGCACCCGCCGCTGCAGCCTCCTGGCCGCGGCGTCAAACATTCTCCCGAGAATGAAAATTATAGAAACAAAGAGCACGATACCTCACGGACCGTCTTATCGGGGTTATCATTATTTTGCACAGGAACGTTCACTCTTATGGCTGAACTTAAAGCAAGCGACAATAAAATAGGGTTGGTGGTGGTGGTGGTGGTGGGGCTAAAGGCAATTCTAGCTGTTATCCTCCTTTTTAGCACTTGGAGTTTGAAAATTCGGTGTGTGTGTGTGTGTGTGAGGGTGTGCTCTGAGGCATGACTCGTCGTGTGGTGCCGGAGGCGTATTGACACTTGGCTGCGCGGGCCGTGTCGTGGTCCGAGGGGGGGGGGGATAACTTACGCCCCACGGTGACGGGGGGAGAGGGGGCATTAGCTGGCAAGATCCCACGCTCCCGCGGTCCGGGCTCCAGGTTGGTGGTGGTGGTGGGGGGGGGGGGGGGGGGGCTGTCATCGCGTCCCCCGCTGGCGGTATGGGACTCCTGCTGCCGGCAGGGACTGCGCCCCCGGCTTGGCATTTCGCTGCTTACGTCCTCCGCTGGGCGCGGCGCGAGCGGCGCAAGCGGAGAGCGGCATAGGCTCGGTGGGCTCCGCGGCGGTAGCATCGTCTTGTCGGGGCGCGGTAGCGGCAGGATGGCGAGGGGCTCGTCGGAGCCAGCCCTTGCGGCCCCGCGGTACGCCACTGTGAGCCAAACAAAAGGTAATGTGCGTACGGTGGCGAAAAGTACACGTTTTATCACAAAATCAAGTTTAGAAAGAAAAAACACACAGCTGACGCAACTAAAAAATAACGGAAAAGTCAAAAGGTTTATAGCAATGAGATCTGCAGGAACATTAATATTTTGGTGATTGAAAAATCGATCCGAAAAAATAAAATAACTGAAACGAAATGAGCCGCGGGGTTCCAATCAGTGTCATTGAGGAGCAGCCTCGGCCGGCGGCCTCCCGCGGTGGCGTCCTCGGCCTTTCACTCCGCCTCCGCGGCGGCCGGGGAGCAGCCGAGCGCCCGGCAGGTAGGCAGGGCCGCCGAGCGCGGGTGCGGCGCGGGCCCGAGCCTGGCCTACCCAGCCGGGGGCTCGGCAGTGCGGGGAGAGAGGGAGGGAGAGAGAAAGAGAGAGAGAGAGAGAGAGAGAGAGAGAGAGCTAGTGAGAGAAGCATTCGGTCAGTCCCGTCCCCTACCGCAGCATCCTGGGAAATTAAAACAGCATTACCGCGGCGCGGCCGCCGCCCCGCGCCGCCGCTGCCGCCGCCGCTGCCGCCGCTGCTGCCGCCGCGCTCCAGTTGGCGCGCGGGCGGCATTTCCGGCACCCGTACCTCTGCCCGGCGGCAGGCCTGCCGCTGGATCACGGCGGATCACGCGGCAGAGATCGGCTCGCGGCGGCGGCGGCGGTGCTCTTTAAATGTCAAGCGCCGCCGCCGCGGCAGCACTGCTGCTTCTATCAGGAATGCGAAATGAGCCGGGAGAGAGACGAGGAAAAGCACCGCATCCGACATGGCAGCGCTTTATTTGTCATCCCCGCAGCAGCCACCGGAACTTTATTGTTTTAATTATACACGTGAGCGCTGCGAGCCGCGCGGCGTCAAGGACATGTGTGTGTGTGCGTGTATGAGGATTAATGTTTATTGAATCACGAGCGCCATCGCCGCGCCGCGACGACTGCAAAAGCAGCCGCAGCTTAGTAGCGTAAGTGGGAATACCGAGGGGGTAACAACTCGGCTAAGCAGGGTTACCCCAGGTTTTCCTCAGATTACGTCTGTACTACCTCGGATAGGTTAGATCGGATTGCTCCGGATTTCCTCCGGATTACCTCGGATTATCGCGGATTACCCCAGCGGTGGCCGGGACACCACAACGATATAATAACGATATGAAGTCGAGCCGGACGCGCGGAGGACGCGCCCGACGCGGGACTGTTCCGGCTAACGAATTTGTCATCGTACCGGTTGTGTTCTCCGCCTCCCGCAGGCGCGTGCGGTGACCAGGCGGCGGCGGTGGCGGAGGCGGCGGCGGCGATGGCGGCAGCAGCGGCGGCCCGCATCCTGGGGCCCGGGCCGCCGCCGCCGCCGCCGCCGCCGCCGCCGCCGCCGCCGCCGCCGCCGCCGCCGCCGCCGCCGCCGCCGCCGCCGCCGCCGCCGCCGCCGCGCTGCCTCGTGGCCGCGGTCGGGGTGGCCGGGGTCACAGCCCAGCAGGTCCCAGGCCCACTGACAATGCCTTGATTTATGGGCAGAATTAGTCATTTCGGGAGGACGCGGCGGCGGCGGCCACGGCACACGACACCTCTCTCTCCCTCTCTCCCTCTCTCTCTCTCTCTCTCTCTCTCTCTCTCTCTCTCTCTCTCTCTCTCTCTCTCTCTCTCAATGGGCCGCGCGCCAGATAGGATACAACAAAAGCTGCATAAATCTATGCGGGCTGCGCAGATTTAGATATAAATTTTTTTCCCTCCGGAAGAGAGATCTATCTCCACAAGAAGGGTCATCGTCCTACTTGTACTACAATTATTTTCTGGCAAATTTTTTAAGATTCCTGCTTGAGAAGGTTCAATGCTTTGACTGCAGCTTTACAAAAACAAAACTTAGGTTCATTGTCATCAAGGTTGCTTTTCATTGAAAGCTGTGAGTTAAAAGTTATTTTCTTCCGGACTTGGCTTTTGCCTCGATCCTTGTTCGCCGCCATGGCAGCCACTACCACAGCCACTACCACGGCGATCACCACCGCCACCGCCACCACCACCGCGACGCGGGCACCAGCAGGGCGGCCGTGCCCCCCCGCACGGTGCGGGACGGGTCCCGGCCGGGTCCCGGCGCCGGCCGCCGCTGTGTCGGCTAAACGGGTTCCTGCTCCGCTAATTAATTCCTCAGTTAGAATAACAAACTTTGCAGAAACACTTGACGGCTTGCCGGGCGGTGCCTCAGCGGGTGCAAGTGGCGGAGCAGCGTGGCGGCGTCGTGTACCCTGCGAGCAGCACTACTTGCAGACTGGTGCCCGTACGGCACCGCCGGCCTGCTCTCGGTCAATGTTAATTCGGAGAGGGAGAGGAGGGGGTGAGGGAGGGGAGGGAGGAGGGAGGGGTGCACAAATCGCTGGACGATGACGTGGCCCGCGTAGCCAGTCCGCGCACGTGCAGCTGGGTCCGCCGAGGCGCGGCCAGACTGTGTAAAGAGAGTGTTCTAGTGAAGCCCGCGGCCCGCCGCGGCCCCGCCGCCCCGCGGGGTCCCAGGGGCCACGCCCCCATCATTGTCCCGTGTTCAGAGCAGCGCGCGCTGTTCGAAGGGCGCCGAAAAAAAATATACACACTCACAAAGAAAAACAGAGGGGAAAAATAGTCGGGTATTTGAACCCGCATTCATTCCTAAATACAACGGCAGCAGCAACACACTCATCAGGAGGTGAGGCGGGCACGCGAGCAGAGCAAGGGGTCCGAACACGGGACCACTACTGCAGGGGCCTCGGGCCTTTTCATCCCTGTCATCATTAAATCCTCTCCCCCCCCCCTCTCTCTCTCTCTCTCTCCCCTCTCGCTCTCTCTCTCTCTCTCTCTGTCTCTGTCCCTCTCTGACCCTCTGGGTCCTGTTCATCGGACCTCGACGAAAAAGAAATGCTTGAATAATAATCACGACTGCCCAGGGCCCTCTCCTTCATCCCAGAGAATCAAGTGTCCACCGCTTGGTCGCGGTCGGTCACATTCCATCGTCACTCCCTTTTTGGAACGCGCCCGCCCGCCCGCGTGCGTACATAGGCATGCACGCACGACACACACACACACACACACCGCGTTCCCACCTCCGTCAAACAGAGCTAGCTGCCGCACGGCTGCTGCTGCTGCCGGTGTACGACGTGTTCGTCGACCCCCGCACGGCAGTACGACTGCCGGCCCCCTAAAATTAATTTCCCGTACGTGCGCGCGCGCGGTGGGCCGGTGAGGTTCGAAGACGGTATTGGGAGCGCGAACCGCAACCGCACCGCGCGGTGGCGGCGGCGGCTCGTGCGGTCGCGCTCCTCTCTGTCGTCGGCCCGGTGCCGTCCGGCGGCCGTCCGCCGGGAGCTCCAGGGCGGGTGAGCCGCCGCGCACGCCGCGCCGCGCCACCCGCCACGCCGACGAGTACACCGCCGGCGCGCACCCCTGCTCCCGCCCCACCGCACAAATCTCCGCGAGCCATCTCGCGTTGACAAGCGAGCGCACGTACAATCCGCGAGTGAGCGTAATAACGCGTAATGGTGATTGCACTCGTGTGTGTGTGTGCACGGGCGTGCATGTGTGCGCCGGCTGAGTTACTGTCGGCGGGGGACCCGCAGGCCTGCAGCGGCGGCAGGTTGACGGCTGCTCCGTGCGTGCAAACGACCCCGGGCGCGGCGAGCACCCCGATACCCCCGCGGGCTTAGCTCGGCCGTGCTATCGGCGTTGGGCTCGCGGAGCGGCAGGGCGGCGCGGGAGCGGCGGCGCAAGCAGGGCGCGTGGCGCGGCGAGTCCGCGGGGCCGCAGATCTGAGCGGAGCCGCGCGGACCCGACCTCCCGGAGGTCCCGCCCCGCCGCCCGCAGCGCAGCGCCGCCGCGCCTCACGTACAGGACATTCGACTGAGCGCGGGGCCGCGGGAGCGCGCCACGGCCCGCCGAGAGCCCGGCGCTGTACACGGCGCTGAGTGCCGAGTACGTGATGAGCCGGCCGCGCTCACCGCGGCTGTCCGCGCCGCCTACGTGCCCGCCCTGCTGCTGCTGCTGCTGCTGCTGCTGACGCCGGCGACGTGCGCGCCCTGCCACCGGTGCAACGTAGGGGCTGTTCATAAATGAACGTAAAATCGTTCACACCCGCCTCTCTTTGTCACGGTGCAAAACTAATCTGCCAATGCACTTAAGATATAGGACCTCAACACGAACCTCGCCCTCCTCTAAGAGCGTGACGTCATTTGTGGACACACCCATAGCGCATGCGATCAGAAAATGGTTTTAACAGTGGACAGCTCCGATGACGACCCAGGCGCTGTTCACAATTAAGCTCTCAGAGGGGGAGTCGAGCTTTGCCCCGTGAGGGGGTAAAAGGGGGAGGAGGTAAAAGTCCCGAAAAGTGTGACGTAACTTACGAATAGCCCCTGCTTGCGCTCGACGCCGGAGCCCGCACGCCCGGCTGGGTAGGCCAGCCGCTCCGGCCCGCGCGACACTTGTGCGTTACGGGGCAGCCTACCCACCGGGCGCCCGCCCGTCCACCACCGCCACCACCGTGCCCATCCCGTACGGTCCTATCGGACACACACACACACACACAAATGCACACACACGAGCTGCTCTAATGCTGTAATGTGCTGGCGTTCACACGTGCTCACACACACGCACACGCTCAGACATCGATGTCTGCTTATGGCGGGGCCCCACTTATTGAAATGAGACGCGCATTACAGCGGGGCGGGCGAAGCTTGTGGCGGCGGCCCGGGGAGGCAAGGGTTGCAATCACGCGCGTACGTGAACACACACGCGGCCATATGTGTGCGCGCGGCGTGTGTCGGCCACGCCCCGCCACGGCCCGCGGGGAGGCGCGCCGGGATGACGCGTCATTATAGCGATGGTACGGCACGGATAAGGGTTATGCATCGCGATATGGGGTGCGGCGCGCGGGTTCGAGTACCATCCACACCACATTTTTATCTTCTTTTTTAGACATGATTTTTTAAAATTTGTTTTTCTTTTCCTTCTGGGCCGCGTTTGTCCCTACCCGACCGCGGCGGCGGCGTAATACTACCGGCGCGCCGCGCGGCTGGCAGCGGGGATCGAACCCGCGACCGGAGAGGAGAGGTGAGAATACATGCGGCATTACGGGCCGCCATAAATCAACCGAGGCGGCGGCGGCGGCGGTGTGGTGTGTACTCGCGGCGTCGTGCGCGCATTCAGTGGGGAATCGAATCGCAGAGCCGAGCCGGGCCGAGCCGTGCCAACAACACGCGCGCCGCGCTGCAGCGACGTGCCCTTTGCTCGGCCCTGCCCGTGGATCATGCGGCTTCTGTCCATCATGGCTGTCCGAGAGGTCTGTGTGTGCGTGAGAGAGAGAGAGAGAGAGAAAAGGAAAGAGCGAGATAGAAAGAGCGACTCGGCATGGGAAAGATGAATGGAGAAATGAATGGCCGCCTCTGTCCTCTGCTCGGCTCAGCCCCGGCGACACACACACACACACACATCACAACCACCACCATCATCACCACCAGTTTGCAGGGGGATCCCTTCTCCGCGAAGAAAATACTCCTCCCCGGCTCCGTACGTTAATCCCTCCCTCTCCCTCCGAGCCCCTCGTCCCTGAATGAGTCACAGGCACCGAGGGTGCGCGACGGGAATACGAGAAATATACTGAAGCGGGCGCGCGTGGTCCACGAGGATCGTGCGTGCTCCTACTCGCCCCCGGATTTTCCGGGGTCACGAGTAATGGAGGCTGCGACAAAGCCATGTCCGAACCTTTGGACCTAACCCAGATGCACGCAATCAGAATTTTGAAATTTAGCATTGCCGTTTGTTTAGCCAAGTTTTTTCTGTTCCGGGCTTCATGTCGTTCTTCCCTGTGTAACAGCATTCCTGGGAGGCCATAATTCTCCTTCCGAGGCACACACACACACACACACTCTTTTCGCGATTACGGCAAGGCGGCTGCGCGCTATACGGCCGCGCCGCGTGGTCCGGCGGCGACGACCTCTTCTTAATTTCCCATACTGCACCACAAGATAATCACGCTTGGACGTAATGCCGAGAGGGAGTGGGCGGGGCGATGTGGGGCGGACGGGCCGGACCGGGCCGGAGCGGGGCGGGCGCGTACACGCCTGTGCTCCGCAGCTCCGCGGCTGCGGCTCCGGGTGCGGGGTGACTCGGGGTCACGGCCGGCGGGGTATATGGCCACCGCGGCGTGCCGCCCGGCCGCGCGGCCCGGCCGTGCCGGGCGTGCCGGTGCCCGGTGCACCTCCGGGCGTGAGAGCGCGCCGCCGCGGAGGCCCCCACCCCGCCCCGCGGCCCCCGCAACACTTAGCATGAGGTGAAGGCACTGCGCGGCCAAGGCCCTCTCCCGGACCGGCCGGCGGGGGCGACGCCGCCGGGGAGCTCGGCGCAGACCCGCCGGGGCCCGAGCGCGGCGCGGGGGGTGCGCGACGGAGACCTCGACGCACGAGTCCGCGGCAACACGCCGGGGCCGGGGGTGCGGAGCGAAGCATCCGGGAGATCGCCGCCGGACATGCCGGGGGCGGGCCGCCGCACCGCCGGCGCGCGAGGGTGCTGCCGGATGTAGTGCAGGTGTCGGCGGGCCGCCGCTGCCTTTGGACGCCGCCGCGGCGGAGGAGGTCGGGCCGCCACAGCGCCGCGCATTTCCGGAAATCCGGGGGCATTCAGGCGCCCGCAGCGGGGAGCCGACGACGGGGATCCGGGACAACGTCTTTCTGGCCCCGGACCCCGAGACCACCCCGACCGCGTCAACGCCGGAATAAACGCTCGCCTCGCAGTTATTTTTGTAATTAAGGTGCGTCTAAACGGGCCGCGGTGCCGCCGAGTCTCGGCGGAGTCAGTCCAGCCGGGGGGTCCGGTCTGGGCTGGGAGCGGAATAGAGCAATCACGGATTAGCTCGGCCGTGACACGCCGCACCGCCGCTGCTGCCGTTGCAGACACTTTGGCACTCCACTATCGGTCTTCCGTCCATCTCGCTCGCACCTCTTCCAGTCCCAACGCGGAGCCCCGGTGACAGGCCGTCTCTTGTCTGTCTATCTGTCTGTCTGCCTGTCTGCCTGTCTTTGTCTGTGTGTCTATTTGTCTGTCCGTCTCTCTCAGCCGCCGCACAGGGCGGACGCTAATTGTAACACACGGCACACACGGCGCCGCTGCGCTCGTGTGCTCACATGCGTCGGGGGGCCTCGGGGTCCGCTCGGGCCATGACTCATGCCCGTCTACCGTGCCGTGCGCCCCCGCGGCCCCCGCGGCCCCCGCGGCCCCCGGCTGGCTCCGGGTGGTGGTGGCGGCGTGCACGACAGGTTCCTCTGGCACTGACTAATCACGCGGCCAGAAAACCCCCGCGTCGCCGACGGCAGCCCTGCGGCAGCCCTGCGGCAGCCCTGTGTCAGCCCCCGGACCCGGACAGGGGAGCCCCCCGTCAGGCCGAGAACGCGGAGGACTTCGGCACCCACCACCGCCGCCTCCGCCCCACTGCTGCTGCTGCTGCTGCTGCTGCACCGACAGCTACTGTATCAGATAAGCAACCGGCCCAGTGCCTTAGTGTCTCACGTCACGCAGGCGCGTCGTCATGCGGGAAAGCCATACAAGGCCTCGGCTACTGCCTCCCGGAATCGGGCGGGAACAAGTGAACTTGAAGTCTGAAAAGTCTTCAAAGAGTCTTATTTCGTGGCCGAGCGGCTCGCTTCACTTCCCGGACTCTCGATAGGCCCGCCCTTGTGGCTCTCTGCGTCGGAGCTGCGTCGTGTCAGAGGGAGGATGTGACCGAAGGGGTCGACCGACGACCACCAGACGCCCGTAATCGGCCGCCATCAATCAGTTTTGCCCGGGCAGACAGCAGCGGAGCTGAGCGGAGCGGAGCAGGCCGAGTCCGCCACCGCAGCCGCAGCCGCCGCGCCGGGCGGGGGTATTTGTTACACGTTGGGAAAGGGTAAGAGCCAGCCAGCCAGGGCTGCTCACACAAGCAAGCGGGGCGACGCATGCAGGAAGCACGTGTGTGTGTGTGTGTGTGACCTACCGCGTCACACCGACACGTGATACACCCGTCCAGCGATGCTATCACACAGCCTTGTCCAGCATCAGGGAGGCCTGGAGTCTCCAGCTTCTTCCGCGCCGCGCCGCGCAACCCTGACGCGGCGGGACTGACTTCTTGCTTTCCAGAGTCCTCTGCACTATTATGCTTAAGTTTTACTTTCTTTGCGGTTTGAAGTGTATCGGCCGAGTGAAAAATTATTCAAGAAATATATATTTTTTTAAAAATATTCTTTTTGCAGTGCAATCTAGATCCACAGCGGTGTAATGCGACTCTACTGTATTACGGCGCGGGCTCCATTATAGCAGGGCAGAAGAACAAGAAGGAATTAAGCGCACAGAAAGAGGGCGCGCGGGGTGCCGCGAGTGTGAAGAAAGCCCAGAGCTGCGGAGGGGCCGTCGCTGCGCGCGGATGCAGGAAAATCTGGCGGTGTGTCGGCGGGCTTGTTGCAGCGGAGCGTGGCGGGGCGCGGGGCGCGGCGGACACCCACCGCCGCCGCCTTGCGACAAACGTACCTCATTAACGCCCAGGAAGGAAGAAGGCGATGGCGGTGGTGCGGAGGACGACGGAAAAAACGTAAATGGAGGAGCGCGGCTCAGTGGCGGCAGCCGGGAGCAGCCGGGTGAAGTGTGATTTGGACGGCGGAGAAAAAGTTTATAGAAGGCCGCGCTTCCCGTGGCCGCTCTGGGCGCGCTCTAGCGGCGCGTCAGTCGACGCGCACAGGACGGCGCGAGCTACAGCCCGCCGCCGGCGACGACGAGAGATAGAGATAGAGAGAGGGAGAGAGAGAAAAAAAAAACTGGTACAGAATGTATAGGAGGCGGCGGTGGCGCGTGGCGGATCGAGGTTCACGGCGCGTGCGGCGCGGCGGCACGTGGCAAAACGTGTCGGAATTGAAATAGCATAGTAGCAGCAGGCGGTGACAACGGGCGGCGCGGCGGCGCGGCGGCGCGGCGCTGTGCGGTGATGTCAGCGTGGGTGTCAGCACCGGCGCCGCCCGGCCTTCGGATCGTGTTAGCGCCAGCGCCTTTCTGTGCCGAGCCGCAGCTTCGTTTTATTTTCTGGTATCAAAGATGTATGAGGCTGGCCTTCGTGGGGGCCCTCCGGAGGACAGGGTACGTGCATGTCGCCCGTGGGGAAGGGGATCACCACAAGTTTGCATGCAGCACGTTACATAATTTTAATTTTCTTTTTTTCGAAATTTCTGGTGCTGTGCGCCTAAAAAAAATTTAGGAGAAGATGCTAGAAAATCTGTGGAAGGTCCTGCGCGGGCACGTGGCTGCCCTCGCCCCCCTACCCCTCCCCTCGGGGCCGCCCCGCACCCCGATTACTTGCTCTTTTTATGAATGAATGGACCGGCAAAAACGTAGGCCATCCGTCCTGGAGCGGCGTGCCGTGGCGCGGCGCGGCGGCGGTCCGTGGCGCGTGGACCGTGACGGCACGACGGGATGGGCTGGGCTGGGATGGGCCGCGGGGCTCCGGGCACCCGACCGGCGGCGTCCGGAAACGATGACTTGATCACGGCCGCCGCGGTCGCGTGTCGCCGCGCGTGCGCCCCGGCGCGTTTTCGGAGGCGGTCAGCGGCACAGCCATCGGCCGGAAGCCCGACGGGCCGTGATCCGGGGCTGTGCGGCCGACGCGCCGCGCCACTAAATGGCAGGAAACGGAACTACAGCGCGTGGCGCCACGCCGTCTGTCACCCCGCCGCCCTCCCGCGCGTGTGCCGGGCCGTATGAGCTGGCGTGCGCATCGCAGTGCAGTTCCGTTGACGGGTTTGATTATATTCTCCACATGTCGGCGCCGGCGGGTTTCGCAGGGCAGCGGGGTCGGCCCGGCGTGACTCACACAGTGGCCCCACGGCAGTTGAACACTTTCCCCGAAGCCCGCTTTCGGCTTCGGCCCTCGCCGCGCCCCTCATTAGAGCCTATCGACGGGAACCCTCTCATTGCGCCCCGAAACGGTGACGCACGCCGCCTACTCCCTCCGACTCCTGATTTTTCATCGGCCGCCGTGCGGCGTGCGCTGCTCCCAGGGAGCCCCAGCTTCGTGATGGTCGCCGGGCCGAGCCGGTCTTTGTCAGTATCGGTGCGATCTGAGCATCCGGCCTGTCGCCCCAGGAGGCGCGCGCCCGCGCGGCTGTCATGCACTCTACCAAATATACTTTTTCCATTCATGATTTTTTTTTTTCATTTGGGATTTTTTTATTGCATTTAGCTGCAATATTTTTTTGCATTAAGATTTATTTTTCATTCTGATTTTTTTTCATGAAGTAAAAACATTTTTTTTACTGTATACCTAGATTCTACAATCTATCTGTAGTATTAAAAATGTGTTTCCATTCAGCACCTTTTAAAAAATATGTCGGGTTTGAACTATAGTAGGCACACACATTTTTACGGTTTCTAGATGCACAACAACAATTTCCCACCCCACCCCAGAATACTTGAAAAAACATCCGCCAAAGACGAGTTCTTTTCGGTCCGCAGACCTCCGTCACGAAGGGCCCTGCAGCAGCAGCGTCCGGAGCACCTCCGCCTGTCGCCCCTTCTGAAGCGGTCGGAAGCGGGAAGGGCGATCGCCACACGTGTTGGGCCGCAACACTTCGGGGAAGCGGCGCGATTTTTCAGCCTGCTAATTGACGCAACCCCTTCTCGCACTTTTCTGCGGCGCGCCGTCCGCTTCGCTGAGGACGAGGCGTGTTTAGCTCTCGGCGTTCGTGCCGACTCTCAGAATCATCGAAACGCTCCCAAATTGGCGTCATACAAGGGACGCGCCCGGGCAGACATAACACCCTTTACACCTGCACAGCATCAGGATTGCATTTCTCAAACGGGATACCATTTGTCCCCTTCGGCTACCTTCGGATCCCTTCGCCTCCTCTCTCTCTCTCTCTCTCTCTCTCTCTCTCTCTCTCTCTCTCTCTCTCTCTCTCTCTCTCTCTCTCTGACAAATGGCTGAGTGATGCGGCACCGAATATGTGGAAGGGTATATGGCGTTGCTGTCCCTCCCTCGCCAGCCGCCGCTTCGGTTTGGAATGCTTGAAAAATGAGGGCCAGTTTGTCTGCGGCACGGCTGAGGAGAGAGAGAGAGAGGGTTGATGTGTGGGGGAGTTGATCACCCGGCCAGATAGCGAAACTCTCTGCTGCGTCGTGGCTGCGTCCCCGCAGCATTCGGAAGCCACCTGTGGGCGTGTGGGGTCGGAGAGGCGGCGGGCGGGTGGGGCAGGGCTCCACTCTCGCCGCTCCGCTGTCGCCTCGCCGCCGCCGCCCTCATGCAGTGCACCGTGACGCAGGCGACGCAGGCGACGCGGGCGTGTCCATCAACTGGGCAGGCCGCGGCTGGCCTCGGCGGCGCGCCCCTCTTCAACGGGATTGAGCCGTCCTGACTGACGCCCCGCAGCACGCGCGCCGCCCACGCGCTTCAAGACCCGTATCTAGGAGCTGATAAGCGCCCTTAATAGGCGCGTCTAATTACCTGACACGCTGCGTGCACGCACTCTAGGAGACGCTCTATCGGCGCCTATCTTATCGCCGTATATACACTCTGCGGAATGAACGAGCTACTTTTCGAGAGAGCACGCGCGCGCGCGCGTATGTGTGTGTGTATGTGCGGGGACGCGCGCCTAGAGTGTTGTCTAGGATCCTAGATTGATCTATTTGCGATTTGGGTCACGCGCGTGATGCTGATAGGGCGTCGGGGGCCGCGGGGGCGTGGCGCCGCGTGGCAGACCGCGTGGCAGGCCGCGTGGCGGAGCGGCGCATCGCTGCCATCACAGCTTCCTGCTGGGAATGGACGCCGCGGGTTGGTGACTCTCTGCGTGACCCAGATGCTCAGGACTGCGGGCCGCCTGCCTGCGGTGTGCAGTGTGCAGATCGCACTGCGGCCGTAGCGTCCTGCGGCCCGCGCAATCAATCGATTTTACACCGAGGAGGTAACTTCGGGTGATCCGGCAGACGAACATTAGGGGTAAGCCGGGGGCAAATGAAGGTAACCCAGGGTAATACTTGCCGAACGAACGAGAAAAGATCAAAGATTATAGAGAAAAATCGTTTTCTATTGGAGATAGTCCAGCGGTAAACCGTGGTCATCTGTGGTAATCCGGCCCGGACACTCGAGAATAATGAAATTTACATGCAAATAATCAAAGTGCGCACCAAAGCCTCCCGATGGGCCGCGCTCCGCGCTTCTTGATCCCGACGACGCGTGACGTCACCGCCTTCCATGGAAGGTAAATAGCGGCGAGCGCAGAAGGCCTCCTAACCCTCCCGTGCGCCATTAGCACACGTCGAGGCGCGCACGCTCGTTGCGCCATGCGCCCCCTTGTTTGCTGCTGAGCCCCCCCCCCCCCCTATCTCCCTTTCTCGCTTGTTCTTGTCGAGAACCATCTGTCCCTCTCCCTCCCTTTCTCTCTGTCTCTCTCCGGTGCTCCTTTTGATCGTGGTCACAGTGGCCGCGTCAAAGCACTACATCCCCTTTCAGCTTGCACCCTAATAGAATCTCCTCCCGATGACAGAGTGACTAACCCTTCTGTCCCCGCGGCCGCACCTGCCCGCCACCGCCTCCCCCGCCGCCGCCATGGCTTCTCACCCGAACGACGATCCAAGAGGACAGAGGGCCTGGCGGCCTATAGCGGTCTGCCTCCAGGACTATCTGGCTGTCGCACGCGGTCTGGAATTACAACTGGAAGAGCGGCTCGGCTTGTACAACGGCTACCGCCGCTTGGTTGACGGGGATGGTTCGGGTTCCGCGCCGGCCCCCGATCGGCTGACCGTCGTCGATGGCTCAGGCCGGCTCAGCTGTCCTGTCCGGAGGTGTCGAGGGCGTGGGCCGGCGGCGGGCAGGTGGATGCCGCCTCCTGCGGGTGTCGCTGCGCGGGCCGGGGAGGAGGAGCCGGCCGGCCGCGCCGCCCCGCGCCGCCCCGCGTCCCCAGATTTGGAAGCGATACACCGGGAGCCGACCCACACGCCGCGCGCCGAGGTGTGCGGGGAATGTAGGGCCAATTATGCCGCCCCGGCGCGCTGCCGTGGCCCGGCGGCAGGTGCGGGGGAGAGGGCCGACGGCGAGGTGACAACGGCGGCGGCCTCCATGTGACCCACATTTGCCTTCTCCTACGGCTGAATGGGGTGCAGCGGAGCCTTCTCTTGGGGTGCCACCCGTCAGTGTCCAATGCGACGACCAGCCCGTCCGCAAAGGCAAATTTAAATCAACGTTTTTTATCCCGGTCGAGCCGTGTTTTCGGCGCGCGACACGCGCGCGTCAGCAGCTCGGGGTGCAGTTTTTGGCAGCGGCGGCGGCGCGGAGGAATGGCCCGGGGGCCGGGCGCTGTCGGGCGTAGTCAGCACGTTACGGTGGCGCGGCGCGGCGCGGCGCGGCGCACGTGCAGGCAGGCCGACCGGACCGGGGGGCGCGCACGCCGCCGGCCGGGCCGGCCGTAACAGAACAGCAGACTCGTTCGGTTTTTACCTGTTTCCGTCTCGCCTGCCCGGTGTCGGGTCCGAAGGGCTTTGGACCGCGCCGAGCGCGGGGACTTTTAGAACCGTTTTGGCGAGATGCAAGGCGCCGGCACTCGGGCCGCACGCTCGGTAAGGCACGCGGGGCCACAGAGGGGAATTATGTCCTGGACGGACGGCCCCTGCCCGCCGGCCCCACGGCCCTCCTCCCCACCGCCCCGCTGTCGACGACCCCTTTGTCGGCCCCCGCGGGCGGACCAATATGCCTGAGCGCAGCAAAAATAAAAACACACACGCACGAAAAAAATAACTGTCAGGTGTGGGGTTCGAACCCACGACCCCATGAGGGGATCAGAGCTTAAATCTGACGCCTTAGACCACTCGGCCAACCTGACTGTACAGTTCGCGATCTCGCGCGCGGCGCGCTGTTGTTATCGTCGGCCGCTGCTGCGGCGGCGATAGGCGGGGCGGGCTGACGCAAAGGCGAGCACAGCGGGAGCCTGGGAGAGACAGACAGACACACAGACAGCCCGACTGTATGGTGGTAGCCGCATCCGAAAGCCTTTCGACGTACAATTCTTTTTTTTTTTCGCGAACATTACATTCCGGTCCCGTAGGCGCGCTCGGCGCTGTCTGTGCAGGTAGCCCGTCATGCGTGCGTCTGCCTGCCGGCCCCGCCGCGTCGCGCCTCGCATGGTTTTCGTGACCGTCGCCGGCCGGCACGGCCTGAGCTCGTGACGCGTGCGTTGCGTGGCGCCGGCGCGTGGCCCCGGGGACGGGCGTGGCGGGGCGTGGCGGGGCGTGTGGCGCGGGGCCGGACGCCGCGCGGTCAGTCGCGGCGTGTCTCTCTCTCAGCGTGACGCCCGCGTCGTGGGTGGGAAAGAGACGGACGATGGCCAGAGCGCGGGGCCTGTCGAGCCCACGCTTCTCCGCTTCCCTCGCACGAGAGGGCCGCGTTACTCTGCCCGAAAGCCGCGGAGGCCGCGGCGCCTGCGACTCAAAGAGACGTGTCCATTAATTTACAATTGGGAAGGAAGAGTGTTCGGGCGAGGTTTGGCGCGGTGTCGCGGCTCACGGCCACGCGGGGTGTCGCGCCCAAGGCTACCCACATACGGAGCGCCGCGCTGTGCGTACAGAGACAACACCGGGAGTCTTTCCTGGACTGGCAAGCGGGATTTCGCGGTATCTCTAACTCTATTTATAGGAGAACCAACTGTACCGCGATAAGCGACGGGGAAGGAAGGCTGCTGCCGGCCCTCAGACAGCCCGCCAGGGTAGGTTCTTCCCCGCAACATGCTCTTTCCGTCTCTCTCTCTCTCTCTCTCTCTCTCTCTCTCTCTCTCTCTGTCTCTTTCTTGTTGCTCCCGAGTACTTCTTCCTCGAATATGGGACGCTAGACAGTACAGCGTTATTGGTCCGATTCGTGCGCGGTTGTTTTGCGCACAGAAGTGCAGAGGGTGCGCCGCTCTGCTCCGCTCCGAGTGCACACCGAGAGCGGCGTTATCGTTCCCGTTGCCCCCCACTCCGTCTATCTCGGTACCTTCACACGTTTTGCACTCTGTTTATGCAACGCGCACGTGGCAGCCTCCGCGTGACCAGGCGGGAATGGCAGCCATCGCTATTTGGTCATGTGTACAAATCACGTGCACACACACACACACACTCACGGACCACACACAACTTGTTTTTGACATGGGAAAGGTCAGGCAGACGTCGTTGCCGCCGACTGCCGACTCTATGTGTATTGGGCCGGACCGCGCCACTTTTCTGACTCGTTTCGCTGTAGTATCTTATCTGCCCCACCGATGATGATGCGCGCAGTAAGGATGAAACAGTCAGGATATGCGTCAGAAGTAGGAAACAAATCTCGAAGTGAGCTTGCACTGCACACTTCACAGAGAAAACACACACACACAAATATAACGGGACGTGAAGACATTTATCAGAAACCTTTAATTACACAGTCGCCCTGCTGAGGTGGCCGATCACTTTTGTTTGTTCAGCTCTGCGGGGCCGTGGTCCCTAACCCTTGGGGGGTGTTGGTCCCCCAACCCTTCGGCAGGCCGGCCGGGCCTCCGGTGGGTGTGTCTTGCGCGTCGCATACATATTTAGTTGGCGTACCCGGAGGCTGCGGATCGACTTGCTATTCCGGGTTGAGGCCCTGTTAACATTAATTCCAGTGTGGGGGGGATGATGAAATAGAGCTGTGGGTGACAAGGGGGAGGGGCCCGGAGGGGCCGGGGGCGGAGCTGTTTGGCGATAGCGATGCCATTTCACGGTAAACACGCGGCTCGAACCGCGCGTAAATCAATCGGCGTAATTTGGAAGGACCCTCCCCCGACAGCGATGGACATGCATTTTCTTTTGTCTTTCCGCGTGGTACACAAACGCGAAAAGCCATTCATCAAAAAGAAGCACGGCGGCAGAAAAAAAAGAGGAACAAGCGAGACGTATGGTTTTATTTTTGAGCGCCCCATTTGACGATAAGGGTGTACAAGACGGCCGCCGGGCATCCAGATAAACGCAGGCCATTTTTTGGTGTGTGTGTGTGTGTGTGTGTGTGTGTGCTCCCTTGCGCACGTCTACAGAAACAAGGAAAGTTGTCTAATCATAAAGCGCAAGAGAAATCACGTAGGATAGGAAAAACTTCGTCATTAGGTAAACGGGCGTTAAACGGACAAACGCGTATTATACACTACCTGCTCCTCCGGCCTAAATCGTCCCCCGATCAACATGCTTGCGAAACATGCCGCGCGCCGCGGTCCTCTATCTGGCTGAACACGGATGGCCGTCGTCGTGGTCTCGCCTATCAGATACAAACGACTCTCATTGGCGGCGGGGCGGCCGCCAGGCGGACGGCAGCAGCGGCGGGGAGTCTGGGGCCGCTCGCCCAGAGAATAAGGCGCCCCTTTCTGATCGCTCACAGGGAATACGGACACATCGGATTACCGCGGCTGACCGCTGCCGCCGCCACCGCAGTGCATCGCCGCCACCGCTGCAGCAGCGGGTCTCATTAAAACCGTGTGTACAATGCGATGTGGGAACGGCCCCGAAAAAGGAGAGGAGAGGTTTGTGATGGCGCGCCTCCCCCGGCTCCTCCGGCTTCTCCGGCTCCCGCTGCGCTGCTTACAGACGCCACGTCTGCATGTGGCTTCGGCTTTGTTTAATTTAGCCGCTCGGAGGGAGTGGGGTCCGCCGGGGTCCGGCGGGGTCCGGCGGGGGTCCGGCGGGGGTCCGCTGGACAGCAGCAGGGCCTTCTTGCGGCGACAGAGGAAGGGGTAGGAGTGGGGGCGGGCTGCAGCGTCGAATCCTCATTACGTTAGATAATTTGTGTATTTTTGATAACATTTCTGCTTGTGCTAAATCAAAATTGTTCACCCACCTTTTTTAAAGAAGATAAGAGGGAGAAAGAGAGCAAGGGGTTGAAAAAATAAAAAAATATGGAAATTAAATATGAAATCTCTCTTCTATTTTTTTGCATACTTCTTCCTCCGATGCTGAGGCGAAAGATTTGAAACCAATTAAGGTTGAAATGATTCCCGAGCCAGAGAGAGGAGAGAGAGAGAGAGAGAGAGAGAGAGAGAGAGAGAGAGAGAGAGAGAGGCCTTATGGCTGAGCTTTCCGAATGGCTCCTCCATGAATCACGCCGGAGGCGTCCTCTTTTTTGTGCGTCCCGTCCTTTTAGCAGCAGAAGACGCGAGGAGGTATGAGAATGTTCGCGGGCAGGAGGGAGCGGGCCCCGTCACCTCAATGGCATAGCGCGGCCTCTTCTTACGCGAGCGGGAGCGAGAGACAGAGGGACAGAGAGAGAGAGAGACTTCTGATATATACGCGACGCCGAAACCATTTGCTTTGCCGTCCGTCAGGGATATTTTCTTCGCGTCATTTCCGTCGACACCGAAATCGCCTCGAGTATCCCGCCGTGGCCGTCTGCCGCTGCCGCCTGCCCGCCTCTGTGTGAGTGTGCCTGTGTGCGTGTGTGTGTGTGTGTGTGTGTGTGTGTGTGTGTGTTTGCGATCCCGGGCGGCCGGACCCGAGACGGGACCTGCAGCATGGCGCACACGCCCCGGTGTTTGCACCGGGTAATTGTGTTTGTTTCTCTCAGGTCGTTGGGTCGTTGCCTACGCGCGCGGAGGGCGGCCGCCCGGGCAGGCAGCGGCGGCAGGCAGCCGGCGAGCGGCGCTGCGGCTGCCTGCTATTGCCGGCCGCCCTCCAGCAGTGCGGGGTGCTTGGGGCGCCCGCGGATGCAGCAGCAGGGGGGCCCCGCAGGACCGGCCCCAGACCCCCGTGACGAGGTGAGCGGCCAGACGTGTGGATTGTTTCCCCAATCCCTCTTCATCCATCAGACGGCGCTCGGCACAACAAGCCGCCCGCGTGTGTGTGTGTGTGTGTGTGTGTGTGTGAGCGCGTCTCTTGCTTTTCCTTTTATTTCCCTTCCAGTGTAGACAGCCGCTGTGTTCTCCTGGGCAGGGCGGCGCGGCGTTCTGGTGTCGATGGCAGCGCACCTCTGCAGGAGTCCGCAGCGCGGGGACCTCGCGGGGCCGCCGCACCCGCTCCCATGGCCGCTATGTGACGTCCGCCGCGTTTCGGAGGTGGGCGTTGTCGTGGTGCTATGCGGGGTGACCGCAGAGCGTAAGTTATACACAACAGCACATGGGACTCGACCCCCCCGAGGCGTTGCCGCGCAAAGGATAAAATGACCGCGAAAAAAAAACGTGTACGCCGTGCAGTATTTCATTAAATCCATTTACAGCACCTTACATTTTATGCATACCATTCATTAATTGTAGGCATATCATTCTTATTGTGCATTTCACCATTTTACAGCCATTTACGAGGATTTGGCAGGGCATTTACATCCATTTACGAACATTTACATGCATTTACACCCAAGTGCGCACCCCTTGCCGCCGCGTGTGTCCGCCCGTCGACCTCTTGCCTCCCCGCCCCGGCTATGAGAATTTTAAGCGCCGTGACCGACTGCTCGGCCGCCAAGGCCGCGGGCGCGTGTCATCCGCGCGCCTCGCCGCCGCCGCCGGTTTATGGTCCGCGGGCACCACGACGACGGCGCGCAATCACCGGCGGCGAGAGGAGCCGAGGGGCCGAGGGGCCGAGGGGACGGCGGCGACGGCAGCGACAGCCACACCGAGGCGAATGCGTAAATTAGCCGCGCGGAAAACCTGTTGCCTCTGGACAAGACCACCTCGGCGAGGGAGCGACGCCGCCGCCGCCGCCGCCGGTGACGTCACCACCGCACCCAAGGTACCCGTCCCCGGCATGAGAAACGGCGCGGGACCCGCGAGACACCCGCCGCGATGCCTGACGTGCTGCAGTGCCAGGCGACGCCCGACAGGCAGGCAGCCCGCACGCCTGGCTGCCGCGCGGGTCGGCATACCCTCACTGACGACGCCGCGCCAGGGACTTCGGCCGGCGGACTCCGGCTGCCTGTGCGGCTCTATGCGTCCAGAGCGAGATGATTGGGATCTCACCGCGAAATAGATTTCGTTGGCCAATCCGCTGGCTGCGAACGTGAGAGCTGGCTCAGGCACGTTTAGTGCACGCGACCCGCGGCGGCTCACACACCGCCCGCCCGGCCATCTCGGGCTGGAAACAAAAAACCCTTCTCCTGCGGCGGCGGCGGCGGCGGCGGCGGTGCGGGCGCGAGGCTGACGCTCACGTCTCCTTGACGTGCTGCCATGTTTTTGCTGTTGTTGTTTTCCTTTTTTCGCGCCGGGGTTTGCGGAGAATCATATTTCAAAACCTTTATTCTCCCCTGGGATATTTATAGCTCACCTGTTCCGCCAAAGTTTCGTGTTTTCCTCTCGTGGCTCGTCAGAACCCGCCGCCGCCGACTCACGGGCCGCGTTTTGCGCTCGGGTCCAAAGAGGCTGCTGCTGCGGCCAGACACGGCCCGGCGTTCTTATATCCCTTTTTTTCCCCGTCACCGCCTTCCATTTTCCTACTCTAAAAATGATACGAGAGCGGCGGGACCGTGCGCGCGCCCTCCCCGCCATTGTCTCTGCAGGGGTCATCTCATCAGTCACTGATGCGGATCTGGACCGCCGCCGCTGCCCCCCCCCCTCCCTCACAAATCGAAATCGATCATCCTCGATCGATATCTCGAGACGACGACACGGCACCGACGTATCGGGCGGCGGCGCACCGCTGCGCACCGCCCGGCACCGCCGCCCTGCGCCTCGTTTATTTCGTTTGTGGTTCCGTCCGGCCGCGCGGGCCGCGCGAGTGGGCGGCGGCGGTGCGATGCTATCGGCGCGCCGTGTCCCCGCTGGGCCCCGCGGGTCCGGCACCGCGCCGCCGAATGAATGACAGATAACCCCGGACACAGTCTCCCCGATGCCGGCCCCGCTGCTGACGGCGGCCCCGCCGGTGCGCACGGAATACAATCAATGACTGCAGAATATAGTGAATATTTGTGAATTGTATCGCGAGGAAAGAAAGGAAAACGATTCAGCACCCCGCACGGGAAAGGAGGAAAAGATACAGCCTTCCTCTCGCGCCCGCCCACCGCCCGCTTGCGAATTGAATATGTAGTGTAAACTGTCGGTCGGCGGGGCAGTGCTCATGGCAGCCCTCATGGCAGCTCTCATGGCGGTGCTCATGTCCGTGCCGCGGCCGACTCAGCGGGAGAACCGGCCGGTGTGCAGCGCGACGGCAGTGAAGGGAGTGGTAGGGGGGGGGGGCGAGGCGCGCGCCGCGCGCCGCGCCGGTGCTGGGGGACGGGGGGCAGCGGGGGGGGGGGGGGGGGGGCTCAGCAACGCACGGACGGCACGGCGCGCGGCCCCTCTCCGGCCCCGCTACCGTACGGCCCCCTCCCGCCGCCGCCGCCGCCCCCAGGCCCCGCGGCAGCCCGTGCGAGTGTGGGAACGCGCCCGCCACGAGACCGGTGAAGGGCAAAAGTCACCGTCCCGCCTGCCCGCCTGCCTGCGCCCGCCACTCCCCGCCCCCCTCGTCCAGGATGCCAGTCCCGCGGCCCGGCGCACCCGGAGCCCGGAGCTGGAGCTGGAGGCTGCGGGGCCGGAGTCGGGCTGCACGCCGCCACGCCACGGCTCGGATATGCCACCGTCGCCGCCTGCTCCAGGCCACTGGAGTTCACCACCCCGACGCCTTGTACTCCTGTCTGCTCTCTCTCTCTCTCTCTTTCTCTCTCTCTCTCTCTCTCTCTCTCTCTCTCTCTCTCTCTCTCTCTCTCTCGGATTCGACTGCCTGGAGCGCTGTGTGCTCTGCGGCGCGGCGGCGGCGGCTTTGGGGCGGTGTCTGGCCGGGGTCCGCCCGGGTCCGCCGCCTGCCGTGGGTGCCCTGTGAGACGAGGTGAGGCGAGGCGAGCGGCTGATATCTCCGAGGCTCAGAGGCTGCGGCACTGTTGGTACAGTGCACGCAAAAAAAAGGCGTGCAGCGCGGCACGTACGCGGCGGCGGCGTGCACCGGCGGACGGCGTGCGCGTTGCGTCGCTTTTTACGCCGAGTGTTTACCGCTCCATTCCGGCACGACCGGCTAGGATAGGCGGCGGCGGCCACCGGTCAACGTCAAACGCTCTCCGGCGGCGGCGCTATGCGGAAACACGCGCTCAACGGCGGCGGCGGCGGCAGCGGCGGCTGCAAATGCGCGGCGCAAGATGCGAATTTTTCATACCGAGTCGCCGCCGGACCGCTGCGCGCCGCCGCCGGCCTGCCGGGGAAGGGCAGATCGGATACTTTGTCGAGCGCGGCGCACAGCTCGAGGACGAGAGGAACGAGGCGGAATCCCCGAGGGCCCTGTGCCAGGTCCTGTGACGGCGGCCCGCCGCACCGGTGCCCGCCGGTGCCCGCGCCGCTCTGAGGGACGGCCGGGGCCGCGGTCGTATTTTCAATTAGGAACCGCAATATCTCGCACGGGAGTCGCCAACAGATGTCAGCAGCAGCGGGGCCGCCGCCGCGGGGAGGGGAGGGAGGGGGGGGGGGCACCATGGGCCATGAGAGAAGGAGCGGAGGGGGCACCGCGTGCGCCGGGACTGCGGGCCAAGCAGCCAATTGATCTGCTGTCATTTGGTCAATTGCCACGGCGTTAATTGGAGAGGGGATGGGGGGGGGGGGGAGCTCATCAACAAGTAGAAGGTGGGGGGGGGGGGGGGGCACGCAGCCGGCGCGTATGCGTTTCTCATACTTGCGGCGGCGCGGACCGACCATCATTATTTATGGCGGCATGAGGCCCCTGTGTTTGCGCATGCGATCTCAAGGGATATATCAAAATCACACCTCCCATCATCCATCAATTTTTTTTTTAAATCTTTCTTTATTTATTGAGCGCGTGCGCAACATTTTGCGTTAGAAAGAAAAAATAAATGCTCCGCCTTTTGGATTAAAAAATTATTGAATGAGGCGCGATGCGCGTGTATTTGAACCCGCGTCACCTCGGCGTACAACGTAGTTGAGACATCGTAGCAGCGCAGGTGATCATCGGCAGCCGTGCCGGGGGGACGATGAAGGGGCGTGCTGCGTGCTCCCAGCGCGGCAGCAGCAGCAGCGGCGGCGGCCTGGAGAAGACGAGTTGACGGCGAATCAGTTCATTACGAGGCATAAACAGCAGAGGTAGACGCGCGGGGCCGCCAACCGGCGCCGGGAACAAGATTGAAAATTTAAATTTATGCCTCACCGGGGGGCGTCTCTGTGCTATGGGCGCGCTGCTGCACCGGCTACTCCCAACGGCTTGTGTGTGTGTGTGTGTGTGTGTGTGCTTGCTGCTGGCCATCTGTGGCGATGCGGCCTCTAGGCCGGGGCGCCGGCGTACCGGCAGCCTCTGTGTGTGTGCGTGTGTGTGTTGATACCCGAATAACATCGGATCACCGTTCGGGGCACAAAACACTATACGTTCGTTGCAGCCCTACACCGCACAAACAGCAGACGACTTTTGCGGTGCATGTTTAGCAGACGGCATTCTCCGGTACTATGTCTCACGACTGTTTTAATTTTTTAACCCTGTTCCGCAGCCAGGGGCCAGGGCGGACAGGCACAGGGAGGGGAGAAAAACGTGATGGGGCGCAGCCCATGAATTTTATGTATGCAATGCGGCGTAAATAGAGTAGAAAAAATATATCCGAGGGCGCCGATGGCGCATCGCGCGGGGCGGGACGGTGCTGCTGCTATCGGGGCCCCCGGATCGGGCGGCGGGCGGCAGGAGGGCGGCAGGAGGGCGGCGGCCGGGGAGAAACGCGGCGTTTTTCTTTACACGGAAGTACGCGGCAGCGGGGTGAGAGCATAGTTTATTATAAGTACGTCGAACGAGGAAGCGGAAGAAATCTGGCGGGGTCGACAAAAGAACGCGGCAACTCGTATCGGAGCACGGCGGGAACCCCTATACAGGGGCGCGCAGCATCCCAGACACCCGGCGGCGCGGCGAGCCCGGAGACGTATGCCGCGTTAACAAAAAAAGGCTGAAATTACTATTCGATAACGTTTACAAAGAAACCCGCGGCGGACCACGAAAAATAGCCGCACACAGCGCCTCCGGCGGCCGTCGGCTGCGGTGCGGGGGTCGTCGGGAGCGCGTCGGACCGGAGCGGCGAGCATGTCGCTTTCCAGGCCACGCTGTCATACAACGCAATCCCGGTTCATCAATCAGCGGGTCCGGCAGGGAGGGAGTGGCCCGGTTCGCGGCGTGCATCCGAAGAGACCATTTGGCAGCGGTCGGCGAGAGGGATCGAGATCGCTCCCAACATAAAGATGACTCGTTAGGCCCCGACGCGGGAATAAAAATATCTTGAAAAATATACCCGTTTGCGAAGAAAAGTGAGTAAAGGTTTCAGCGAGAAGTGTTTGAGATCAGCGCTCCCAATTCGACATTAATTCGTTTCCTTTTCCAAAGCTAGGAATATCCCATGATTCACCCCATGCGGAGTATGACATCTCAAGTGTTATCATGGGGAAATATATTTCCTATATATTTCCCAAGAAAAATAAAAACCACTATAACCAAGCCGGAATGGAACAGATTTCTCACTAGAAGGTGCACACGCTCCCATTAGAAAACATATTCCCATGGGATAAGATAGCCTTTTTTCGAGATTCGAACCTCCGACCTTCCAGTCAACGTTCCACCTCTAGCTTCCCATAGGTTATGAAAGTTTCCCCCTTACTGTAATCCGTGCCGGTCAGTGCAGACACCACCCCTACACTACACAAACCCGGAAGCGGGCTACAAACGCATTAAAAAATAAAATTAAAGCAAATTACAAAAAGGCTACGAAAAAAAACAACTACTTTTTTGGATGCGTCGCGTCACCGGCTGCGTCTCGTCCGTCCGACGCGTGAGGTGGGCGCTGGACAAAAACACTCCCGCGCACCACACGGCCCCTGCAGCTCTCGGCCCCTGCGGCCCCTGCGGCCCCCTCGGCCCGTGGCCGCCCCCGCCGGCCGGCCCGCAGCCACCCGCGTGCCTTATGCGGGTTATGCCTGGTGGTTGGTAGCCGACCGGTAGAAAAACTCGTCAGGCACAATGAGGTTGGGGCAGGCAGGATGTGTGGACCCTCCTCATCAGGTGCCCCTCTTGTCTGTAACTGCCCGGGGCCCGTCTTGTGGGAGCGGGCCGCAGCGGGGCGCGCCGAGGTTTCCTTGTCGTCGCCGTCGTTCTTTTTCCACGGCGGGCGCCCCTCTGCCCGCTCGCCGCTGGAGCGGGGCGACCACCGACCAGTCGGTGTGTCTCGCCCGGCCCGGAACGACCGGGCACAGATGTCGTGTCTACCGTTCGATGACACTTTCGTTCGCAGATTTTTTTTCAGCGCTGTTTTTTTTTTTTGTCGGGATTATCTTTTTCGGATGCCGTCAGCAAACGGACGCGTATCGTGGGACCCGAACCCGGTCGGCCCGGTCACTCCTGCGGCGGGTCAGCAGCGCAGGAATAACCAACAAGGACATAATCCTGGCCGTCGATGTCGTAATCCTCTTTTTTTTTTATTTAAATGGAAATGTTTTTGCGATTGAAACGTTTCTGATAAGAAACCTTAAAGATCGGGAGTCGCTTCTGATGACGTTCTGTACCGTCTCGGCAGCTCCTTTGCGTCGCCTCGCGTCAAACGGGGAGACAAGCTGGCTAGCGCTGGCTAGCGCCGGTTGGGACGGGATGCAACGCTCTGCTTATCTCTCCGAGTATAGGGTCCCGTGACGTGGCCGCCGGCAGCGCGCCTGCGAGCGTCGGGGTAGGCCGGCCCGCGCGACACGCGTGCTGCGCGGCGGCCGCTGCTGCCTACACGGCAGGCGCCCCGCCGCCCCGCCGCCCCGCCGCCCCGCCGCCCCGCTCCCCGGCGCCGCCCGGCACGGCCCAGACAGATTAGCAGCCCCGCGTATCGCGCAGCGCACGTCGGCGGCGCACTTGATGTGGACGATCCCCGCCGACGCGGTCCTCGACCCACAAACGACCGCTGCTGTGCCGCGCCGCCGGCAGCAGACTCATTTCAGCGAATCAGGCGTTTGCGGCGGCGGCGCGGCGGCCAGTGACTCACGGGCGGCGCCTGCCGCTGCCTGCCTGCCGGCGCCGCCCGCGCGGCCCCGCGGCCCCGCGGCCCCGCCCCCGCCTCAGGTGTTATCAGGTGCGGCACGTGCCCGGCGCGTGGGCGCCGCGTGCCGCTGTTACGGTTATTATTTATAGCACGCCGTCCACGTCGGCGAGCAGTTTCGCGGATCGGGCGACCGAGTGGAGTGGGACGGCGGCGGGCGGCGGACGCCGAGGCCCACGCGACACGCGTGGCAACCTGACCCCCTGGTCGTGTGGGCCTCGTGCTGTCTCTCTTGCGCGCACGGCCGATAGGCGTCCGATACGGGAGGACAGTCGCCCGCGTGCTCACTCTCTCTCCCTCTGTCTGTCTATCTCTCTCTCTCTCTCTCTCTCTCTCTCTCTCTCTTTCTCTTTCGGCCGAACCGCGTCGCCATCACCATCAAACGCCGGCCGGACCGGAGAGTGTCGCGGGGTATCGCCACCGACGGATCTCAATAATAATATAACGACAATCCCAGATTGGGGATGGCGATTGCGGGGAGGAGAGCGGGCTCTCCGGTTACCGGGGAACGGAATACGGAAGGGGAGGGAAGGGGAGAGAGACAGAGAGAGGGAGAGAGAGAGAGGGAGAGAGAGAGAGAGAGAGAGGGAGGGAGATCAGGGTGAGAGGAGAGGAAGAGGAAAATGTTGCTGGTCGGACCACATCGTCGTCGTTTGATAGTGCGACAGGGAGGTCGTAACTTACAGGCGTGCGGCGGTGGCGGCGGTGGCGGCGGCGGCACAGTCCTCCACGACTTGTCCGCCGCCGCTGTAGTGGCGTCCTCCCCGCCGGCCGCCGGCCGCCGCTGCCGCCACCGCCGCCGCCGGCCCGCGCCCGACTCCTGACCGACTGATAGAGGGCACTGCGAGAGTGGTCACTATGGACTATACGTCCGCCGTTGGCCCGCTGGCCGCTCTGGCCGGCAGGCCGCCGCTTCGCAGCGGCCTCCGTCCTCTAAATGCCCCTCTGCGTGTGTGTGAGTGTGTGTGTGTGAGAGCGCCCGGCCCGCGGGGACAAGAGGTATCACCCGCTCCCATCTTGTTGTGAGGCGCGTATACGCGTCCGAAGCCACCAGCCGCCGCCCCTCTGAGCCTCTGTGGCCGCCGGTCCGGCAGCGTGAGGCCCGCGGGTCCGGCCTTCCAAAGCGTTACGGCAGCAACACGATTCAAACCTCCCGCTTCCACACAAAAAAAGGACTTAAGGAAAAAGGTTTAAAAAATTTACTCGCGATACGTTTTGCGGAGTATGTACGGAGCAGCACCCGAATTTCACGCCGGGCCGCTCGGAAGTGTGCGCGGACAGGGTGCGGCTGCGTGCGGCGCGCAGCCGTCATGCGGCCGGCCTGTGCTGCACATTCATCGGCAATCAATTCAATTGGCGTCGGGAGCCGAGGAGCCGTCGGCCGAAGGGGGTCTTCGTGTTGCGGCGGCGGCGTCGCGGTTGTTTTGTGGTGCTGCGGAGGCCAAGCGCCGTGCCGGGCTGGCCGGGCACGCTGGCCGCGCCTGCTGGCCGCGCCTGGCCGGGGGGCATCCACGGGCGTAGCACGCTGCCGCGCAGCATCCTGGACGTCACGTCCTGGCGGCGGCAGGATAGCAGGGGCACGGCCCGGCACGGCCCGGCGCGGCGGCGGGGGCCATAAGGCGATGCCATGGGATTATGACTTGAAGGAAGACCAACAAAAGACTAATCAGCCGGCATAGACCGGCGGCCGGCACGGTGTAGGGAGGGACAGGGCCCCGGCGTGCGTGGTGTGGCAGAGCGTGGCGGGGCGTGGCGGGGCCGCTGCTCCCCCATCCTCATCCTGTGGGTGCCCGTGCCTTGTAGCCACCGCTGCTGTACCGTCGGCCCCCTCCCTTCCCTCAGGTGCACGGCGCGCACAGCGCGTTGGCTCCGGTCCACACGCCGGGCCGTGTACTCCGCCGGCCCCGCGCGGCCCCCGCCCGCCTCACCCACGCCTCCGCCTCCACATACCTCACCGGCAGCGGCAAGCACGGCCGGGCATGGCCGGCCCCCGTCAGCCCCCGCCGGCCACGAGCGACTTCCTGCGAGGGCCGCGTGCCGAGCGCGGGGCCCCGCAGGCCGCAGGCTTTGCCCAGGCCGGCGGCGGCAGCGGGGCGCCCAGGAACAAACGTCGCTCTAATTTGTGGAGATTATCGCGCGGAGAAAAACGGAGTCGTCGCAGTCGACGGCGTCGGCGGCTGTGGGATGCTCTGCTCGCGGCCCTGGATACAGATCCCGGAGCAGCACCCACACGACAACGCCCTCCGCCGGGCCGGGCCGAGCGTACCCGCGGGCACCACGGGCTCCACGGGCACCCGGACGGCCGACGCCCACTGCCTCCGTGACTGCCCCGCCACGCCCCGCCACGCCCCGCCACGCCCCGCCTTGTGTACCATATCGGCGGATGATATCAAAAGGCGCAGTGTCTGTGTGTGAAAGGCCCGCGGCCCTCTGCCGCCGCCGCCGCTGCTGCCGCTGCTGCTGCCCCCGGAGGCGCGGACCGCGCGCCGGCCCAGAAGAGACCAAGACCCCCTTCGCCGACTCATCGCTGCTGAATAGGCGAGGACAGGGCGTGGCAGGGGAAGGCGGGGGACCGGGGGGGGGGAGGAGGGGTCGTGGACGCGCCGCACGGCACGGCTCTGGATGGCCGCAGGGAACCCCATCCTTAATGATACGGCTTTGTTTTACCCCGTCCAGTCCGAGGTGTGCGGAGCCCCGCGCGGCTCCGCCCGGCTCAGCCCCCCCCCCCCCCCCCCCCCCCCCCCCCCGAGGGGCCCGGGGGCCGCCTGGGGCCCTCCTCCCTCCGGTACGGTGCGCGACTAATGCGGCCCGGCTCGGCTCGGTCGGCTCGGCACCGGCGGCGCGCCGCCCGCCCCGATCGGGACCATCAAGGCTGATCAATTGATCGGACGGATCGGCCACGGCTCGGGCTGTGCGCCGCTCTGCGGTGCTCTGCGGTGCCGCCGTGCGTGCTGCGTGCACGCAGCGGCGGGGCAGGCGGAGCGGTGCAGCGGAGCGTGCCGAGGTCGGCTCTGCAGCGCCAGCGTCCGAACACTGTGAGCACGGACCTCTCCCTCCCTCTCTCTCTCTCTCTCTCTCTCTCTCTCTCTCTCTCTCTCTCTCTCTCTCTCTCTCTCTCTCTCTCTCTATCCCTCTATCCCCGCCGGGGGGCGCGCGTGCAGCCATGGGTGCAGCGGCAGCCCCCGCCGCCGCGCCCCGCCCCGCGACGCGCCACGCCGCGTCATTGCGACACGCCGCGGGCCGCGGACAGCGAATGCTCTGCCGACGGCACGGGACGGGACGGGACGGGACGGGACGGGACGGCGGCCCGCCTTAGGCTGCCCAGCCCTGCCAGACGGTGCCGCGGCGCAGCAAGGCGCGGCACGGCACGTCACTGACGGGACAGGACGCCCAAACGACGGAGTAATCGTCGCTGGGTGTTGCGTCGCGTCGCTGCCGCCGGTCGGGCCCATCCCATGGGGGCCCCGCCCCGCGCCGCGCCGCGGCCCCCGGCTCCGCCTCACGCCCCGGCAGGCGGCATGCCCAGGACGAGTACGGCTAATCAGGTTCTGTCGGTGGCGGCGGCCCGTCCGCCCGTGCCGTGAGGCGACGACACACGCCGCCAAAATATACACTCAAATCAAATGACACAAAATCACGTTTTAGGACCGCTTCTCTCTCTCTCTCTCTCTCTCTCTCCTCATCTCTCCCACTCTCTTCCTCCCGCGGTGTGTTGTTATTCGACGTTTCACGTGGACAGTGCGCGCGCGCGGCGGGAAAACGAAAACACTTATCCTCCTCTCCCAAACCAACAAGGACGTCGCCGTCACCGCCCGCGCCAGGTTTGACGAGGAGTCCACCCGTCGACCCGCGCCGCGGTGCGTCCCGGAGTGTGTCCACAAACACAGAGGACCGCGGAGTGTGCGTCAGCAGGGCAGCGCGGCGGCAGCACGGCGGCAGCAGCTCAAACAGGGACGCGCCTGTGCACACACAGGGCGCAGTGCCCCGCAGGGCCGCAGGGCCGAAGGACTGGAGAGGAGAGGGGGAGGCCGCTATAAATATGCATCAACACAAATTAACGCCCTGCAACAGGTGAGGGCAGTGCCGGGCGGTGCTGCCTCTGCCGCGCCTCTCACCTGCGCAGCGCGCGCCGCCGCCGCCCCCGGGGCGCTCCCGGGGTCTCCGCGGGGCCTCCGGGGCCTCGGAGCAGGCGTGCGCCCGCCTTCAATCACCGACTGCGTTACCTGTTGGTTGCCTGTGAGTTACCTGCCGGGTTACCAGTGGGTTACCCGTGGGTTACCCGTGCGGATCCCCGTCTCTGGAGCGCCGCCGCGGTGCAATCCCATCGCAGCAAAGGCAGCCAACGGCTGACATTTTCCGGCCCATTCATCAGGTATAAATTGCAGCGTAAAACGTAAGCGGCTGCTTGTCGCCTGCCTTCGACACACAAACGCTGCACACTTGGGCGCGAGGACAGCGAGGGTCGGGAGTTTTACGCGCCCCGGCGGCCCTTACAAGTAAAGGGGAAGGTGGACCAGTCAGGCCGTTGTGGGCCGAGCAGCGCTGCAGTCCCTGCCTCCTCCCAAGAGGTCCTCCGGTGACCAGCGGGACGTGTGTACACAACCTGAGTTGGTCACGTGTGTGTGTGTGTGAGTGAGTGGGAAGTATAGGTGGGTGGGGTGGAGTATAGGGTTTCTCCGGAGAAAAATGTAGGGGGGGGGGGGGGGTGACGGTCAGTACGTGACTCTATGTCAGATTCATTCTTTGACGGAAAGTCGTAAAAAGTGTGAAAATAAACAAAAACACGCGCTCGCCCAAAGACGTCGGGTGCTCGGTGTGTAGTGTGTGTGTGTGTGTGTGTCTGATGCAGAGAGAGAGAGACAGAGACAGAGAGAGAGAGCCTTGCACGGGTGAATATACAAGCCACGTACAGAAAGTATCCGAGGGAATGTTGGATGGGATCGGGCAACAGGGCCCTTGCGACGTTCGTCGCGCGCGGGGAGACGCCAACAACTGCATTCCATTCTGTTCAGCAGACGCTGCGCTGCGCTGCGAGGCGCGGCTGGCGGCCGGCGGCACGAGAGACATGCGCGCCTGGGACCGGAGAGCGAGTAGTTACTAATCACTCTATCAAACAAACTGGAGCTGTCCTCTGAAAAATTAAGGCCGGGATGGGGCTGCGATGCGGGCCCGCGGCGCGCGCCGCGCTGTGCGTCTGTGTTCTGCTGCCGCCGACGACTGCTGGACTTGAGGCCGTTGTTGAATCTACCAAACCAATCTACCAAAACAAAATTTATAAAAAAAACATACATATAAAAATATTCTAAAAACCATTCAGGACTACCGGTGCGGGGGTCGAACCCACCTGGCCAGAAAGAAGTAAACGTGAGTACATAAGCCAGCGGCCGGCAGAGGTGGTTCGTGTAGGGATGCTGCAGCATCATGGGTACGTCGTGGGTTTACGGACGGTCCCCATCACTCGTCGCGCAGTACGGTCTTAGTCGTTGATGGAGCGTCCCCTACTGATAACGCACGTAGCAGTGGCCCATGTGTATAATTTCCCCCGTGTCGTTGTTATTGTTGTTGTTGCTGCGGTGATTGGGTATCGGCGTGAGTCATGGCGTACGTGCACCCATGACGAGGAGGGGCGTGTATCGACAGCTCAAACCACACGGTGGAAAACTCATTACAACAAACAGACCCCATGGGAGCGCACCATGAGGCACCCGCCGCCCCTCATGTCTCGTATGACTCATTCACCGCACCGCGCACCGACGGCGCACCGCTGCTGATCAAAAGCGGCGATTAAAACGTCGTGCTTCGTTCCTGTGCGGTCCGCGGGCCGCGGCCGTGCGTGCTGCGCTGCGAGGTGCCGGCAGCCTGGCCGGGTAGGCCGCCCGCCCAGCCAGCGTGCGCGGCGGCACGGTAGGCGCGCGGGCCGCAGGCTGAAACGGAAGGCAGGATGGAAGGAGGACGGCAGGCCAAGCTGCGAATAACAGTCAAACTGCCAATAAGCCGCAGAGCTTCGACACTGCGCATGTAGCGCGAGGAGTTCTCTCCGCACTAAAATAATATTCTAAAAAAATCATAATACCAAAGTAAAGCTTGACAATGCAGAACGACGTGTGGTGGAGAGTGAGAAAGCTGCGAGTGCTGCATAAATGGGTGAACTGCGTGACAGGAGAAAGACAGCCGTGTAACTGTGGGCTCGCGGCTCCCGCCGCTTGGCAGTGTACACAGTATTCAGAAGCATCGCTGTCGTGGCGTGGCGTGGCGCGGCGCGGTCCAGCACGCAGCATCAGAGGCCGATCAGAGCAGCAGCGGCAGCCGGTCCGGGAGGGGGGGGGGGCAGACACGTGTCCGGCCGCTCGCTCGTGCGGCTCGCGGTACGGCCCCGCGGAGGTGGGGACGGGAGGGGGAGGGGGGACGCCCCCTCCAGCGAGGCAGCGAGGCGCGGACCGTGGGAAGGTAGCGCCCGATCGCGCGATCCGCGTGCACGGTGTGCTCCTCGCGGGGGGGAAGGGGAGCGGCGGCGGCGGGCGGGGCACCGCTCGCTGGCACGCTGCAGAGAGAGAGAGAGAGAGAGAGAGAGAGAGAGAGAGAAGGGGATTACCTTGCCCGGAGTCCTGCCTGCGGAGTGTCGTGGCGTGGCGAGGCGCGGTGTGTGCGCGCGCGCGAGCGAGGTGACGGCGGCGCTCGCTGATCAGGCATGCGAGGCGTCCTCCGTGTGCCCATGTCGTGTGTCGGCACAGAGCTAACAAAAGCACACGCGCGCGCGCGGCAGAGAGAGAGAGAGAGAAGAGAGAGAGAGAGAGAGGTCCGGGATGCCGATGCGTGTATTTCCTTATAAGGGCCAGCAGGCTTGTTGCCGCGCAGGGGAGGAGGGGCCATCAGTAGTGCCTCACACTCGCGCTGCAGCCCCTGTTGCCCCGAGGGGCCCCGGGCCCCGGGCCCCCGGGGGCGGCACAGGCGGACGCGAGGCGGACGCCGACCCCCGCCGAGTGTCCTGACGGCGTGGGGATGAGGTATGTCATGCCGCGGGCCGCTGCCGCCGCCGCCTCCGCCGCCGCCGCCGCCGCCGCGTGGGACACTGACGGCGCAGGAGGCACACGTAAAATAAAGCGTCGCGTATCTGCGACATCTGACAGCGACAGCCGGAGCAGCCGGAGCTGGTGGAGCGCCCCAGCGGCCCCGGGCCCCGAGGCCCCCGGCCGGCGCTGGTCCAGCCAAGCGGCGACGGGACGGGACGCTGCCGCCGCTGCTGCCACCGCTGCTGTCACCGCGGAGACGTAGTGATACGAGTCCTACGCGAGCCGCGGGGAGCACGGCGCGCCGCCCGGCGTCGCTGCCGGCTGCGATAGTGGTGCTCCCCGGTGGTGACGTAAGTAGCGGCGGCGGCGGCTCCGCCACTAATTAGCCGTGCAGAGGCGGCAGCGCCGGCCTCCGTCCCCCGCCTGCCCCTCCCTCGTCCCTCGGCACCTTCGGCACGCCGTCGTTGTCGTCGACGTCGACGTGACGGAGGGCCGGCCGACGCCGACGTCGGCTGTCCATAAAGTTTTCTCTCTGAGATTTCCCCGGCGGATAAGCGGCGCGGCGGAGGCGGCGCGCGGTGCCTCCGGAGGCCTCGGGAGCGTCGGCGGTGCCGCGAGGAGCCGTGCGCCGCGTGTGCGCGGGGACGCTGGGGCGCACGCCGCCACTACCAATTCTAACGCGCACTCCGCCAATGTTTTGTTTTCTGTAAATAGTTATAAAAGTGTACAAGTCAGTCTGGCGGCCGCGGCGGCGTGCACATTGCGGGTCTCGGTGAGCCCGCCAGAGGAGCCTGACCACGGTCATTGAGGCCGGAGGGATCGCCGCGCGGGCCGTGCCGGCCGTTGCGCCCCGCGGGGGGGCCATGCCCCGTCGGGGCCGGTCTCCCCAAAACAAACGAACCCGCTGATGAGCTACATGTGCCCCCCCGGGGGGTCCTGCGGGTGTGTGGGAGGCCCCCCGCGGACCGCCACCCCTTCGGCGGGCCGCCATAACTATCCCCGGGGACGTTGTGAGGGGGCTCTGCGGCTCATTCCCAGTCTGTAATCGAAATTTAAAACATTGAATACGTCCCGGACGGTGCACGTAATAATTCTAACGAGCCGCGCACGGCCCGGCCGGTCCTCTATTAATTGTTTCACAGGTGCGGTCATGTTGTGGTCGTCCCCAAGGAATTAAAAATTATTATTTTTCTCTCCCTTTAGTTTGGTCTTGTATCTGCTCATACTTTATTCCGCGATTTATTAGATAATAAATTTCGGAGTGTGTGACCAACTGGTTCGGGTCCAGGCGGCTGGCGGCGGTGGTCGCAGTGGCTGCGACCGCCTCTGCACACGGGAGCCATCATCCTTGAGGTGCCAGACGGGTATCGCAGGCGGAGCGAGCGGAGCGCGAGTGTGTCGCTACGGCGCTTTAATTCGTGAAAATGGACGCGCGTTTCGCACGCGACGCCTCGGCGGCCGCGGCCGAGCGGCGGCGGCGTGCACGCGGCCGCCGATAGCCGTGCTGACGGGGGACGATCGCGTGCCGCGCCGAGGACACGGCGGCAGCGGCGGCGGCGACGACGCTGCGGCGCAGCAGCCGCTGGCAGCCGCCGGCAGCCGCTGCGGGCCGGGCCTCGCGTGTGTGTCGAACCCTTCACCTCCAGCGCCAAGCAGCGCACGAAGGAAGCCAATTTCGTGCGCAGCGGTGGCGGTGGCGGACGCGGCGACTGCAGTAGTAGCGTTGTAATCTCGGCGGCCTCACACCTCCCACGCACCCTAGCTTTCCTTCCGGCGAGAAGGTGACGGAAGCAGCCCCATTTATTACATCGTTTGCGAATCCCTTTATTTCCGACCTCGCCGCCGCCGCTGACGAGCTGACGGCGCCCCCCCCCCCCCCCCCCCAAAAAAAAAAGGAGGGGAAGCAGATCCTCCCTTTCCTGAGCGCCGCCCGGAGACCTGAGGTCTCTTTTTGTCGGGCCGACGACGACGCCGACGCGCCGAATCAGCGCTCGTTTCGCGGCCTGAGGAGGAAGCGGCGCCGGCCGGGGTGCTAATCAGCCGTGAGGAGGGCGAGGGCCTCAGTACGGGCCTCGGCGGGGGCGCGGCCCGCCGCCTCACCACGCCGCACCTGTTTGGCGAATCGTCCTAACCGGTGCACCTGCCTCACGGAGGCCCACGTGCCGGGCCGCCCGCCCCGTGTGTTTGGGCCGCGCTAACGCTAACGCCAACGAGGGCCCAAGCCGCGCCGCGCCGCCGGTCCGGATGCGGCGGCCACGCCCGCGTCGGCAGCCCCCGGCAGCCCCCGGCCCCGACAGCGCCCACTAAATGGCAGCGCACGCCACCGTGCCGCGCCCCGGGCCCGAATCCGGAGCGGAGAATACTTAGCGCAGAGTACAGAACAAAATAATATGTAACTATATTTGGGATATTTTTACTGACTTTTATGGCGTGTTTTGCTAAATTACTGTACACATCGGGATATGAGTTGTGGTAGAATACTTTTGTGCTGGACAAAGAAAGTAGTGTTGCTGAGAGGGATGCAACGTGTTCCGGGTCCAACTTCTGCTGCATATTTTGTTTGTTTTCATATTTTTCGCTGTTTTATTATTTCTCAAAGGGGTTCTCGGGGTTCTGTTCCGGTGTCGAAAGATGCACTGACCCGACTTTTTTCGCAACGTCTTCTGCTTTCTCAGGCTGGTTCCGAATAAGGTCGTTTCGTCGCTCCCTCGCGCCCCTAAGGGACACGGCAGTGCGACAGAGACAGAAGCGACGAAACCCTCTCTCCCCGGACTCGGACCCGGCCTGCTGCTGTCCCCAAGAGGGGTGCGTCACTGTCCGTCTCGCACCTCCCCGCGGCCCGCGCGCACGTCACGTCTCGGACGCTCCCGCGACCGCCGCCGCCGCGCGCCGCTAAACGGCAGCGCAAATGGCCGGCACACGTGCCGCGGCTACTGCAGGATGAGGCGGCATACCCGGGCGGCACAACCCGGGACCCGGGCCGGAGCGCAGGCCAGAGCAGACGTGCGAGGGCCGCGCCGCGCCGCCTACCCGCCAGCGCAATCGTGTGGAAAATTTTGGCTCACGTCAAATTTGTTTACAAGACTTAATTTGAATTCGACAAATTTATGCTTTTCTATTCGACTCTTTAGACAAAATTTTATTAAGCATTTCATTCAGGGTGCTGTGGTTTCTTTCCTTCGTGCTTCTTTTTCAGTCACGGACCCATTGGCTCTGTCCGCGCGCGCGCGCGCTGCCCGCCGCCGCCACACACGACGGCCCTGGGGCGCCTCGCCGCGGACACTCGGGTGCCGAACCCCGTCGCCGGCATCCCATCCCATTCCACTCACTCACTGCCGTGCCGGCCGGCGCCTATTGCTACTCCCCGCTACCGGCCGGACCGCGGGCCTCAGCCGCACTCCGTCATTATCGACTCCGGCAGCGGCGGCGGCGGCGGTGGCCGGCGGCCGGCAGCCCCGCGGCGCCGCCCTGCCCGAAAGTGCGCGGCGCGGCGCTCCGCTACAGAAGAGCAGATCGACGACCCGATGCCGCTGCCGTGGCGGCCGCGGCCCGCGGCGGCCCGTGGCAGCCGGCGGCGCGCGCGTGCAGCGGTTGGCGGTGTGTCATTTGGAGCCGGGGGCTGCTCCGCGGGCCCACTGGCCTGACCGGGTCCACTCCACTCACTGTAATCACGGTGATCCGTATGCAGATCGGGAGACGAGTGCAGAGTGCGAGTCGCGGCGGCGGCGAATTCAAATTCCACACCGGCCGCGCCAAACACTGTCTTCGTTGCTCAGCGGGTGCGGCCGTGACCGTCGGGGTCGCCGAGCCCCCCCCCCCCCCCCCCCGGCGCACCGCGGATCACCCAGTTACCTGAGGTAACTTTGGGTAGCCGGGTGATCCGTGCACCACCGCCCGGAGCCCTCGGAGCAGCCCGCCTACCCGCCGCTCCTGTTTCAGCAACACCGCGCCAGTGTTTTCGCCAACAGCACACACGGCCGGCCTGCCGCACCGCTTCGCACCGCCTATGTATTCCCAGAATAACAGGGGGCGTGACCTTGTGCCGCCTCCAGCCGCCCCCTGGCAGGTCCCTCGGGGCGCCCCGCCTGGCCCGCCGCAGCGTTACAGTTCCCAGCCCCCGGACCGTACGGGTGGTCCCCCCCTCAGCCCGGCTACAGACCTGGAAGCCCTCCACCAGGAGGCCACCGTGTTGGAGGGAGGCGTGCGCGCTGCCGCCGCCATGTGCGCCGTGTCCGTCGTCATCGACTGTGCGAAGAATAAACCTTGTGCAGAAAATGACCCGGAATTGCCCTTTTACAAGCGAGCGTGGCACAGTGCGTGTGCAGCCCGTCTCACAAAGCCATGTGTGTGGAGGCGTGCGGGGCGCGGGGATGCACAAGTGCAAACCAAGCGGAAAATCCCCCTCGCCGCCGCCGCAGCCGCTGCTGCCGCCGTGGCTAACAAATGAAATATTGTGTTCTCAAAATAAATGATACGCTCCCGAGTCCGGCTTGACCGCACCGCATTGTGCCGCCCAAAGTGCCATGTTATCGATTCGCACAACAAAAACGCCGGCGCGAAAACGCCATTCTGGACGGCGATTCGATGTCGGTTCGGTCGGCGGCGGCGGCGGCGGCGATGGCCTTCAGGCCTTCGGTCGGGCACCTCGGGCGTCCGAGGAGGCTTCCGAGAAGCAGCCGGCTGACCTGCGGCCCCCCGCGGCCCCCGCAGCCCCCGCAGCCCCCGCAGCCCCCGCAGACCGGCCGCGCCTCAAATTAAGACCCATAAGTAAATAACCTCCCAGCCGCAGGCGAGGCGCGCGCCCTTTTTTCGCGGCTCTCTATAATCGTATCCGTTTCCGGCACACGCGAAAGGGGGTATAAAGGGGAAGGGGGCGGGGCCCGGCGTCGTTCCTCTCACTGTCCGTAAAGTGACGAGAGAGAGAGAGAGAGAGACAGAGACAGAGAGAGAGAGAGAGAGAGAGAGAGAGAGAGAGAGAGAGAGAGAGAGAGAGAAGGAGGGAGGGAGGGAAAGGGGGGGGGGAGGGGCGGGTCGTGTTGGTCCGGAGTCGATACTCCTGCCGTTTCGCGGAACGTTACGGCCGCCGTGGGGGGAGTGGGGGAGGACTCTGCGCTCTGCAGTCCCGCAGGACTCGGCAGCGGGGCCGCTCGGGGGTTGTGCCCCACTTATACCGGCTTTAGCGGCGCCACACGCCACGTTAGAGGCCCCCTCCTGCTGCAATTTTGGCTCCCTTTACGAGGACGACGGCGGTCTGTTTTCGGCCTGTAATACTACGGTCCGCCGACTCCGGCCGGATTCCGCCAGGACTCCGCCAGGACTCCGTCAGGACTCGGCAGCGTCGTCTCGGGTGGGCCGCGATACAAATACTGGAGCCGGGGACTCTCTTCTCCCCGGCCCTTCAGCCCCGCCCGGCCGCGGGGCCGGCGCCCCCCATAAATGCAACCACGTCGAGGTGGCGTGACCCGCGCGACGACGCTGCTGGCCGTCCGTGCGTGCTGCAGGCGGCGTCGCGCGCTCCCACGGGTCGGCGCAGCCCGCAGCGAGCCCGAGATGCATGTCGTATCCGAGACGCCGTCGGGGTGATGTATTGACGGACAGGTGTCAATGGCACCACCTGTACGGATGGCCGGGCCGCCGGCCGGCAGGTCCGTGTCGGCGGCACTGCTGGGACTAATGCGATTTTCGCACCGGCCGGCCACGCTGCCGCTGCCGCCGCCGCCGCCGCCGCCGCCGCCGCCGCCGCCGCCGCCGCCGGGGTCCAGGACCACCCAGAGGCAGGTGGCGCCAGCGGTGGCGGTGTCCGAGTCCGAGGCAAAAGCAGGGCGAGCCCCAGCAGGAGGCGCGGCCCGGCGGGGCCCGGCGGGGCCCGTCCGGTGGACCCTCCTTGGGCCCGTGGACCGCGCCGCCGACTGCGGCCTGGCCGGCTCTGGCCGTGACGGCCGCAGACCGCAGGCTCGTCACCGACCAGGGGTGACCGCGGCCGGCCGCGCCGCGAGCTCGGACACCACCACCACCGCCGCGGCCACCGCACCACCACCACCTCCCGCTCGAGAGCCGCATTTTTCACGGCCGCCGCCGAAGGCCGGGGCGCCGTAATTTGTCAGCGCAGGAGGCCACTCCCATGCGGCAGATGCGGACTCCAGCGGCTCCGGCGGCTCCAGCGGCTCCAGCGGCTTCGGGGGAGCCTCGCGCGGGGAGGACGACCCACCCTGTCGATTTATGCATCCCTAATGAACGGAGCCATCGGGCGCCTTGTTTCGGGATTCATATGAAATAAATGTTGCCCGGCAGCCCGGACCGCCCCGGCCCCCACCGCGAACGGAAAGAGTCGCCGAAATTCATTACCGGTAAGTCGAATCTAATTGGTGCGATCGCTCGTTAAATTGGCTCGTAAAGTATCCCGGGGGAGGTGAGGGCGAGCGGCGGCGGGGCGGTGCATAGTGCATCCTGGCGGGGCGTGGCGGGGCAGCCGACGCGGCCGCAGTACAGCCACGCACCGCAGGCCGGCCGGAGTCTGCTCCTTTCGGGGGCCGAGTTATTGATACTTGAGTGTCCTGCGGGAGCCGCATGGTAGGAGGAGGAGGAGGAGCATCTCAAACGGAATCGCCACGGAAATACACGCACACACACACACACAGCGATTGTATACCACGTGACTGGCCGGACCCAATCAAAATGACCTCCCCGCGCACGCTTGGTTATTGATTGTAAGGTAATAAGGCATGTCGGGAACCGTCGGTTGGCGCACCTGTGTACCTCTACGCTCCCCGAACTTAACCAACCAACCTCAAAAAAATAAATGTTTTGTTGATTTTCGGCCCGTTTTCGCTTTTGAAACCTGAACCCGATCACCAAAAGGCTTATTTAGCGCGGCACCACGTCAAACGAAACGCGCGCGCGTACACACACACACACACACACACATACTCACGCACACCCCCGCAATCGCGGTGCGGTCAGGATGGGAAAACCACAGGGAAAGGCAAACAGGAAGCCCGCAGCAGCCCGTGCGCGCGCGCCGACAGTCAGGGCACCTAGAGCACACACACACACACACACACACCCTTCTGCCACCGCAAACATCAACAACGACAACAGCAGCGGCGGCAGCAGCGTCGGCAGCAGCAGCGACGCCCCCGTCGGCACACGACGACGATCCGGCCGGGGCCTCGGCCGGGGCCACACACGCTGCAGCGGCAGAAGCCTACTTACGGGGTGCAATCATTTCTGCTCTGGTTTATTGTCATAATGATGATGATTGTCGAAGAGGATGTGGCTTTGTGGCTGCTGCGCACGGCACCACCCGCACGCTTCGAGGGGGGGGGGGCGGAGAGGTCCATGTTCGATAGCATCACACGGTGGAGACGGATTCTCTGCCATGCCGCCATGTTGTGACACTACCATACGTGTGTTTCAGCTATACCCTTCATTCTCATGGTCAAAAACTTGGGCGAGTATTTAGATTGTTCTGGGGCAGTGTGCGCGAAAGCAATGTGTTCAGAGGGTATGTTTTCGACTCACAACATGCTTCTGCAGTGACCAGAGCAGTGAGTCAGTGAGTAAGAGAGAGACACACACACAACGACAGAGACAGACAGAGACAAAGAGATAGAGGGGGGAGGAGACGGCAAGGGGGAGAGGCTGGTAGATGCCCCTGCTCTGCCAACCTGCAATCTCGAATTTGGGACGGTGCGTGTGCGGTCGTCCGAGAGGGCTGCTCTGGGGGTCGTGCTCCTCCTGCAAAAGCAACACACACCACCGGCAGCAGCAGTGCGGGAGCAGCAGCAGCAGCAGCAGCAGCAGCAGCAGCAGCAGCAGCAGCAGCAGCAGCAGCAGCAGCAGCAGCAGCAGCAGCAGCAGCAGCAGCAGCAGCAGCCCCCGCTAGCGAGGGACTCTAACGGACCTGTCAATCTCCCTTGGCCCTGCACACCCCAAACACACTGACGCACACACTGACGCACACACACACACACACGCACACGCACACATGTGGCCAGCAGAAGTGTCGGGGAGGACAGCGCCACCCACACGCACACACACACACACACACATACATGGAGACTGGCACAGGGGCAGCGGCCTCCCGGGTCACGTTACGTTTCCCTCACACCACGCGCAGTAATGAGTCTGCGTCCGTCTTCCTGCTAATGCCGGCACCGGGGCCCGGCCTGCCCCGGAGATATGTGGGTCATTACTGTGCACACACGCAGGGCAGCGACCAGGCGACGCTCGGCGTCCGCCACCAAGGTGGGCCGCGGCGGGACACGCTCCCCCGGAACGCGACGCGACAACGATCGGTGTGGTGCGGTACGTAGTGTCATCTCTCCTCTCCTGAACCAGGATTCTGTGTCTCTGTCCCTGCCTCTGCATCTGCCTCTGTCTGTCTCTCTCTCTCTCTGTTTCTCTCTCCCTCTCGCTCTCTGGACAGCGCCACGGCCGCGACAAGGCCAGCGGCGGCGGCGCTCGCCGCACGCTGCACGCGAGGCGCAGCGTCGTGTCGCGTGCCGCTCGGCGTGACTCCTCCGGCATCACGAGGGGCGTGGCCTGGCGGCGCGTGCCGCGCGCCCCGCCGCCCGTCGCCATGACGAGTACACTGCCAACTGCCAGGGCCGCGCGTGGGTCCCCCGCCGGCCGGCGGGTAGGCAGCCCCAGGACTGAGGCGGCCGGCCTGCGGGCAGTGTGGAGGCCGGAACTCGGCTCTGCTCTGGCATTGGGATGCCGTGCCGTGGTGGTCCTGAACGGAGGGCCCTGGGCGGCCGTGTCGTGTGGGAGGCGCACGAGACAACGAGGGTCGGTGCCTGGCCGCATCCGGTACCCGTACCGAACCGAGCCGACCGGTGTGTTCCTAGGAGGCAGTGGCTCGGGGTCCAGCGCGGGTCCGGCATCAGATAAACCCGGCCGGAGCATTGTGTGGGGGCCGCAGCGCCGCGGCCGCTAGTGCAACTGGAGCCCGCCGCTGCCGCCGCTGCCGCCGCCTCCATGGACGCTGTGGACACGGTGCAGTTGGCACGCATGATGGACAACGCAGCCCCGCTGCCGTGCCCGGCGATGCCGGCGAGATTACACGCCGAGAAGGAGTGGATCAATCAGCCTGGCCCCTCGGCCGGTGCAGCGGGGACCGGCGGCGGCGGGGGCCGCACGCGCTGACCGGGTATTCAGATTCAGATCCAGGTCCCCGGCGGCCGTCGTTTCGGGCCTGGCGGCCCGCCCCCGCAGAGGCGAGAGGCGACCGGCCACCCGACCGGCAGTCGTGACCAAATTTTAATCGCGTCGCGCCCCCCCTTATTGGGGAAGGCGGCGGCGGCGGCGGCGGCGCGGGCCGCGGAGGCGAGACGAGCCGCGGCAGCAGCGGCAGCAGCGGCAGCAGCAGCACGGGCGGACTGCGATACGCAGTCGGCGGGACGCCGCTGCGGTCAGCCCCTCGCCGGGTACTGTATCGCAGGGCCGGGCGGGCGGGCGCGGCAGTGGCTGCGCGTGATACGTGCGGGTGCCGCCGCCGAACCGCTTGACATGCAGCAGGACGGTCCGGCCGGGCGGCGAGATACTGTATTGGCGGTGGGGCGCGGTGTGAAGCGATGCGATGCCGTTCTGTCGTGTCGCAGCAGCGATGTACGGCGTGGAGGTTACTCCTAGCCACAGCATGCTCTGGATAACTTACAAAAATGAATTAATAAAAATTGCCAGAAATTTTGTCTAATAAACCAAAAGTACAGCCACGGAGTGATAGTCCCTCATTTAAAACGCTAGCGCTCAAGTAGCAACAGATTTTGTGGGACTGAAATGGTAGGGCAAAAACGAGCAAAAAAAAACAACGATTCGTTAACTTGCTAACAGTACACCAAAAATGAGAGGGCGTTGACCGGTTTGGCACCTAACACGCCGACCACCGTGACCCCCGTCGTAGCTGTGCGGTACACTGTGTGCCGGTGGACTTTGTGACCAGCGCTGCAGTGTACGTAGGTACATGAGCGTGTCGCCGCCCCTGACCGGCCCCGCGGGGATTTGAGAGAGCGTTCACACCGCCCGGGGGCCCCTCGAGGAGCCGCCGCGCGCCGGTGAGCCCCCCAGCGGGGCACCGGCGGCAGCGGCGCTCGACTTTAAATCCTCGCCCGGCATCAGGTCTCCTGGGCGCGCGAGGTCATTGCCAGTGTGCAAAGAAGCCGCGACTCGGTCGGTATACAGTACGAAAACGCGGGACGGCGGCGGCGCGGCCTTCGAGCCGACGGCGGCGGCGGCGGCGGCGGGGAAAGCCGAGCCGCCGCGTGCGACACCGTTTCCCTACACTCTCAGGCGGCACTACTGTATCCTCAGCCTCAGGCCGTCACGTGCGCCGCGCGCCCGGCCCGCGCACAGCGCTGCACAGCGCCGCACGAGCCGCGGCTCAGAGCTTCCGGCCCGAGCGGGGGCGTACGGTACGTGCCGCGGTTCACTGCGGCGGCGCGTGAGAGACGCCCGCGACCGCGAGCACCGCGATCAGAGGCTGGCCGGCCGCGGCGCGTGGCGTGGGCGGGCGCGCGTGTCGGCAGTGCCGGGCCACGCGCCGAGCGCGAGCAGCGACGCATGCGCAGGGGAATTTTCACCGTGTGTTCGGCGAGAACCTCGTTGGAGGAGGAGAGGAGGAGGGGCGTGAAGGAAGTGGAGGAGGAAGAGGAGTAGGAGGAGGAGGGGGAGGGAGGGAGGGAGAAGCACGGAGCTCCGAGCGGCCGCCGCTTCTCATTGTGCGGTGCGACACGTGAGCGGGCGACGAACGTCGTGCGGGCCGCGGGCCGCTGTGGGGAAGTCCCGCAGCCACGCCACGCCCCGCCCCGCCACGCCACGCGCCGCCACGCGCCGACAGCGGAGCGCGTGCTGCCGAACTGACGGTGTGCAGTCGTACTCCGTCTATATAGCGACTGGCCCAGTGAAATGTCGCAGTTAGCTAGTTGTGCAGATGCGGCACATTTCTCACTCTCTCTCTCTTTCTTTCTCTCTCACTCTCTCCCTCACTCTCTCATACACGCGCGCTTACACCGTTAAGCCCTTCGAGCACCGCCCCGCGCGCCCGCGCGCTGCCGCCGGGCTGACCGATGGACTTTGGAGAGCGATAAGGAAGCAAAGGTGCAGCCGGGGCCGCACCCTTATCAATCGGTGATAGGGGGCCACACGAGGAAGAGCCGCGGCGACCATGTCCAGAAAGTGTATCGATCCGCCGCGCGTGTTTCAAAGAAAACGCATTATTATTTTCATTTCCCTCACAGCATGATGCGAAAGAAGGCCGCGGCGCCTCCGGGCGTGCCGCCTGTGTATAGGCCGTCCCGCACGCCTTGGGTGCGCGCAGCGCGGTGGGGTTGCCTGCCTCGCAGGCGGCCGCCTCCGCCCGTCAGCTTCTCGTGTCCGGGAGTCACTCAGCGGCTCCGATTCCTGCCCTCGTCCGGCAGAGGGCTTCGCTCCCGGACCGAGGCGCCGCCGCGCGGGGGCGGCTCTCGGCGGAGGCCCCGCCTCCTTGTGCACGGCCGGCTCCCGGATCCTGCAGCAGCCGGGCCAGCGGAGCGCGACCGTGACGCCGCGACGCTGGCGATGGGAGACGCGGCGCGCCGGACGGCGGCGCCGCCGCAACCGCAGCAAAAGGAAGAAAGGGAAAAGGGCTTTTCGCTCCCGGATCAAAAAGGCGAGCGCATCTCCGTCTGGGCTGCGGCAGGGGCTGCGTCTGGGCTGCGGGGACGGCGCTCCCGACGCGGCCGCCGCGGCCGAACAGGACCTGCCGCCGCCGCTGCCGCCGCCGCTTCGACGGGGGTAATTGCCTGGGCATCGTTAAAGTATTTCTAATGACTAGGCAGGAAACGTAAAGGGCCGACGAGGCGGCGGCGGTAGCGGTGGTGGCGGCGGCCGTAGCGCGCTGCAAATGATGGATGATGTTGTCATCTCATTGTGTACCGGATCATTCTCTGCCGCCGCTGCTGCGCCCGGAGCCGGACGGGGACCGGAGGCGGCGGCCGGCCGTCGTGGTGGACTCCGCGGCGCGATGGAGCCAGCCGGAAGCCGGTCGTGCTCTGCAGCAGCAGGAGCCGGAGGTGCAGCCGGGGGCCGACAGCGGGCACAGTATCGGGTGGGCGCCGCGCCGCGCCGCCGCCGTCCCGCCCCGTCCGAGTTCCTCACTTACTTTGTTACCCGAGGCGGTGGCGGGCCGCGCGGACGCAGCTCGAGTATCAGTGATCGCGGTAATACCCGCTGCGGCGCGGCCAACGCGGCTGCAACCAGGATGTGCGGCGAGCGCTCCGCGGCCCTGAGCCCCGAGGCGTATGAAAGCCGAGTAGTACTGCAGCGCGGCTTACGGGTCAGCCTTTTTACAATCCGTTTGAACTCCCCGCGCGCGCAGCCGCCAAGGGAACAAAAGACTATCGCGGCGGGCGGGAAACCAGTGCACTTTATCGCGTCCGTGCTGTACACCGCGAGCTGCACTTGCGCACCTGTGGCTGCGCGGCTGCACTGGGCGGCGCCGCATCCGTGCGTGTGGCGCCGCGTGACCCCCCCGCGAGCACGTGACACGCGACCACGTGACGGCGTGGCACGTGCCGGCGCCTCGCGCGCATAATGTGTGCGGGGCGCCGTGCACATTAAGGAGGATCGGAGATGCCATTATGCATCGGGGGAACCCGACAAGGATCTGGAAGATGCAAATTTGCGGAATACCTTTCCCAGTAGAGTTAAAGCCGACGGGAAATGTATTTTTTGTTGTTGCGATCTTTTATGGAGCTATCTGTGGGGATCATTAATTTTTCAATGTGATTTAAGCAGAATATCCGACAATGTTTTTCCCGCACTCGGTTGTGCCCGAGAGTGTACACCTCTAACGAGGATGTTTCGGGGTGGGGTGGTAGTGACACGTCCACCGGGCGCAGCGCCGCGGCCGGCGGGGACGGGTCCAGCGCGGGCGCTGAGGACCCTGCCGGCCGGCAGAGTCACGTCCGGTAAGGTACGGGTAAACAGCCAGTACAACGACAAGGAGCGGCGGGAGCGTGCGGGGGTCCGGCGGGCAGGAGTCCGGCGGGCCGGGGGCGGCCGGGGCCGGGGCGGGGCCGGGGGCCGTCATGTCGGGGGCGGGCGGGGCGGGGACGGGCCGACGGCCGTGTCGAATGGGGGCCGTGCCGCCGTGCCGCTGTCCGGGGGCCGAGCCGACACGAAGGCGGATGGCCGGGGCCCCGGGCCCTGCCGCTGCCGCTGCTGCCGGGGCTCGGGCCGGCCACACACGATGTCCAGCGGAGGCGAGGCGACGCCTTTTTGCCCCTCCGGATCCCCCTCGGTCTGCCCAGGACCCAGGGCCCCGCCCCAGCCACTCCGGCCAACAGCAGCACGCCCTCCGCGCAGACGCCCGCCTCGCGCCGCGGTTACCAAGGGCGTCGCACCGCGCCACGAGCGGAGCGGGCCCGCGGCCCACACGTGCAGAGTGTGCTAGTGTACCGCAGTCAAAACACTCGAGACGCGCGACGCGACGCGACGCCCGCAGGTGCGAAGGTGTTCAAGTACCCCCGGCCCCGCGGCGGCCGAGTGCAAAAGCCGCGGGCGCCGCGCATGTCCTCGGGGCCTGGCCCGCCCAAGGACTCGAGGGACGTGCCGATCCGGCGGCCGCTGCGCCAGCAGCGCGCTCCCTGCGCTCCCAGCCCAGCGCCGCCCCACAGCAGCAGCAGCAGCAGCAGCAGCAAGGCAAGGCACACGGCCAATAAATCCCATTAAACGGCCCCCGCGAGCGCCCGCGACGCGGGCCCCGCGGGCCATGCTGGCACTGGCGGCAGCGCGGCGGTCGCCCAGCTAAGCCCCTGGACCGTGCTGCCGGCGGCCGCCGACCGCCGCGCCGCCGTCCTGGACCGGAGCCACAACTAACTCGCTACCGGATACGGTCGCGCTCCATAGATTGTTAATGACAGGCTTTGCGCCGCTGCGCCTTACGCCCGTTTACGGCGCGGGTCGCTGCGGGACGGACCGGCGGCCGGCCGGCCGGGACGGCCACCGCCACCGACGTCCCCGACCGGATCACCCGGGGCGGGGGACCCTGTTGGAGAGTGTGCACGTGACCAGCGCGGCTGCGGGGGCCTGGCGGAGCCCAGCGGGGAGCGGGGGCGTGGAACCCGGGGGCCCCCGCGGCCCCGCGGCACCCGCCGCCGGGGTTATCGAGGGCGTCACGTCACGGCGTCACGTAGCCTCGACTCTTCTAGAGCTTCTGCCGCTGCCCTTGCCGTGCTTCTCTCTTCCGTGCCGACCCGTGTCTGTGCCTGTATGTGTGTGTGTGTGTGCATGTGCGCTTGATAAGGAGGTAAGTACGAAGGGCGCCTTTCCACCTGTGGAATCAGTCAGTCTCTCGTTCTCTCCGTCTTGCTCTCTCATTCTCCCCGTCTTGCTCTCTCTTTCTCCCCGCCTCCCTCTCTTGCCGTCCCTCATTCTCGGGCCGCACCCACACCTCGTCGTTATCAGTGGCAGACGGCAGTAAGGTGTAAACAAGCGACGTGCCTGCGCTGCCCCCGCCGCCTCTGCAGCCCCGCGCCGCCGCGCAGGGCCCCCGCCGCCGCCGCCCCCGCCAGGACGGAGAGGGTTGGCGTGAGTCATGTGGGGCGCACTTCACATGCCGCTGCTGTTGCTGCCCGGCCCCGCTGGCCCCCCACACACGCGGGCGCAGGGTGCCGTGGTGCGGCGCACGCACCCGCGGGTTACGCCGGCTCTCCACCTGACCTCTTCCCGCTGGCCGCCCCGTGACCCCCGTTCCGTCCCAGCCGGCCCCGGCAGGCGGGGTCCCCACCGAGGGTCACCGACGCAGAGGGTCCTGTTATCACTAGTGACCCGGCGAACCAAGGGGGCGGCTAAGGGGGAGGGGGGGGGGGGCTGGGAGCCACGCCGTCGCCGACGCGGCAGCCGCTGACGGTGCGGCCACCACATGGACACTGCGTCCGTCCCGTCGCCGCAGAGCACCGCGTCGGCCTGGCACGACGGGGCCCGGGGGCCGGCGGCCCGCCACTGCCGGCGCAGGTCCCGCCATCGTGGTGGGGCGAACGGCCGACCGGCGACCGCCGGCGGGGGCCCTCCACCGAAAACGCCACACGGAGGGGTCGAGATAAGAGTGCGACAGAGACATCCCAAGGGCGATGAGCCCATCGCCAGGGCAGCGACCAAAGGGCCCCGGCTGCCCCCGGCTGCCGAGAGGAGAAGAACAACAGCAAGAAGGCGGGGCGCGATACGGGCCGTGGGCCGCGGGCCGGCGTACTTGAACTCGAAGGAAAATAAGTCGGGGGCACATAGGCGTGTTTTCGCGCAGACGGCGGCGTGGCGTGTCGCGGGTTCAAATACCCGCGGCTCGGCCGGCCTTGGCCTTGGGCGGGAGTGCCGGGCTTGGGGGCTCGCAGCCCGTCCCGCACCGGCTTCGTGGCTCCCCGAGAACGCCGGCCGGCTCAGCCGCCGCCCCTCCCCGTCGGCGCGGACGTACAGGTGTTCGCGCACACCTGGGCTGGGAGCGGCGCGTCCGAAAGGCGCGGTCCGCGCCAGTCCGGACGCGGCCCCCGCCGGCGCCGCCGCCGCGCCGCTCCTGTGGGAACGGCTGCCGCCATCAAGTCACAGCGTCCTGTCTCGCTCGCACTCGTGGCGGCCACGCGCGGCGACAGCGTGCCGTGCCGCCACATCCCGGCAGGACACCTGCTAATTGCATCTAAGCAGGACGGCTCACGGCGCGCCCGCAGCGCTGCTGCCCGGGGCTGCCCATGGCCCAGTGACATTCCCATGGCACCGCGCCGCGCCGCTCGCACCTACTCGCCACACGAGGCCCGCGGCCGCCTGACCACGCCGCCGGGTATCGAACCCATCGAACCCGCCGCCGCGACCGCAGAGAGCAGTCCCCCGGGCCGCCC